>JAVIAB010000050.1:78085861-78473361 GCA_032433765.1 Megaustenia siamemsis
AATTTATATAATTTACATTTAAAAAAAACGTTTTTCTAAACGCCGTAGTTTGTTTGTCTTTCTATTAGTTTAGCTGATCCATATCATTGTATTTCATTTTAAATAAAATGTATAAATTCATTAATATATAATAATTATCTCCCACAGACACACCACTATACGGCATAATACGGTCATACGTTTGAACTCCTAGATAAAAAAAAATAGTAATTATATTGTAATATGTGATTTACTTACATGTTTTCATTGATAATGTGAATTTAGAAATGGTACAGAAGAGGCAGATGGAGAGACAACGATCACGCGCTAAATCTGCCAATGATGATATGTGTTGCTTTCAAACCAAATGATCTGATCTTCAGAAACGTTGGTACCACACCCTAACTTTTGAGGTTCCTAAAAAAGAAAGAAAGCATTGACTGATTATCATCATCATGATGGAGATCTGAGTGGTTGATGTGCTCAGTGTTGAATAGATGCAGAAGGATCTGGGGTGAATTCTCAAATGGAATGAATTTTCATTTATTATTTTTATTTAAAACCTGACCTGGCTCTGAGATTTTCCCGCCCTCTGAAAATGTGTACAAGATAACGTTGTAAAAGAAAAACAGCCTGACGTGATGCCGACCACATCACTCATAACATATCCTAGAGGTCACTGATATATATCGGCACTGACGCTATAACTTCTGTGTCTCACTAGGCATGATGGGAACCTTATCCTGTTATTTTTAGCATCATCATCTTCAAACATTAAGTCTGCTGACATATAGTGTCACCCCAAAGTTTTTAGTCTTGTTCAGTTGTTTATTAGCTTGGCTGTTGAACTAACCAATCATTTATTGTTCGTTGTCTGGTATCTTTTTTCTCTGTTTCCTTCTTTATCAGATTTCCCAGCTATTCGTTCCAATCGCATTAATAAATTCTTACCTTCCATTTGGACGTAGTTCAACACCAAGAGCTCTCCAATCTGCTCAGACCTCTTTTGCCTATTTTTTTCCCCTTCATATACATACAGTAGGCATATTAAAGCGACAGAGATAGAGCAAGAGAGAGAGAAAGAGAGAAAGAGAGAGGGGGGGGGGGTCAAATATGATATGATACAATTGTACACATTTATTCTTACATTATCAATTTCAGGACTTTCTCTCAGATTGCTCCTACATACTGACAGTTCCCACATCGATAGTCATAGCAGTAGTGCTGCTGTATGTTTCTATAGGTAATGTACTCCAACTCTGTTGATACATGTCTGCTTATATTTTAAATACCAATCTGGGTGCAAGATATCGGCCAACGCATGGGCTGAAAGCAGCCAGCGACTCTTAACTGACCTCTGACGTCATGATAATCAAATCCACCTCCTTATAGAGAACCTGCAAACAGGCTAACAAGCCTAACCACGTGGTTACCAATAAGAAAGGGGAGGTAAACCAGATGTTGAAACAAATATTGTCATGAAGTCGGAGGTGATGGTTTAAAAGTCATTGATATGACAGTTGGTTGTGAACCGTAAACCATGATCGATGTAACTATGACAGTTGGTTGTGAACCGTAAACCATGATCGATGTAACTATGGCAGTTGGTTGTGAACCGTAAACCATGATCGATGTAACTATGACAGTTGGTTGTGAACCGTAAACCATGATCGATGTAACTATGGCAGTTGGTTGTGAACCGTAATCCATGATCGATGTAACTATGACAGCTGGTTGTGAACCGTAAACCATGATCCATGTAACTATGACAGCTGGTTGTGAACCGTAAACCATGATCAATGTAACTATGGCAGTTGGTTGTGAACCGTAAACCATGATCGATGTAACTATGACAGTTGGTTGTGAACCGTAAACCATGATCGATGTAACTATGACAGTTGGTTGTGAACCGTAAACCATGATCGATGTAACTATGACAGTTGGTTGTGAACCGTAATCCATGATCGATGTAACTATGGCAGTTGGTTGTGAACCGTAAACCATGATCAATGTAACTATGGCAGTTGGTTGTGAACCGTAAACCATGATCGATGTAACTATGGCAGTTGGTTGTGAACCGTAAACCATGATCAATGTAACTATGGCAGTTGGTTGTGAACCGTAAACCATGATCAATGTAACTATGGCAGTTGGTTGTGAACCGTAAACCATGATCGATGTAACTATGGCAGTTGGTTGTGATCCGTAAAGGATGATCGATGTAACTATGGCAGTTGGTTGTGAACCGTAAAGGATGATCGATGTAACTATGGCAGTTGGTTGTGAACCGTAAACCATGATCGATGTAACTACATCAGTAGAGCTCTCTATTTTAATTACACGTAACGAAGAAGATCAATCGTTGGGTACACAAGAATAAGAAAACAAATGCAATATCTGCTCTATTTCTATTCATGTTTGATTAGCTCGGAGCTTGCTCATTATAAATGCTGTCTGGGTGTGTGTTGTTGATGTTGTGCTGTTATCTGTTCGATAATTCAAGTACCTGTAAAATATTTTTACAGATAATGAAAAACGTGATAAAAGTAAATTGAGCAAGATGCCAGAAAGCCAATGGAGTGGTATCAATTACCATCCCCTTTGTACCCTTAATAAATTTACCAATAACCATGGCTTTCAAGTTTATCCTTGCTCGGTCAACCAATCCCATAAAATGAGAAAATCGCTAAATACTCGGCAACTGAAGTTCTGGAATACTATATTTGTCAATGGAAGGATCTAGAAAAGAATTAACATATGTTGATTGATTGTCTACCCTCGTCTCCAAAGTCACGCTTTTAAAGTTTTAGTTTTTAACTATGCCAAAAGGCTTCATAATAAAAAGACATACGGTTCAGTTTCCTATCTTCAAATAGTCCAACTTGCAAGAGTCGGTGTCTTAGATGAGTAACTGAGTCAACACAATTCTTTTTGTAGGTTCGGTAAAGCAAGATCAAAGTTGTGATAAAGTTTTGTTGTTAGTACCGATTTGGTAAGGAGGATATTTGTATTCTTCTTTCAGGACCAGAACAGGAAACACTTTATTTTTAGGTCTGGGCCAGAATTTTCCTGTTTTAAAAAAAAATCACCATATACCATTTTCATTTGAGAACTTCACACAATAATTTAGATAAATGGGGCATGTGTTATACATCACTGGAAAGGAAAATGGATACAGACAATGACAATAGCAGTATATTTATAATATGTGATTATTTATAGGAATAAATATATTTTTTAATATATAAAATATTCAAGGTATGTAATTTTTATTTCAAAATTATGTAATTCACTTACCTTGTTCCATGTTTAGAAGTGTTGCTATCCATTTGTCTTGAAATATTACACAACATCATCCACATTCCTCCAAAATACAGTTTATGTGATTAGTTTATGTAAACAAATAGCGAGATTATGTACATTTTTGTAAACGATACCAGAATGAAAAATATGATAAATGTATGTGACATCACAACAATATTATTTACAAGTTTATTATTGTTATTTACACAACAGGGCTTATTTTGTGTGATATGCCCTAAAGTACCAGTTTTGTTATCAGAAACATTACCACTCGATTCCTCTAAGGCCCTGATAGTGCTGGAATAGAGGCATCCACTAGCTAACCCAGTGGCGTATTCTCTATGCTACCGCAGCTAACGCCGGTAGCCTGGACATATTAACGAAATACAAAAGGAAATTATAATTTATTATATTTTTTGCATAATTATATTACAAATTTTCGAATATTCTATTACACATTTCGTAGGCCAGTATGATTTATTTGCTTTGATTTGCATTTATTAAAGCAAGGTTTTCATATGGCCACTATAACGTTTGTGAATGAAACCGAAACTAAGCTATAAACCGCTAATAAGCAGCGGTACAGTTTCGGTAAAGTAAGTAATTTAAAATGTAGTGATGTCATTAGCAAATATTACTTCATGTTAGCCTACTGAATATAATGTATGTCTTTATTTATTATGTCAGCGGTAGCCCAGACCCCAAAACCAGTATACGCCACTGGCTAAACCTAAGCCAGATGGTCTTGGTTTTTTAGCATAACTTTTATTAATATTACAACCCATTATCACAACAAAATTATTGGCCGAGTACTACTATGAGTACTCTGTTTCTGAATCACCCAATGACAAGGTTTCGAACATAGATATATCTTGTTCTGCAATATATCGTTTTGGCCGACTGCAAGAAAGTATTAGCAGTGAGCGTAGCCATTGTATGACAAAAATTTCAGGGGAAAAAAACAATGAATATAAATTAACAATTTTCTAACGTTTAAACTCTGAAAGTGCGAGGTTCAACAGGAAATGAGAACTCTCCTACATCCGGAAATCAAGTATTAGTTGAAGTTTAAACCAAAAATCAGTGAAAACGAAACAAATATTAAGCTACACTCGTCAAAGCCGAATTTTCGGATCATGGTTAGAAATAAACACTTTTTATCTAACCGACATGTCGGATAATAGTACATAAATTATGTTTTGAATTACAATTTTATAAGGGAGCCGCGATAGCTCAGTGGTTAGTGAACTGGACTACCACGGACAAGGGGTAGGGTTCGATCCCAACCGACGGCTTCCGGGTTCACCCAGCCTTAAATGGATTTTTTCTGGGAAAGTAAAGCAGCACGGGCGTAATACTGACCACATTACCCCAAAAATCATGTGCTGAAGGTCTGTAAAATATAGAGTCACTAACACCATATTTCACTATACGCCACTTGGCGTGACGGGGGTACTTTCCTTTTTTTTTATTACAATTGCATAACCAAGTTGCAGCATATAACAAATAATTTAGTTGTTTAGTTTAGTTTGGATAATTGATTTGATAAATGAATTGTAATTCTATGACAACCTGCACAATCATATATGGAAAAAAAGGAATCATTGTTAAGATTCCAAAAAAGGGCAATCTTAGAGATTGTAACAACTGGAGAGGCGTGACACTTTTGTCAGTTGTCTCAAAGTTATTCTGCAAAATCATCATAAATAGAATAAATGATTCAATAGATACAGTAATGCGTGAAGAACAGGCTGGGTTTAGAAAAGGGAGAAGCTGCCTTGACCACATTTGTACTCTACGACTTATATTGAAGAAACCTTTTGTACTTAACTTCATCGACTTCAAAAAAGCATTTGACAGAATTCATCGCGATTCTTTGTGGAAAATTCTGAAGCAATATGACTTACCATAAAAAATCACAAATATTATTAAAGACATGTATGATGGTTACACGTGTGCAGTTCAAACAGAGGAAGGACTGAGCGAATGTTTCCCAATAGAAACTGGGGTTAAACAAGGATGTATTTCATCGCCCTTGTTATTTGGACACGTTTTCTAATATTAATTGACAATGATTTGTTATATAGGATTTTTTTTTCATTCCATGGAAATCTGTCATTACTTGTCCTATCCTGCTTCTAATTCCTGCAGGTGCATCTGCTATCTGATGTTATTATTGATCCCGGGTATTTGAATTTTTGCACTTGTTTCACGTTTTTCCATTTATTTTTGCTCTACATTCTTGTGGTTTTATTTTCTTTGATATCTGAGTTTCTGTCTTTTTTATGGGGATGGTTAGGCCGTTTTGTTCTCTTTCTACCACATTTTCATCTAATAGATTTTGTAGATCTCGTTAGCTTTCTGTCATCAACACTATGTCATCTATATAAAAAAGTAATGTAAAAAGTACCACTGTCACGCCAAGTGGCGTATAGGGAATATGATGTTAGTGACCATAATTTTTACAGACCTTCGGCACTTGATTTTTTGGGTAATGTGGTCGGTATTACGCCCGTGCCGCTTTACTTTCCCAGGAAAAAATCTGATACCCATTTAAGGCTGGGTGAACCCGGAAGCCGTCGGTCAGGCTCTTGTCCTTTGCAGCCCAGTACACTAACCACTGACCCTATGTCATCTACATACTTGTGGTTGTTTATGTTACTTTTCGCACAAAACCTGTCTCATTTCTAGAGCTGCAGGTTATTTTTTCAGATTTAAAGTGGTCACTTGTTGTCAAAAGTTGATATTTCTAAACATTGTAAATTATATGTTCTGTTCTTGTTTATTAATGAATTATGCATTTAAGTTTTGTTTCTTCCACATTCTATTTTGTTGTTTACTTTTCCAACCCTTGTATCATAGGTCCATCAATCTTGGCTAGCATTTTGATACTGCTACTGACAGTACCATTTAACACCTGGCTTGTTAGACAACAAAAAATAATGCAGGAAGCCGTGCTGAAACTGAAGGATGAACGAATTAAGATTCTCAGTGAGGCTCTCAGCGGCATGAAGGTTAGATTGATTGTTTTCTATTAATGTTACCTACCTGCCTCCCATATCTTGTTACCTACCTGCCTCCCATATCTTGATACCTACCTACCTCCCATATCTTGTTATCTACCTGCCTCCCATATCTTGTTACCTACCTGCCTCCCATATCTTGTTATCTACCTGCCTCCCATATCTTGTTACCTACCTGCCTCCCATATCTTGTTACCTACGTGCCTCCCATATCTTGTTACCTACGTGCCTCCCATATCTTGTTACCTACCTGCCTCCCATATCTTGTTACCTACCTGCCTCCCATATCTTGTTACCTACCTGCCTCCCATATCTTGTTACCTACCTGCCTCCCATATCTTGTTACCTACCTGCCTCCCATATCTTGTTACCTACCTGCCTCCCATATCTTGTTACCAACCTGCCTCCCATATCTTGTTACCTACCTGCCTCCCATATCTTGTTACCAACCTGCCTCCCATATCTTGTTACCTACCTGCCTCCCATATCTTGTTACCTACGTGCCTCCCATATCTTGTTACCTACCTGCCTCCCATATCTTGTTACCTACCTGCCTCCCATATCTTGTTACCTACCTGCCTCCCATATCTTGTTACCTACGTGCCTCCCATATCTTGTTACCTACCTGCCTCCCATATCTTGTTACCTACCTGTCTCCCATATCTTGTTATCTACCTGCCTCCCATATCTTGTTACCTACCTGCCTCCCATATCTTGTTACCTACGTGCCTCCCATATCTTGTTACCTACCTGCCTCCCATATCTTGTTACCTACCTGCCTCCCATATCTTGTTATCTACCTGCCTCCCATATCTTGTTACCTACCTGCCTCCCATATCTTGTTACCTACCTGCCTCCCATCTCTTGTTACCTACCTGCCTCCCATATCTTGTTATCTACCTGCCTCCCATATCTTGTTACCTACCTGCCTCCCATATCTTGTTACCTACCTGCCTCCCATATCTTGTTACCTACCTGCCTCCCATATCTTGTTATCTACCTGCCTCCCATATCTTGTTATCTACCTGCCTCCCATATCTTGTTACCTACCTGCCTCCCATATCTTGTTACCTACCTGCCTCCCATATCTTGTTACCTACCTGCCTCCCATATCTTGTTACCTACCTGCCTCCCATATCTTGTTACCTACCTGCCTCCCATATCTTGTTACCTACCTGCCTCCTATATCTTGTTACCTACCTGCCTCCCATATCTTGTTACCTACCTGCCTTCCATATCTTGTTATCTACCTGCCTCCCATATCTTGTTATCTACCTGCCTCCCATATCTTGTTACCTACCTGCCTCCCATATCTTGTTACCTACCTGCCTCCCATATCTTGTTACCAACCTGCCTCCCATATCTTGTTACCTACCTGCCTCCCATATCTTGTTACATACCTGCCTCCCATATCTTGTTACCTACCTGCCTCCCATATCTTGTTACCTACCTGCCTCCCATATCTTGTTATCTACCTGCCTCCCATATCTTGTTACCTACCTGCCTCCCATATCTTGTTACCTACCTGCCTCCCATATCTTGTTATCTACCTGCCTCCCATATCTTGTTATCTACCTGCCTCCCATATCTTGTTACCTACCTGCCTCCCATATCTTGTTACCTACCTGCCTCCCATATCTTGTTATCTACCTGCCTCCCATATCTTGTTACCAACCTGCCTCCCATATCTTGTTACCTACCTGCCTCCCATATCTTGTTACCTACCTGCCTCCCATATCTTGTTACCTACCTGCCTCCCATATCTTGTTACCTACCTGCCTCCCATATCTTGTTATCTACCTGCCTCCCATATCTTGTTATCTACCTGCCTCCCATATCTTGTTATCTACCTGCCTCCCATATCTTGTTACCTACCTGCCTCCCATATCTTGTTACCTACCTGCCTCCCATATCTTGTTACCAACCTGCCATCCCATATCTTGTTACCTACCTGCCTCCCATATCTTGTTACCTACCTGCCTCCCATATCTTGTTATCTACCTGTTAGTTAACATGCCAATAAAGATAAATTGTTATAGAAAGAGGAGTGAAAAAAAAAAAACAGTGTGTTAGTCTTGAGATACGTTGAATGAAATAACCTATTATAAAGTTTGCTCTTTGTTAGTTAAACTCTAGCAAACACTGTTCAGTTAGTTATGTTCATGTGTAATGTGTATGACATCACAATAGCTGATTGTATCAAAAGAAAGAGCCGTGTGTGGTTTTAACTGGAGATTAATAAAGTTAATTCTTGGTATAAAATGCCTTTGTAAAGCTGACCATGCTTGTACACAATATTATAAAGGGATACTGCTTTCTTAGAGATGCTTTGATGTAGAGGAGAGTGACCACTCTATAATCCTGGCACTGTCAAGCATTTTGAATAAACTTTCTGTCTATTAACTTTTGTCATGTACAGATTTTTTGACATAGTGTATTTACTCAACTTTGTGAAAAAGAATGCTGAAAATTTCGCGTACATCTTGAGAAAAGGAAAGTTGGAATACTTAGTTACAAGTGGCAAAATAAAAGGAAAAAGATATCGCTAACGACAAAGAGAGAAAATACCGGATAGCTTGGTGTCATGACATGGAAAACAGTCAACAACAGAACTGATACGATGCACTGTAGATAGAAGATTGTGGAAGGACATGATCGCCTGCGCCAACCGGTATGGCACATGATGATGATTATGTGGAAAAGAAAAGTCAAAAGAGCAACAATGTCAGCACAGGATTTTTGGTAGTGGACAACCAAAAGATACATCTTCTTTTGCTGAATATTTTGTTAGAAACTGATATTAAACAATTTTTAAATAGATAAAACAGATGTAAAAACTGAAATATGTATTAATAAACAAAAATGGAATGGGTGGACAATGGAGTAACAAGAAAACTATCATGTACCAAAGACATCAAAAGAAGACTAAACAAAGCTATGAATAAAATAAAACAAATGCACAATATATGGTAATTAATCATTATAGCAGCAAAATTCATGTTGTTAAGTTCCTCAACATTCCTATATGGTGCAGAAACATGACAAGAAGCCAGAACAGAGAACTGAAGCCTTTGAAATGTGGATTTATAGAACAATAGGTAGAATTGGGTGGAAAGAAAATAAAACAAATGATGAAGTCTTGAAACAACTAAAAATGAAAGAGAACTACTGAACACAATTAGAACAAGACAAATGCGATTTTTGGGCCATGTTTAAAGGCACAACAGCCTACTGAAAGTAATCTTGGGGGTGGGGGGGATACAAGGTAAAAAAGGCAGAGGCAGACCAAGGCTGACATGGACGAGTAACATCAAAGGATGGACAAGTCAGCCTATGACAATCTGCACCATCAAAGCAAGAGATAGAGTGGAATGGCGCTCCATGGTAGCCACCCTTCGATGCGGAGATGGCATTCGATGATGATGATGTATTTTTCCCAAAGCGATATATGGCTGTGAGACATGGATAGAACTGTTGGAAAATCCACAAATATCTTCAGATGCAAGTGTTATAAAGAATACTCAGATACCTACAAAAGGTTTGTAGAGAGAGTATGATACCAGTTAGATTGAGATAGGGAGAAAAAAAAAAGGTGGATTCAAGATATCACATCTAAGCTGGGATTGCCTGCTGCAGATACTGGGCATTTTACACAGGAGATTCAGAGTAGCTTTCATGGGAGCAAAGTCACAATAGGAACAACTAAATGATGTTGATTTACATTTTATTGTTTACATAATCTTGTAAATGTAACTTTCACTTAATTGAAATAATCCTGCAGCTGTTTATTGCTTGTTTGCGTAATACAGGTTCTCAAATTGTATGCCTGGGAACATAGGTTTAAAGAGAAACTGGAGTCAATTCGAGCAGATGAGATTAAAGAACTGAGGAAGATAGCGAACATACAAGCATTTTCAGACATAATACTGGGGATGACACCATTCCTGGTCAGTAACGAAATGTACAAATAGCGTGTTTTAATAGATGTTCATGATTAGCTTTAACACCAATTTGTACTCAATTCTTTTCCTTTTTCATTCAGATATCAAGTCACATTGCACTAGGTTTTACTATTTGTGGTCGGATGCATTCACTTTCAGCATACTTTTGTTTGGGATTGTTTTCTTCACCTTGCATTTTCCTTCACCTTCCAACAAGGAAGTGAAATCATTGTCTTCAGAGTTGTCTCTCCTAGGAGAGCATTCTTGCCAGATCAGACCATCACTATCTACAGAAATAAGCCTGAGGACTGAAAAGGAAGCCCGGAAAGCCCCCAAATCATTACTCACTTGGCCAGACTGCTTCCAGGAGCACCCAGGATATGAAGATATCCGACCTTCGACCTAAACCACCCTCTCAACCACCTCTTGACCACCATTCTCGAGTCATCTGCATTTCAACGGACCTCACTCACATTATCGGATAACGAACGCGCAGTTCTCTCTAAAGGGTTACAATTTGTCCCTGTGCGCCCAACAAGTGACCGTCACAATCTTCTAAGGGATGTCCATGATCTCCACAGACGCAAGCGTTTAGAATACTTTCACTGCGGGAAATCTGACACCTCATCTTCCACTGATGTTGATGAATTTTCTCGCTTTCACTCCCGTAAATCGGATTTGGCACCGAATTCTGGTGCCTCAAGGGTTCTCGACTTATACACACAGGTTACTCTTCGTGCGATCGAGCAACTTCCCATTCGCCGGGTACCTCGTTCCAACTTAACTCCCGCTGAATTTCGAGCCCTCTCCAACCTCCGAAGTCGGGAAGATATCGTCATTAAAACAGCTGGTAAGGGAGGGGCTGTGGTGGTCTGGTGCAAGGACCTATACATCCAAGAAGGTGCCAAACAATTATCTGACACCACGTTCTATAAAACTTGTCCTTGTCCCAGTGACTCCACGACTAGCAACAATGAGAAGGTTCGCTCAACCATCAAACAACTTATCAACGATAAATCCCTTCCTCCTAGCGCGTCCCGTCTCATCATCCCAGACAGTGCTCTAGGCAAACCTTCCTTCTACATGCTTCCTAAAATCCGCAAGTTCAATAACCCTGGTCGTCCCATTGTTTCAGCATGTAGTTGTCCCATTGTTTCAGCATGTAGTTGTCCCATTGTTTCAGCATGTAGTTGTCCCATTGTTTCAGCATGTAGTTGTCCCATTGTTTCAGCATGTAGTCGTCCCATTGTTTCAGCATGTAGTTGTCCATTGTTTCAGCATGTAGTTGTCCCATTGTTTCAGCATGTAGTTGTCCCATTGTTTCAGCATGTAGTTGTCCCATTGTTTCAGCATGTAGTTGTCCCATTGTTTCAGCATGTAGTTGTCCCATTGTTTCAGCATGTAGTTGTCCCACAGAACATATATCCGACTATCTCGACAGCATTTTCCAACCCATAGTGACATCTCTTCCAATCTATGTCCAATACACGAATCATGCCCTCACTATCTTCTCTTCTCTTTCCCTTACCCTGAACGCTCGTACCGACTTATCGTCCTCGACGTATGCTCTCTGTATACCTCTATCCCTCATGCTGATGGCCTTATAGCTCTTCAATTCTTTCTTGACCAAAGAAAACATCTATCTGTGGATACTTCAACTCTCCTCCGTCTCACTGAACTTGTTCTCAACCTTAATACTTTCGAATTCAATGGTCAGTTCTATGACCAGGTGACTGGTGTAGCAATGGGAACCAAGATGGGTCCCAGTTATGCTTGCCTGTTCATGGGTTACCTTGAACATCAAATACTGAATTCATACCGTGGCCCCCTTCCCCTTAAATACCTCCGGTACATCGATGATGTCTTTGGACTGACTGACTTGCCGGAAGATGACATCTCCAGGTTCATCGACTACATTGGCAACTTTCACAAATCCATCAAGATTACATCACATATCTCTACCTCGTTCGTCACTTTTCTTGATCTGGTCGTCTCCCTTGGTACCTCCAGCCTCCACACTTCAGTCTTCTATAAACCCACGGACGCCCACTGTTATCTTCTCTACACCTCGTCTCCCTTGGTACCTCCAGCCTCCACACTTCCGTCTTCTATAAACCCACGGACGCCCACTGTTATCTTCTCTACACCTCGTCTCATCCATCTCACTGCAGAGATTCCATTCCATATTCTCAATTATTACGACTTCCTCGTATCTGCCAGGATGATCAAGATTTTCTCCAACAGGCCCACCTGATGTTAAGTTTCTTAGACGTCGTATCTATCCTGATTCGGTTCTCCAATCTGTCTTCCAGCGAGGTCTCGATATTTCCCGTCCTATGGCACTCACCCCATCCACCCGCCGTTCCTCTGATAGGACCATATTAATTTTCACCTACCACCCCCACAACTTGGCTGCGGTGAGGATCCTTAATCGGTATCGCTCCATTCTCCATTCAGATCCCACTACCCGCCTACTTTTCAGTGATCCTCCTTTGGTAGCCTTCAAACGTGACAGGAGTCTGAGAGACATTCTTGTCACTAGCCGCCTCCCCCGCTCCAACCACAAACACCTTGGTACTGTTCCTTGTGGACGTCGAGTTTGCAGAACTTATGACTACGTGCTTTGCACCGATTCGGTCTTGTTCCCTAATAAACGATTAGACATCAAGGAGGGGTCCAATTGTGTGTCGCGTAATATCTACACCATAATATGTAAGCATTGCCAGATGACGTATGTGGGCGAAAGAGGACGACGCGTGAGTGACAGATTTTGTGAGCATCTTCGTGATGTTGAGCAAAAGACTGGCAGCCCAGTGTCAACTCCCCTGGCCATAGTGGTAAACCTGACATGCAAGTTACTGGCATTGTCTCCTGTCACTGCAGAAATCGCAGCCGGTTCGCCCTTGAGAATCGTCTTATTGCCCAGTTGGGTTCGCTGTCCCCACAATGTATGAACATATCACTCTCATACAAATAGGACACCTACTACTTATTTCTTACCCCCATGCGCTACCGAACCTATAAATGTAGATATATTTGTCTGCATGTGTATTGCACATTTGGGCTCCTTTTGGTTTGTCTTTTGTGCGCATTGTGGCAATATATATGCGGATTTATGCTTGTATGCATGTATTGTTATATACACATGTCTCTTTTCACACATCGGTTCGGGGTGCACACACAGAGTTAGATTAGCATAGTTTATACATATCTTGTACCCACCTCCCCATATTTTTAGAACCCTTCCGTTCCGTCTTCTCGCTTGACTGCCTGTCAGTGAGATTTATAGTTGGTCATGCTGCCTTATCATTTTAGTCCATTCCGAGACTGACCACGCTCTGGAACACAGGGAAGTGACCTTTTTTTTTATTTCCTTTCTTGAGTATCTAGCATATTATCGCCATGTCGTTAGATTTGTTTACATATCCTTATATATATATTTTGTGTTTGTTGTTTGTTCCAGCTGAAGGCCTACTTGGCCGAAACGTCGACTTTTGTTTTGTCCATTACCACGTAAAGCTGTCACCATACCACTTTTTTCTTCTTTTTTTTAGTATTGCTATTATCATCAGCTTTACAGCAGCTTCGCATCTCTACGCATCTTGGTGCCTTTAACTTTCCAGGAGCACCACTGGGAGGTTGGTCTTGATCAGCTCAGAGTTCATAGACCCTGGCACACACAGTCAGCTCTGTTGTTCATAGACCCTGGCACACACAGTCAGCTCTGTTGTTCATAGACCCTGGCACACACAGTCAGCTGTGTTGTTCATAGACCCTGGCACACACAGTCAGCTGTGTTGTTCATAGACCCTGGCACACACAGTCAGCTCTGTTGTTCATAGACCCTGGCACGCACAGTCAGCTCTGTTGTTCATAGACCCTGGCACACACAGTCAGCTCTGTTGTTCATAGACCCTGGCACGCACAGTCAGCTGTGTTGTTCATAGACCCTGGCACGCACAGTCAGCTCTGTTGTTCATAGACCCTGGCACGCACAGTCAGCTCTGTTGTTCATAGACCCTGGCACACACAGTCAGCTCTGTTGTTCATAGACCCTGGCACGCACAGTCAGCTCTGTTGTTCATAGACCCTGGCACGCACAGTCAGCTCTGTTGTTCATAGACCCTGGCACGCACAGTCAGCTGTGTTGTTCATAGACCCTGGCACGCACAGTCAGCTCTGTTGTTCATAGACCCTGGCACACACAGTCAGCTCTGTTGTTCATAGACCCTGGCACGCACAGTCAGCTCTGTTGTTCATAGACCCTGGCACGCACAGTCAGCTCTGTTGTTCATAAACCCTGGCACGCACAGTCAGCTCTGTTGTTCATAGACCCTGGCACGCACAGTCAGCTGTGTTGTTCATAGACCCTGGCACGCACAGTCAGCTCTGTTGTTCATAGACCCTGGCACGCATAGTCAGCTCTGTTGTTCATAGACCCTGGCACGCACAGTCAGCTCTGTTGTTCATAGACCCTGGCACACACAGTCAGCTCTGTTGTTCATAGACCCTGGCACGCATAGTCAGCTGTGTTGTTCATAGACCCTGGCACGCACAGTCAGCTCTGTTGTTCATAGACCCTAGCACGCACAGTCAGCTCTGTTGTTCATAGACCCTAGCACGCACAGTCAGCTCTGTTGTTCATAGACCCTAGCACGCACAGTCAGCTCTGTTGTTCATAGACCCTGGCACGCACAGTCAGCTCTGTTGTTCATAGACCCTAGCACGCACAGTCAGCTCTGTTGTTCATAGACCCTAGCACGCACAGTCAGCTCTGTTGTTCATAGACCCTGGCACGCACAGTCAGCTCTGTTGTTCATAGACCCTGGCACGCATAGTCAGCTGTGTTGTTCATAGACCCTGGCACGCACAGTCAGCTCTGTTGTTCATAGACCCTGGCACACACAGTCAGCTCTGTTGTTCATAGACCCTGGCACACACAGTCAGCTCTGTTGTTCATAGACCCTGGCACACACAGTCAGCTCTGTTGTTCATAGACCCTGGCACGAACAGTCAGCTCTGTTGTTCATAGACCCTGGCACGCACAGTCAGCTGTGTTGTTCATAGACCCTGGCACGAACAGTCAGCTCTGTTGTTCATAGACCCTGGCACGCACAGTCAGCTGTGTTGTTAATAGACCCTGGCACGCACAGTTAGCTCTGTTGTTCATAGACCCTGGCACGCATAGATAGCTCTGTTGTTCATAGACCCTGGCACGCACAGTCAGCTGTGTTGTTCATAGACCCTGGCACGCACAGTCAGCTCTGTTGTTCATAGACCCTGGCACGCACAGTCAGCTCTGTTGTTCATAGACCCTGGCACACACAGTCAGCTCTGTTGTTCATAGACCCTGGCACGCACAGTCAGCTCTGTTGTTCATAGACCCTGGCACGCACAGTCAGCTGTGTTGTTCATAGACCCTGGCACGCACAGTCAGCTCTGTTGTTCATAGACCCTGGCACACACAGTCAGCTGTGTTGTTCATAGACCCTGGCACACACAGTCAGCTCTGTTGTTCATAGACCCTGGCACACACAGTCAGCTCTGTTGTTCATAGACCCTGGCACACACAGTCAGCTCTGTTGTTCATAGACCCTGGCACACACAGTCAGCTCTGTTGTTCATAGACCCTGGCACGAACAGTCAGCTCTGTTGTTCATAGACCCTGGCACGCACAGTCAGCTGTGTTGTTCATAGACCCTGGCACGAACAGTCAGCTCTGTTGTTCATAGACCCTGGCACGCACAGTCAGCTGTGTTGTTAATAGACCCTGGCACGCACAGTTAGCTCTGTTGTTCATAGACCCTGGCACGCATAGATAGCTCTGTTGTTCATAGACCCTGGCACGCACAGTCAGCTGTGTTGTTCATAGACCCTGGCACGCACAGTCAGCTCTGTTGTTCATAGACCCTGGCACGCACAGTCAGCTCTGTTGTTCATAGACCCTGGCACGCACAGTCAGCTCTGTTGTTCATAGACCCTGGCACGCACAGTCAGCTCTGTTGTTCATAGACCCTGGCACGCACAGTCAGCTCTGTTGTTCATAGACCCTGGCACGCACAGTCAGCTCTGTTGTTCATAGACCCTGGCACGCACAGTCAGCTCTGTTGTTCATAGACCCTGGCACGCACAGTCAGCTCTGTTGTTCTTAGACCCTGGCACGCACAGTCAGCTGTGTTGTTCATAGACCCTGGCACGCACAGTCAGCTGTGTTGTTCATAGACCCTGGCACGCACAGTCAGCTCTGTTGTTCTTAGACCCTGGCACGCACAGTCAGCTCTGTTGTTCATAGACCCTGGCACGCACAGTCAGCTCTGTTGTTCATAACCCTGGCACACACAGTCAGCTCTGTTGTTCATAGACCCTGGCACACACAGTCAGCTCTGTTGTTCATAAACCCTGGCACACACAGTCAGCTCTGTTGTTCATAGACCCTGGCACACACAGTCAGCTGTGTTGTTCATAGACCCTGGCACACACAGTGAGCTCTGTTGTTCATAGACCCTGGCACACACAGTCAGCTCTGTTGTTCATAGACCCTGGCACGCACAGTCAGCTCTGTTGTTCATAGACCCTGGCACGCACAGTCAGCTCTGTTGTTCATAGACCCTGGCACGCACAGTCAGCTCTGTTGTTCATAGACCCTGGCACACACAGTCAGCTCTGTTGTTCATAGACCCTGGCACACACAGTCAGCTCTGTTTTTCATAGACCCTGGCACACACAGTCAGCTCTGTTTTTCATAGACCCTGGCACGCACAGTCAGCTCTGTTGTTCATAGACCCTGGCACGCACAGTCAGCTCTGTTGTTCATAGACCCTGGCACGCACAGTCAGCTGTGTTGTTCATAGACCCTGGCACGCACAGTCAGCTCTGTTGTTCATAGACCCTGGCACGCACAGTCAGCTCTGTTGTTCATAGACCCTGGCACGCACAGTCAGCTCTGTTGTTCATAGACCCTGGCACGCACAGTCAGCTCTGTTGTTCATAGACCCTGGCACGCACAGTCAGCTCTGTTGTTCATAGACCCTGGCACGCACTGTCAGCTCTGTTGTTCATAGACCCTGGCACACACAGTCAACTGTGTTGTTCATACACCCTGGCACACACAGTCAACTCTATTGTTCATACACCATGGCACACACAGTCAGATCTGTTGTTCATAGACCCTGGCACACACAGTCAGATCTGTTGTTCATAGACCCTGGCACGCACAGTTAGCTCTGTTGTTCATAGACCCTGGCACGCACAGTCAGCTGTGTTGTTCATAGACACTGGCACGCACAGTCAGCTCTGTTGTTCATAGACCCTGGCACGCACAGTCAGCTGTGTTGTTCATAGACCCTGGCACGCACAGTCAGCTCTGTTGTTCATAGACCCTGGCACGCACAGTCAGCTCTGTTGTTCATAGACCCTGGCACGCACAGTCAGCTGTGTTGTTCATAGACCCTGACACGCACAGTCAGCTGTGTTGTTCATAGACCCTGGCACGCACAGTCTGCTCTGTTGTTCATAGACCCTGGCACGCACAGTCAGCTGTGTTGTTCATAGACCCTGGCACGCACAGTTAGCTCTGTTGTTCATAGACCCTGGCACGCATAGTTAGCTCTGTTGTTCATAGACCCTAGCACGCACAGTCAGCTGTGTTGTTCATAGACCCTGGCACGCACAGTCAGCTGTGTTGTTCATAGACCCTGGCACGCACAGTCAGCTGTGTTGTTCATAGACCCTGGCACGCACAGTCAGCTCTGTTGTTCATAGACCCTGGCACGCACAGTCAGCTCTGTTGTTCATAGACCCTGACACGCACAGTCAGCTCTGTTGTTCATAGACCCTGGCACGCACAGTCAGCTCTGTTGTTCATAGACCCTGGCACGCACAGTCAGCTCTGTTGTTCATAGACCCTGGCACGCACAGTCAGCTCTGTTGTTCATAGACCCTGGCACGCACAGTCAGCTCTGTTGTTCATAGACCCTGGCACGCACAGTCAGCTCTGTTGTTCATAGACCCTGGCACGCACAGTCAGCTCTGTTGTTCATAGACCCTGGCACACACAGTCAGCTCTGTTGTTCATAGACCCTGGCGCACACAGTCAGCTCTGTTGTTCATAGACCCTGGCACACACAGTCAGCTCTGTTGTTCATAGACCCTGGCACACACAGTCAGCTCTGTTGTTCATAGACCCTGGCACACACAGTCAGCTCTGTTGTTCATAGACCCTGGCACACACAGTCAGCTCTGTTGTTCATAGACCCTGGCACACACAGTCAACTCTATTGTTCATAGACCCTGGCACACACAGTCAGATCTGTTGTTCATAGACCCTGGCACGCACAGTTAGCTCTGTTGTTCATAGACCCTGGCACGCACAGTCAGCTCTGTTGTTCATAGACCCTGGCACGCACAGTCAGCTCTGTTGTTCATAGACCCTGGCACGCACAGTCAGCTCTGTTGTTCATAGACCCTGGCACGCACAGTCAGCTCTGTTGTTCATAGACTCTGGCACGCACAGTCAGCTCTGTTGTTCATAGACCCTGGCACGCACAGTCAGCTGTGTTGTTCATAGACCCTGGCACACACAGTCAGCTCTGTTGTTCATAGACCCTGGCACGCACAGTCAGCTCTGTTGTTCATAGACCCTGGCACGCACAGTCAGCTCTGTTGTTCATAGACCCTGGCACGCACAGTCAGCTCTGTTGTTCATAGACCCTGGCACGCACAGTCAGCTCTGTTGTTCATAGACCCTGGCACGCACAGTCAGCTCTGTTGTTCATAGACCCTGGCACGCACAGTCAGCTGTGTTGTTCATAGACCCTGGCACGCACAGTCAGCTCTGTTGTTCATAGACCCTGGCACGCACAGTCAGCTCTGTTGTTCATAGACCCTGGCACGCACAGTCAGCTCTGTTGTTCATAGACCCTGGCACGCACAGTCAGCTGTGTTGTTCATAGACCCTGGCACGCACAGTCAGCTCTGTTGTTCATAGACCCTGGCACGCACAGTCAGCTGTGTTGTTCATAGACCCTGGCACACACAGTCAGCTCTGTTGTTCATAGACCCTGGCACACACAGTCAGCTCTGTTGTTCATAGACCCTGGCACGCACAGTCAGCTCTGTTGTTCATAGACCCTGGCACGCACAGTCAGCTCTGTTGTTCATAGACCCTGGCACGCACAGTCAGCTCTGTTGTTCATAGACCCTGGCACGCACAGTCAGCTCTGTTGTTCATAGACCCTGGCACGCACAGTCAGCTGTGTTGTTCATAGACCCTGGCACGCACAGTCAGCTCTGTTGTTCATAGACCCTGGCACACACAGTCAGCTCTGTTGTTCATAGACCCTGGCACACACAGTCAGCTCTGTTGTTCATAGACCCTGGCACGCACAGTCAGCTCTGTTGTTCATAGACCCTGGCACGCACAGTCAGCTCTGTTGTTCATAGACCCTGGCACACACAGTCAGCTGTGTTGTTCATAGACCCTGGCACGCACAGTCAGCTGTGTTGTTCATAGACCCTGGCACGCACAGTCAGCTGTGTTGTTCATAGACCCTGGCACGCACAGTCAGCTCTGTTGTTCATAGACCCTGGCACGCACAGTCAGCTCTGTTGTTCATAGACCCTGGCACGCACAGTCAGCTCTGTTGTTCATAGACCCTGGCACGCACAGTCAGCTCTGTTGTTCATAGACCCTGGCACGCACAGTCAGCTCTGTTGTTCATAGACCCTGGCACGCACAGTCAGCTCTGTTGTTCATAGACCCTGGCACGCACAGTCAGCTCTGTTGTTCATAGACCCTGGCACGCACAGTCAGCTGTGTTGTTCATAGACCCTGGCACGCACAGTCAGCTCTGTTGTTCATAGACCCTGGCACGCACAGTCAGCTCTGTTGTTCATAGACCCTGGCACACACAGTCAGCTGTGTTGTTCATAGACCCTGGCACACACAGTCAGCTCTGTTGTTCATAGACCCTGGCACACACAGTCAGCTCTGTTGTTCATAGACCCTGGCACACACAGTCAGCTGTGTTGTTCATAGACCCTGGCACACACAGTCAGCTCTGTTGTTCATAGACCCTGGCACACACAGTCAGCTCTGTTGTTCATAGACCCTGGCACGCACAGTCAGCTCTGTTGTTCATAGACCCTGGCACGCACAGTCAGCTCTGTTGTTCATAGACCCTGGCACGCACAGTCAGCTCTGTTGTTCATAGACCCTGGCACGCACAGTCAGCTCTGTTGTTCATAGACCCTGGCACGCACAGTCAGCTCTGTTGTTCATAGACCCTGGCACGCACAGTCAGCTCTGTTGTTCATAGACCCTGGCACGCACAGTCAGCTGTGTTGTTCATAGACCCTGGCACGCACAGTCAGCTCTGTTGTTCATAGACCCTGGCACGCACAGTCAGCTCTGTTGTTCATAGACCCTGGCACGCACAGTCAGCTCTGTTGTTCATAGACCCTGGCACGCACAGTCAGCTCTGTTGTTCATAGACCCTGGCACGCACAGTCAGCTGTGTTGTTCATAGACCCTGGCACGCACAGTCAGCTCTGTTGTTCATAGACCCTGGCACGCACAGTCAGCTGTGTTGTTCATAGACCCTGGCACGCACAGTCAGCTCTGTTGTTCATAGACCCTGGCACGCACAGTCAGCTCTGTTGTTCATAGACCCTGGCACGCACAGTCAGCTGTGTTGTTCATAGACCCTGGCACGCACAGTCAGCTGTGTTGTTCATAGACCCTGGCACACACAGTCAGCTCTGTTGTTCATAGACCCTGGCACACACAGTCAGCTCTGTTGTTCATAGACCCTGGCACACACAGTCAGCTCTGTTGTTCATAGACCCTGGCACACACAGTCAGCTCTGTTGTTCATAGACCCTGGCACACACAGTCAGCTCTGTTGTTCATAGACCCTGGCACACACAGTCAGCTCTGTTGTTCATAGACCCTGGCACGCACAGTCAGCTCTGTTGTTCATAGACCCTGGCACGCACAGTCAGCTCTGTTGTTCATAGACCCTGGCACGCACAGTCAGCTCTGTTGTTCATAGACCCTGGCACGCACAGTCAGCTCTGTTGTTCATAGACCCTGGCACGCACAGTCAGCTCTGTTGTTCATAGACCCTGGCACGCACAGTCAGCTCTGTTGTTCATAGACCCTGGCACGCACAGTCAGCTCTGTTGTTCATAGACCCTGGCACGCACAGTCAGCTCTGTTGTTCATAGACCCTGGCACGCACAGTCAGCTCTGTTGTTCATAGACCCTGGCACGCACAGTCAGCTCTGTTGTTCATAGACCCTGGCACACACAGTCAGCTCTGTTGTTCATAGACCCTGGCACGCACAGTCAGCTCTGTTGTTCATAGACCCTGGCACGCACAGTCAGCTCTGTTGTTCATAGACCCTGGCACACACAGTCAGCTCTGTTGTTCATAGACCCTGGCACACACAGTCAGCTCTGTTGTTCATAGACCCTGGCACGCACAGTCAGCTCTGTTGTTCATAGACCCTGGCACGCACAGTCAGCTCTGTTGTTCATAGACCCTGGCACGCACAGTCAGCTCTGTTGTTCATAGACCCTGGCACGCACAGTCAGCTCTGTTGTTCATAGACCCTGGCACGCACAGTCAGCTCTGTTGTTCATAGACCCTGGCACGCACAGTCAGCTCTGTTGTTCATAGACCCTGGCACGCACAGTCAGCTCTGTTGTTCATAGACCCTGGCACGCACAGTCAGCTCTGTTGTTCATAGACCCTGGCACGCACAGTCAGCTCTGTTGTTCATAGACCCTGGCACGCACAGTCAGCTCTGTTGTTCATAGACCCTGGCACACACAGTCAGCTCTGTTGTTCATAGACCCTGGCACGCACAGTCAGCTCTGTTGTTCATAGACCCTGGCACGCACAGTCAGCTCTGTTGTTCATAGACCCTGGCACGCACAGTCAGCTCTGTTGTTCATAGACCCTGGCACGCACAGTCAGCTCTGTTGTTCATAGACCCTGGCACGCACAGTCAGCTCTGTTGTTCATAGACCCTGGCACGCACAGTCAGCTCTGTTGTTCATAGACCCTGGCACGCACAGTCAGCTCTGTTGTTCATAGACCCTGGCACGCACAGTCAGCTCTGTTGTTCATAGACCCTGGCACGCACAGTCAGCTCTGTTGTTCATAGACCCTGGCACGCACAGTCAGCTCTGTTGTTCATAGACCCTGGCACGCACAGTCAGCTCTGTTGTTCATAGACCCTGGCACACACAGTCAGCTCTGTTGTTCATAGACCCTGGCACGCACAGTCAGCTCTGTTGTTCATAGACCCTGGCACGCACAGTCAGCTCTGTTGTTCATAGACCCTGGCACGCACAGTCAGCTCTGTTGTTCATAGACCCTGGCACGCACAGTCAGCTCTGTTGTTCATAGACCCTGGCACGCACAGTCAGCTCTGTTGTTCATAGACCCTGGCACGCACAGTCAGCTCTGTTGTTCATAGACCCTGGCACGCACAGTCAGCTCTGTTGTTCATAGACCCTGGCACGCACAGTCAGCTCTGTTGTTCATAGACCCTGGCACGCACAGTCAGCTCTGTTGTTCATAGACCCTGGCACGCACAGTCAGCTCTGTTGTTCATAGACCCTGGCACGCACAGTCAGCTGTGTTGTTCATAGACCCTGGCACGCACAGTCAGCTCTGTTGTTCATAGACCCTGGCACGCACAGTCAGCTCTGTTGTTCATAGACCCTGGCACGCACAGTCAGCTCTGTTGTTCATAGACCCTGGCACGCACAGTCAGCTCTGTTGTTCATAGACCCTGGCACACACAGTCAGCTCTGTTGTTCATAGACCCTGGCACGCACAGTCAGCTCTGTTGTTCATAGACCCTGGCACACACAGTCAGCTCTGTTGTTCATAGACCCTGGCACACACAGTCAGCTCTGTTGTTCATAGACCCTGGCACGCACAGTCAGCTCTGTTGTTCATAGACCCTGGCACGCACAGTCAGCTCTGTTGTTCATAGACCCTGGCACGCACAGTCAGCTCTGTTGTTCATAGACCCTGGCACGCACAGTCAGCTCTGTTGTTCATAGACCCTGGCACGCACAGTCAGCTCTGTTGTTCATAGACCCTGGCACGCACAGTCAGCTCTGTTGTTCATAGACCCTGGCACGCACAGTCAGCTCTGTTGTTCATAGACCCTGGCACGCACAGTCAGCTCTGTTGTTCATAGACCCTGGCACGCACAGTCAGCTCTGTTGTTCATAGACCCTGGCACGCACAGTCAGCTCTGTTGTTCATAGACCCTGGCACGCACAGTCAGCTCTGTTGTTCATAGACCCTGGCACGCACAGTCAGCTCTGTTGTTCATAGACCCTGGCACGCACAGTCAGCTCTGTTGTTCATAGACCCTGGCACGCACAGTCAGCTCTGTTGTTCATAGACCCTGGCACGCACAGTCAGCTCTGTTGTTCATAGACCCTGGCACGCACAGTCAGCTCTGTTGTTCATAGACCCTGGCACGCACAGTCAGCTCTGTTGTTCATAGACCCTGGCACGCACAGTCAGCTGTGTTGTTCATAGACCCTGGCACGCACAGTCAGCTCTGTTGTTCATAGACCCTGGCACGCACAGTCAGCTCTGTTGTTCATAGACCCTGGCACACACAGTCAGCTCTGTTGTTCATAGACCCTGGCACACACAGTCAGCTCTGTTGTTCATAGACCCTGGCACACACAGTCAGCTCTGTTGTTCATAGACCCTGGCACACACAGTCAGCTCTGTTGTTCATAGACCCTGGCACGCACAGTCAGCTCTGTTGTTCATAGACCCTGGCACGCACAGTCAGCTCTGTTGTTCATAGACCCTGGCACGCACAGTCAGCTCTGTTGTTCATAGACCCTGGCACGCACAGTCAGCTCTGTTGTTCATAGACCCTGGCACGCACAGTCAGCTCTGTTGTTCATAGACCCTGGCACGCACAGTCAGCTCTGTTGTTCATAGACCCTGGCACGCACAGTCAGCTCTGTTGTTCATAGACCCTGGCACGCACAGTCAGCTCTGTTGTTCATAGACCCTGGCACGCACAGTCAGCTCTGTTGTTCATAGACCCTGGCACGCACAGTCAGCTCTGTTGTTCATAGACCCTGGCACGCACAGTCAGCTGTGTTGTTCATAGACCCTGGCACGCACAGTCAGCTCTGTTGTTCATAGACCCTGGCACACACAGTCAGCTCTGTTGTTCATAGACCCTGGCACACACAGTCAGCTCTGTTGTTCATAGACCCTGGCACACACAGTCAGCTCTGTTGTTCATAGACCCTGGCACGCACAGTCAGCTCTGTTGTTCATAGACCCTGGCACGCACAGTCAGCTCTGTTGTTCATAGACCCTGGCACACACAGTCAGCTCTGTTGTTCATAGACCCTGGCACACACAGTCAGCTCTGTTGTTCATAGACCCTGGCACGCACAGTCAGCTCTGTTGTTCATAGACCCTGGCACACACAGTCAGCTCTGTTGTTCATAGACCCTGGCACACACAGTCAGCTCTGTTGTTCATAGACCCTGGCACGCACAGTCAGCTCTGTTGTTCATAGACCCTGGCACGCACAGTCAGCTCTGTTGTTCATAGACCCTGGCACGCACAGTCAGCTCTGTTGTTCATAGACCCTGGCACGCACAGTCAGCTCTGTTGTTCATAGACCCTGGCACGCACAGTCAGCTCTGTTGTTCATAGACCCTGGCACGCACAGTCAGCTCTGTTGTTCATAGACCCTGGCACGCACAGTCAGCTCTGTTGTTCATAGACCCTGGCACGCACAGTCAGCTCTGTTGTTCATAGACCCTGGCACACACAGTCAGCTCTGTTGTTCATAGACCCTGGCACACACAGTCAGCTCTGTTGTTCATAGACCCTGGCACACACAGTCAGCTCTGTTGTTCATAGACCCTGGCACACACAGTCAGCTCTGTTGTTCATAGACCCTGGCACACACAGTCAGCTCTGTTGTTCATAGACCCTGGCACACACAGTCAGCTCTGTTGTTCATAGACCCTGGCACACACAGTCAGCTCTGTTGTTCATAGACCCTGGCACACACAGTCAGCTCTGTTGTTCATAGACCCTGGCACGCACAGTCAGCTCTGTTGTTCATAGACCCTGGCACACACAGTCAGCTCTGTTGTTCATAGACCCTGGCACACACAGTCAGCTCTGTTGTTCATAGACCCTGGCACACACAGTCAGCTCTGTTGTTCATAGACCCTGGCACACACAGTCAGCTCTGTTGTTCATAGACCCTGGCACACACAGTCAGCTCTGTTGTTCATAGACCCTGGCACACACAGTCAGCTCTGTTGTTCATAGACCCTGGCACACACAGTCAGCTCTGTTGTTCATAGACCCTGGCACACACAGTCAGCTCTGTTGTTCATAGACCCTGGCACACACAGTCAGCTCTGTTGTTCATAGACCCTGGCACACACAGTCAGCTCTGTTGTTCATAGACCCTGGCACACACAGTCAGCTCTGTTGTTCATAGACCCTGGCACACACAGTCAGCTCTGTTGTTCATAGACCCTGGCACACACAGTCAGCTCTGTTGTTCATAGACCCTGGCACACACAGTCAGCTCTGTTGTTCATAGACCCTGGCACGCACAGTCAGCTCTGTTGTTCATAGACCCTGGCACGCACAGTCAGCTCTGTTGTTCATAGACCCTGGCACGCACAGTCAGCTCTGTTGTTCATAGACCCTGGCACGCACAGTCAGCTCTGTTGTTCATAGACCCTGGCACGCACAGTCAGCTCTGTTGTTCATAGACCCTGGCACGCACAGTCAGCTCTGTTGTTCATAGACCCTGGCACGCACAGTCAGCTCTGTTGTTCATAGACCCTGGCACGCACAGTCAGCTCTGTTGTTCATAGACCCTGGCACGCACAGTCAGCTCTGTTGTTCATAGACCCTGGCACGCACAGTCAGCTCTGTTGTTCATAGACCCTGGCACGCACAGTCAGCTGTGTTGTTCATAGACCCTGGCACGCACAGTCAGCTCTGTTGTTCATAGACCCTGGCACGCACAGTCAGCTGTGTTGTTCATAGACCCTGGCACGCACAGTCAGCTCTGTTGTTCATAGACCCTGGCACGCACAGTCAGCTCTGTTGTTCATAGACCCTGGCACGCACAGTCAGCTGTGTTGTTCATAGACCCTGGCACGCACAGTCAGCTGTGTTGTTCATAGACCCTGGCACACACAGTCAGCTCTGTTGTTCATAGACCCTGGCACACACAGTCAGCTGTGTTGTTCATAGACCCTGGCACGCACAGTCAGCTCTGTTGTTCATAGACCCTGGCACACACAGTCAGCTCTGTTGTTCATAGACCCTGGCACGCACAGTCAGCTCTGTTGTTCATAGACCCTGGCACGCACAGTCAGCTCTGTTGTTCATAGACCCTGGCACGCACAGTCAGCTCTGTTGTTCATAGACCCTGGCACGCACAGTCAGCTCTGTTGTTCATAGACCCTGGCACACACAGTCAGCTCTGTTGTTCATAGACCCTGGCACACACAGTCAGCTGTGTTGTTCATAGACCCTGGCACACACAGTCAGCTCTGTTGTTCATAGACCCTGGCACGCACAGTCAGCTCTGTTGTTCATAGACCCTGGCACGCACAGTCAGCTCTGTTGTTCATAGACCCTGGCACGCACAGTCAGCTCTGTTGTTCATAGACCCTGGCACGCACAGTCAGCTCTGTTGTTCATAGACCCTGGCACGCACAGTCAGCTGTGTTGTTCATAGACCCTGGCACGCACAGTCAGCTCTGTTGTTCATAGACCCTGGCACACACAGTCAGCTCTGTTGTTCATAGACCCTGGCACGCACAGTCAGCTCTGTTGTTCATAGACCCTGGCACGCACAGTCAGCTCTGTTGTTCATAGACCCTGGCACGCACAGTCAGCTCTGTTGTTCATAGACCCTGGCACGCACAGTCAGCTCTGTTGTTCATAGACCCTGGCACGCACAGTCAGCTCTGTTGTTCATAGACCCTGGCACACACAGTCAGCTCTGTTGTTCATAGACCCTGGCACGCACAGTCAGCTCTGTTGTTCATAGACCCTGGCACGCACAGTCAGCTCTGTTGTTCATAGACCCTGGCACGCACAGTCAGCTCTGTTGTTCATAGACCCTGGCACGCACAGTCAGCTCTGTTGTTCATAGACCCTGGCACACACAGTCAGCTCTGTTGTTCATAGACCCTGGCACGCACAGTCAGCTCTGTTGTTCATAGACCCTGGCACGCACAGTCAGCTCTGTTGTTCATAGACCCTGGCACGCACAGTCAGCTCTGTTGTTCATAGACCCTGGCACACACAGTCAGCTCTGTTGTTCATAGACCCTGGCACGCACAGTCAGCTCTGTTGTTCATAGACCCTGGCACGCACAGTCAGCTCTGTTGTTCATAGACCCTGGCACGCACAGTCAGCTCTGTTGTTCATAGACCCTGGCACGCACAGTCAGCTCTGTTGTTCATAGACCCTGGCACGCACAGTCAGCTCTGTTGTTCATAGACCCTGGCACGCACAGTCAGCTCTGTTGTTCATAGACCCTGGCACGCACAGTCAGCTCTGTTGTTCATAGACCCTGGCACGCACAGTCAGCTCTGTTGTTCATAGACCCTGGCACGCACAGTCAGCTCTGTTGTTCATAGACCCTGGCACGCACAGTCAGCTCTGTTGTTCATAGACCCTGGCACGCACAGTCAGCTCTGTTGTTCATAGACCCTGGCACACACAGTCAGCTCTGTTGTTCATAGACCCTGGCACACACAGTCAGCTCTGTTGTTCATAGACCCTGGCACACACAGTCAGCTCTGTTGTTCATAGACCCTGGCACGCACAGTCAGCTCTGTTGTTCATAGACCCTGGCACACACAGTCAGCTCTGTTGTTCATAGACCCTGGCACACACAGTCAGCTCTGTTGTTCATAGACCCTGGCACACAGTCAGCTCTGTTGTTCATAGACCCTGGCACACACAGTCAGCTCTGTTGTTCATAGACCCTGGCACACACAGTCAGCTCTGTTGTTCATAGACCCTGGCACACACAGTCAGCTCTGTTGTTCATAGACCCTGGCACACACAGTCAGCTGTGTTGTTCATAGACCCTGGCACACACAGTCAGCTCTGTTGTTCATAGACCCTGGCACACACAGTCAGCTCTGTTGTTCATAGACCCTGGCACACACAGTCAGCTCTGTTGTTCATAGACCCTGGCACACACAGTCAGCTCTGTTGTTCATAGACCCTGGCACACACAGTCAGCTCTGTTGTTCATAGACCCTGGCACACACAGTCAGCTGTGTTGTTCATAGACCCTGGCACACACAGTCAGCTCTGTTGTTCATAGACCCTGGCACACACAGTCAGCTCTGTTGTTCATAGACCCTGGCACACACAGTCAGCTCTGTTGTTCATAGACCCTGGCACGCACAGTCAGCTCTGTTGTTCATAGACCCTGGCACGCACAGTCAGCTCTGTTGTTCATAGACCCTGGCACACACAGTCAGCTCTGTTGTTCATAGACCCTGGCACACACAGTCAGCTCTGTTGTTCATAGACCCTGGCACACACAGTCAGCTCTGTTGTTCATAGACCCTGGCACACACAGTCAGCTCTGTTGTTCATAGACCCTGGCACACACAGTCAGCTCTGTTGTTCATAGACCCTGGCACACACAGTCAGCTCTGTTGTTCATAGACCCTGGCACACACAGTCAGCTCTGTTGTTCATAGACCCTGGCACACACAGTCAGCTCTGTTGTTCATAGACCCTGGCACACACAGTCAGCTCTGTTGTTCATAGACCCTGGCACACAGTCAGCTCTGTTGTTCATAGACCCTGGCACACACAGTCAGCTCTGTTGTTCATAGACCCTGGCACACACAGTCAGCTCTGTTGTTCATAGACCCTGGCACGCACAGTCAGCTCTGTTGTTCATAGACCCTGGCACGCACAGTCAGCTCTGTTGTTCATAGACCCTGGCACGCACAGTCAGCTCTGTTGTTCATAGACCCTGGCACGCACAGTCAGCTCTGTTGTTCATAGACCCTGGCACGCACAGTCAGCTCTGTTGTTCATAGACCCTGGCACGCACAGTCAGCTCTGTTGTTCATAGACCCTGGCACGCACAGTCAGCTCTGTTGTTCATAGACCCTGGCACGCACAGTCAGCTCTGTTGTTCATAGACCCTGGCACGCACAGTCAGCTCTGTTGTTCATAGACCCTGGCACGCACAGTCAGCTCTGTTGTTCATAGACCCTGGCACGCACAGTCAGCTCTGTTGTTCATAGACCCTGGCACGCACAGTCAGCTCTGTTGTTCATAGACCCTGGCACGCACAGTCAGCTCTGTTGTTCATAGACCCTGGCACGCACAGTCAGCTCTGTTGTTCATAGACCCTGGCACGCACAGTCAGCTGTGTTGTTCATAGACCCTGGCACGCACAGTCAGCTCTGTTGTTCATAGACCCTGGCACGCACAGTCAGCTCTGTTGTTCATAGACCCTGGCACGCACAGTCAGCTCTGTTGTTCATAGACCCTGGCACGCACAGTCAGCTGTGTTGTTCATAGACCCTGGCACACACAGTCAGCTCTGTTGTTCATAGACCCTGGCACACACAGTCAGCTCTGTTGTTCATAGACCCTGGCACACACAGTCAGCTCTGTTGTTCATAGACCCTGGCACACACAGTCAGCTCTGTTGTTCATAGACCCTGGCACACACAGTCAGCTCTGTTGTTCATAGACCCTGGCACACACAGTCAGCTCTGTTGTTCATAGACCCTGGCACGCACAGTCAGCTCTGTTGTTCATAGACCCTGGCACGCACAGTCAGCTCTGTTGTTCATAGACCCTGGCACGCACAGTCAGCTCTGTTGTTCATAGACCCTGGCACGCACAGTCAGCTCTGTTGTTCATAGACCCTGGCACGCACAGTCAGCTCTGTTGTTCATAGACCCTGGCACGCACAGTCAGCTCTGTTGTTCATAGACCCTGGCACGCACAGTCAGCTCTGTTGTTCATAGACCCTGGCACGCACAGTCAGCTCTGTTGTTCATAGACCCTGGCACGCACAGTCAGCTCTGTTGTTCATAGACCCTGGCACGCACAGTCAGCTCTGTTGTTCATAGACCCTGGCACGCACAGTCAGCTCTGTTGTTCATAGACCCTGGCACGCACAGTCAGCTCTGTTGTTCATAGACCCTGGCACGCACAGTCAGCTCTGTTGTTCATAGACCCTGGCACACACAGTCAGCTCTGTTGTTCATAGACCCTGGCACACACAGTCAGCTCTGTTGTTCATAGACCCTGGCACACACAGTCAGCTCTGTTGTTCATAGACCCTGGCACACACAGTCAGCTCTGTTGTTCATAGACCCTGGCACACACAGTCAGCTCTGTTGTTCATAGACCCTGGCACACACAGTCAGCTCTGTTGTTCATAGACCCTGGCACGCACAGTCAGCTCTGTTGTTCATAGACCCTGGCACGCACAGTCAGCTCTGTTGTTCATAGACCCTGGCACGCACAGTCAGCTCTGTTGTTCATAGACCCTGGCACGCACAGTCAGCTCTGTTGTTCATAGACCCTGGCACGCACAGTCAGCTCTGTTGTTCATAGACCCTGGCACGCACAGTCAGCTCTGTTGTTCATAGACCCTGGCACGCACAGTCAGCTCTGTTGTTCATAGACCCTGGCACGCACAGTCAGCTCTGTTGTTCATAGACCCTGGCACGCACAGTCAGCTCTGTTGTTCATAGACCCTGGCACGCACAGTCAGCTCTGTTGTTCATAGACCCTGGCACACACAGTCAGCTCTGTTGTTCATAGACCCTGGCACACACAGTCAGCTCTGTTGTTCATAGACCCTGGCACACACAGTCAGCTCTGTTGTTCATAGACCCTGGCACACACAGTCAGCTCTGTTGTTCATAGACCCTGGCACACACAGTCAGCTCTGTTGTTCATAGACCCTGGCACACACAGTCAGCTCTGTTGTTCATAGACCCTGGCACACACAGTCAGCTCTGTTGTTCATAGACCCTGGCACGCACAGTCAGCTGTGTTGTTCATAGACCCTGGCACACACAGTCAGCTCTGTTGTTCATAGACCCTGGCACGCACAGTCAGCTCTGTTGTTCATAGACCCTGGCACACACAGTCAGCTCTGTTGTTCATAGACCCTGGCACACACAGTCAGCTCTGTTGTTCATAGACCCTGGCACACACAGTCAGCTCTGTTGTTCATAGACCCTGGCACGCACAGTCAGCTCTGTTGTTCATAGACCCTGGCACACACAGTCAGCTCTGTTGTTCATAGACCCTGGCACACACAGTCAGCTCTGTTGTTCATAGACCCTGGCACACACAGTCAGCTCTGTTGTTCATAGACCCTGGCACACACAGTCAGCTGTGTTGTTCATAGACCCTGGCACACACAGTCAGCTCTGTTGTTCATAGACCCTGGCACGCACAGTCAGCTCTGTTGTTCATAGACCCTGGCACGCACAGTCAGCTCTGTTGTTCATAGACCCTGGCACACACAGTCAGCTCTGTTGTTCATAGACCCTGGCACACACAGTCAGCTCTGTTGTTCATAGACCCTGGCACGCACAGTCAGCTCTGTTGTTCATAGACCCTGGCACGCACAGTCAGCTCTGTTGTTCATAGACCCTGGCACGCACAGTCAGCTCTGTTGTTCATAGACCCTGGCACGCACAGTCAGCTCTGTTGTTCATAGACCCTGGCACGCACAGTCAGCTCTGTTGTTCATAGACCCTGGCACGCACAGTCAGCTCTGTTGTTCATAGACCCTGGCACGCACAGTCAGCTGTGTTGTTCATAGACCCTGGCACGCACAGTCAGCTCTGTTGTTCATAGACCCTGGCACGCACAGTCAGCTCTGTTGTTCATAGACCCTGGCACGCACAGTCAGCTCTGTTGTTCATAGACCCTGGCACGCACAGTCAGCTCTGTTGTTCATAGACCCTGGCACACACAGTCAGCTCTGTTGTTCATAGACCCTGGCACGCACAGTCAGCTGTGTTGTTCATAGACCCTGGCACGCACAGTCAGCTCTGTTGTTCATAGACCCTGGCACGCACAGTCAGCTCTGTTGTTCATAGACCCTGGCACGCACAGTCAGCTGTGTTGTTCATAGACCCTGGCACGCACAGTCAGCTGTTGTTCATAGACCCTGGCACACACAGTCAGCTCTGTTGTTCATAGACCCTGGCACACACAGTCAGCTCTGTTGTTCATAGACCCTGGCACGCACAGTCAGCTCTGTTGTTCATAGACCCTGGCACACACAGTCAGCTCTGTTGTTCATAGACCCTGGCACGCACAGTCAGCTCTGTTGTTCATAGACCCTGGCACGCACAGTCAGCTCTGTTGTTCATAGACCCTGGCACGCACAGTCAGCTCTGTTGTTCATAGACCCTGGCACACACAGTCAGCTCTGTTGTTCATAGACCCTGGCACACACAGTCAGCTCTGTTGTTCATAGACCCTGGCACACACAGTCAGCTCTGTTGTTCATAGACCCTGGCACACACAGTCAGCTCTGTTGTTCATAGACCCTGGCACGCACAGTCAGCTCTGTTGTTCATAGACCCTGGCACGCACAGTCAGCTCTGTTGTTCATAGACCCTGGCACGCACAGTCAGCTCTGTTGTTCATAGACCCTGGCACGCACAGTCAGCTCTGTTGTTCATAGACCCTGGCACGCACAGTCAGCTCTGTTGTTCATAGACCCTGGCACGCACAGTCAGCTCTGTTGTTCATAGACCCTGGCACGCACAGTCAGCTCTGTTGTTCATAGACCCTGGCACGCACAGTCAGCTCTGTTGTTCATAGACCCTGGCACGCACAGTCAGCTCTGTTGTTCATAGACCCTGGCACGCACAGTCAGCTCTGTTGTTCATAGACCCTGGCACGCACAGTCAGCTCTGTTGTTCATAGACCCTGGCACGCACAGTCAGCTCTGTTGTTCATAGACCCTGGCACGCACAGTCAGCTCTGTTGTTCATAGACCCTGGCACGCACAGTCAGCTCTGTTGTTCATAGACCCTGGCACGCACAGTCAGCTCTGTTGTTCATAGACCCTGGCACGCACAGTCAGCTCTGTTGTTCATAGACCCTGGCACGCACAGTCAGCTCTGTTGTTCATAGACCCTGGCACGCACAGTCAGCTCTGTTGTTCATAGACCCTGGCACACACAGTCAGCTCTGTTGTTCATAGACCCTGGCACACACAGTCAGCTCTGTTGTTCATAGACCCTGGCACACACAGTCAGCTCTGTTGTTCATAGACCCTGGCACGCACAGTCAGCTCTGTTGTTCATAGACCCTGGCACGCACAGTCAGCTCTGTTGTTCATAGACCCTGGCACGCACAGTCAGCTCTGTTGTTCATAGACCCTGGCACGCACAGTCAGCTCTGTTGTTCATAGACCCTGGCACACACAGTCAGCTCTGTTGTTCATAGACCCTGGCACACACAGTCAGCTCTGTTGTTCATAGACCCTGGCACACACAGTCAGCTCTGTTGTTCATAGACCCTGGCACGCACAGTCAGCTCTGTTGTTCATAGACCCTGGCACGCACAGTCAGCTCTGTTGTTCATAGACCCTGGCACGCACAGTCAGCTCTGTTGTTCATAGACCCTGGCACGCACAGTCAGCTCTGTTGTTCATAGACCCTGGCACGCACAGTCAGCTCTGTTGTTCATAGACCCTGGCACGCACAGTCAGCTCTGTTGTTCATAGACCCTGGCACACACAGTCAGCTCTGTTGTTCATAGACCCTGGCACGCACAGTCAGCTCTGTTGTTCATAGACCCTGGCACGCACAGTCAGCTCTGTTGTTCATAGACCCTGGCACGCACAGTCAGCTCTGTTGTTCATAGACCCTGGCACGCACAGTCAGCTCTGTTGTTCATAGACCCTGGCACGCACAGTCAGCTCTGTTGTTCATAGACCCTGGCACGCACAGTCAGCTCTGTTGTTCATAGACCCTGGCACGCACAGTCAGCTCTGTTGTTCATAGACCCTGGCACGCACAGTCAGCTCTGTTGTTCATAGACCCTGGCACGCACAGTCAGCTCTGTTGTTCATAGACCCTGGCACGCACAGTCAGCTCTGTTGTTCATAGACCCTGGCACGCACAGTCAGCTCTGTTGTTCATAGACCCTGGCACACACAGTCAGCTCTGTTGTTCATAGACCCTGGCACACACAGTCAGCTCTGTTGTTCATAGACCCTGGCACACACAGTCAGCTCTGTTGTTCATAGACCCTGGCACACACAGTCAGCTCTGTTGTTCATAGACCCTGGCACACACAGTCAGCTCTGTTGTTCATAGACCCTGGCACACACAGTCAGCTCTGTTGTTCATAGACCCTGGCACACACAGTCAGCTCTGTTGTTCATAGACCCTGGCACACACAGTCAGCTCTGTTGTTCATAGACCCTGGCACGCACAGTCAGCTCTGTTGTTCATAGACCCTGGCACACACAGTCAGCTCTGTTGTTCATAGACCCTGGCACACACAGTCAGCTGTGTTGTTCATAGACCCTGGCACGCACAGTCAGCTCTGTTGTTCATAGACCCTGGCACGCACAGTCAGCTCTGTTGTTCATAGACCCTGGCACGCACAGTCAGCTCTGTTGTTCATAGACCCTGGCACGCACAGTCAGCTCTGTTGTTCATAGACCCTGGCACGCACAGTCAGCTCTGTTGTTCATAGACCCTGGCACACACAGTCAGCTCTGTTGTTCATAGACCCTGGCACGCACAGTCAGCTCTGTTGTTCATAGACCCTGGCACGCACAGTCAGCTCTGTTGTTCATAGACCCTGGCACGCACAGTCAGCTCTGTTGTTCATAGACCCTGGCACGCACAGTCAGCTCTGTTGTTCATAGACCCTGGCACACACAGTCAGCTCTGTTGTTCATAGACCCTGGCACGCACAGTCAGCTCTGTTGTTCATAGACCCTGGCACGCACAGTCAGCTGTGTTGTTCATAGACCCTGGCACGCACAGTCAGCTCTGTTGTTCATAGACCCTGGCACGCACAGTCAGCTCTGTTGTTCATAGACCCTGGCACGCACAGTCAGCTCTGTTGTTCATAGACCCTGGCACGCACAGTCAGCTCTGTTGTTCATAGACCCTGGCACGCACAGTCAGCTCTGTTGTTCATAGACCCTGGCACGCACAGTCAGCTCTGTTGTTCATAGACCCTGGCACGCACAGTCAGCTCTGTTGTTCATAGACCCTGGCACGCACAGTCAGCTCTGTTGTTCATAGACCCTGGCACGCACAGTCAGCTCTGTTGTTCATAGACCCTGGCACGCACAGTCAGCTCTGTTGTTCATAGACCCTGGCACGCACACAGTCAGCTCTGTTGTTCATAGACCCTGGCACGCACAGTCAGCTCTGTTGTTCATAGACCCTGGCACGCACAGTCAGCTCTGTTGTTCATAGACCCTGGCACGCACAGTCAGCTCTGTTGTTCATAGACCCTGGCACGCACAGTCAGCTCTGTTGTTCATAGACCCTGGCACGCACAGTCAGCTCTGTTGTTCATAGACCCTGGCACACACAGTCAGCTCTGTTGTTCATAGACCCTGGCACGCACAGTCAGCTCTGTTGTTCATAGACCCTGGCACACACAGTCAGCTCTGTTGTTCATAGACCCTGGCACACACAGTCAGCTCTGTTGTTCATAGACCCTGGCACACAGTCAGCTCTGTTGTTCATAGACCCTGGCACGCACAGTCAGCTCTGTTGTTCATAGACCCTGGCACGCACAGTCAGCTCTGTTGTTCATAGACCCTGGCACACACAGTCAGCTCTGTTGTTCATAGACCCTGGCACGCACAGTCAGCTCTGTTGTTCATAGACCCTGGCACACACAGTCAGCTCTGTTGTTCATAGACCCTGGCACGCACAGTCAGCTCTGTTGTTCATAGACCCTGGCACACACAGTCAGCTCTGTTGTTCATAGACCCTGGCACGCACAGTCAGCTCTGTTGTTCATAGACCCTGGCACACACAGTCAGCTCTGTTGTTCATAGACCCTGGCACACACAGTCAGCTCTGTTGTTCATAGACCCTGGCACGCACAGTCAGCTCTGTTGTTCATAGACCCTGGCACACACAGTCAGCTCTGTTGTTCATAGACCCTGGCACGCACAGTCAGCTCTGTTGTTCATAGACCCTGGCACGCACAGTCAGCTCTGTTGTTCATAGACCCTGGCACGCACAGTCAGCTCTGTTGTTCATAGACCCTGGCACGCACAGTCAGCTCTGTTGTTCATAGACCCTGGCACGCACAGTCAGCTCTGTTGTTCATAGACCCTGGCACGCACAGTCAGCTCTGTTGTTCATAGACCCTGGCACACACAGTCAGCTCTGTTGTTCATAGACCCTGGCACACACAGTCAGCTCTGTTGTTCATAGACCCTGGCACACACAGTCAGCTCTGTTGTTCATAGACCCTGGCACACACAGTCAGCTCTGTTGTTCATAGACCCTGGCACACACAGTCAGCTCTGTTGTTCATAGACCCTGGCACACACAGTCAGCTCTGTTGTTCATAGACCCTGGCACACACAGTCAGCTCTGTTGTTCATAGACCCTGGCACGCACAGTCAGCTCTGTTGTTCATAGACCCTGGCACGCACAGTCAGCTCTGTTGTTCATAGACCCTGGCACGCACAGTCAGCTCTGTTGTTCATAGACCCTGGCACGCACAGTCAGCTCTGTTGTTCATAGACCCTGGCACGCACAGTCAGCTCTGTTGTTCATAGACCCTGGCACGCACAGTCAGCTCTGTTGTTCATAGACCCTGGCACGCACAGTCAGCTCTGTTGTTCATAGACCCTGGCACGCACAGTCAGCTCTGTTGTTCATAGACCCTGGCACGCACAGTCAGCTCTGTTGTTCATAGACCCTGGCACGCACAGTCAGCTCTGTTGTTCATAGACCCTGGCACGCACAGTCAGCTCTGTTGTTCATAGACCCTGGCACGCACAGTCAGCTCTGTTGTTCATAGACCCTGGCACGCACAGTCAGCTGTGTTGTTCATAGACCCTGGCACGCACAGTCAGCTCTGTTGTTCATAGACCCTGGCACGCACAGTCAGCTCTGTTGTTCATAGACCCTGGCACGCACAGTCAGCTCTGTTGTTCATAGACCCTGGCACGCACAGTCAGCTCTGTTGTTCATAGACCCTGGCACGCACAGTCAGCTCTGTTGTTCATAGACCCTGGCACGCACAGTCAGCTCTGTTGTTCATAGACCCTGGCACGCACAGTCAGCTCTGTTGTTCATAGACCCTGGCACGCACAGTCAGCTCTGTTGTTCATAGACCCTGGCACGCACAGTCAGCTCTGTTGTTCATAGACCCTGGCACGCACAGTCAGCTCTGTTGTTCATAGACCCTGGCACGCACAGTCAGCTCTGTTGTTCATAGACCCTGGCACGCACAGTCAGCTCTGTTGTTCATAGACCCTGGCACGCACAGTCAGCTCTGTTGTTCATAGACCCTGGCACGCACAGTCAGCTCTGTTGTTCATAGACCCTGGCACGCACAGTCAGCTCTGTTGTTCATAGACCCTGGCACACACAGTCAGCTCTGTTGTTCATAGACCCTGGCACGCACAGTCAGCTCTGTTGTTCATAGACCCTGGCACGCACAGTCAGCTCTGTTGTTCATAGACCCTGGCACGCACAGTCAGCTCTGTTGTTCATAGACCCTGGCACGCACAGTCAGCTCTGTTGTTCATAGACCCTGGCACGCACAGTCAGCTCTGTTGTTCATAGACCCTGGCACGCACAGTCAGCTCTGTTGTTCATAGACCCTGGCACGCACAGTCAGCTCTGTTGTTCATAGACCCTGGCACGCACAGTCAGCTCTGTTGTTCATAGACCCTGGCACACACAGTCAGCTCTGTTGTTCATAGACCCTGGCACACACAGTCAGCTCTGTTGTTCATAGACCCTGGCACGCACAGTCAGCTCTGTTGTTCATAGACCCTGGCACACACAGTCAGCTCTGTTGTTCATAGACCCTGGCACACACAGTCAGCTCTGTTGTTCATAGACCCTGGCACGCACAGTCAGCTCTGTTGTTCATAGACCCTGGCACGCACAGTCAGCTCTGTTGTTCATAGACCCTGGCACACACAGTCAGCTCTGTTGTTCATAGACCCTGGCACGCACAGTCAGCTCTGTTGTTCATAGACCCTGGCACGCACAGTCAGCTCTGTTGTTCATAGACCCTGGCACGCACAGTCAGCTCTGTTGTTCATAGACCCTGGCACACACAGTCAGCTCTGTTGTTCATAGACCCTGGCACGCACAGTCAGCTCTGTTGTTCATAGACCCTGGCACGCACAGTCAGCTCTGTTGTTCATAGACCCTGGCACGCACAGTCAGCTCTGTTGTTCATAGACCCTGGCACGCACAGTCAGCTCTGTTGTTCATAGACCCTGGCACGCACAGTCAGCTCTGTTGTTCATAGACCCTGGCACGCACAGTCAGCTCTGTTGTTCATAGACCCTGGCACGCACAGTCAGCTCTGTTGTTCATAGACCCTGGCACGCACAGTCAGCTCTGTTGTTCATAGACCCTGGCACGCACAGTCAGCTCTGTTGTTCATAGACCCTGGCACGCACAGTCAGCTCTGTTGTTCATAGACCCTGGCACGCACAGTCAGCTCTGTTGTTCATAGACCCTGGCACACACAGTCAGCTCTGTTGTTCATAGACCCTGGCACACACAGTCAGCTCTGTTGTTCATAGACCCTGGCACACACAGTCAGCTCTGTTGTTCATAGACCCTGGCACGCACAGTCAGCTCTGTTGTTCATAGACCCTGGCACGCACAGTCAGCTCTGTTGTTCATAGACCCTGGCACGCACAGTCAGCTCTGTTGTTCATAGACCCTGGCACGCACAGTCAGCTCTGTTGTTCATAGACCCTGGCACGCACAGTCAGCTCTGTTGTTCATAGACCCTGGCACACACAGTCAGCTCTGTTGTTCATAGACCCTGGCACGCACAGTCAGCTCTGTTGTTCATAGACCCTGGCACGCACAGTCAGCTCTGTTGTTCATAGACCCTGGCACGCACAGTCAGCTCTGTTGTTCATAGACCCTGGCACGCACAGTCAGCTCTGTTGTTCATAGACCCTGGCACACACAGTCAGCTCTGTTGTTCATAGACCCTGGCACACACAGTCAGCTCTGTTGTTCATAGACCCTGGCACGCACAGTCAGCTCTGTTGTTCATAGACCCTGGCACGCACAGTCAGCTCTGTTGTTCATAGACCCTGGCACGCACAGTCAGCTCTGTTGTTCATAGACCCTGGCACGCACAGTCAGCTCTGTTGTTCATAGACCCTGGCACACACAGTCAGCTCTGTTGTTCATAGACCCTGGCACACACAGTCAGCTCTGTTGTTCATAGACCCTGGCACACACAGTCAGCTCTGTTGTTCATAGACCCTGGCACACACAGTCAGCTCTGTTGTTCATAGACCCTGGCACGCACAGTCAGCTCTGTTGTTCATAGACCCTGGCACGCACAGTCAGCTCTGTTGTTCATAGACCCTGGCACGCACAGTCAGCTCTGTTGTTCATAGACCCTGGCACGCACAGTCAGCTCTGTTGTTCATAGACCCTGGCACGCACAGTCAGCTCTGTTGTTCATAGACCCTGGCACGCACAGTCAGCTCTGTTGTTCATAGACCCTGGCACGCACAGTCAGCTCTGTTGTTCATAGACCCTGGCACGCACAGTCAGCTCTGTTGTTCATAGACCCTGGCACGCACAGTCAGCTCTGTTGTTCATAGACCCTGGCACGCACAGTCAGCTCTGTTGTTCATAGACCCTGGCACGCACAGTCAGCTCTGTTGTTCATAGACCCTGGCACGCACAGTCAGCTCTGTTGTTCATAGACCCTGGCACGCACAGTCAGCTCTGTTGTTCATAGACCCTGGCACGCACAGTCAGCTCTGTTGTTCATAGACCCTGGCACGCACAGTCAGCTCTGTTGTTCATAGACCCTGGCACGCACAGTCAGCTCTGTTGTTCATAGACCCTGGCACGCACAGTCAGCTCTGTTGTTCATAGACCCTGGCACACACAGTCAGCTCTGTTGTTCATAGACCCTGGCACACACAGTCAGCTCTGTTGTTCATAGACCCTGGCACGCACAGTCAGCTCTGTTGTTCATAGACCCTGGCACGCACAGTCAGCTCTGTTGTTCATAGACCCTGGCACGCACAGTCAGCTCTGTTGTTCATAGACCCTGGCACGCACAGTCAGCTCTGTTGTTCATAGACCCTGGCACGCACAGTCAGCTCTGTTGTTCATAGACCCTGGCACGCACAGTCAGCTCTGTTGTTCATAGACCCTGGCACGCACAGTCAGCTCTGTTGTTCATAGACCCTGGCACGCACAGTCAGCTCTGTTGTTCATAGACCCTGGCACACACAGTCAGCTCTGTTGTTCATAGACCCTGGCACGCACAGTCAGCTCTGTTGTTCATAGACCCTGGCACGCACAGTCAGCTCTGTTGTTCATAGACCCTGGCACGCACAGTCAGCTCTGTTGTTCATAGACCCTGGCACGCACAGTCAGCTCTGTTGTTCATAGACCCTGGCACGCACAGTCAGCTCTGTTGTTCATAGACCCTGGCACGCACAGTCAGCTCTGTTGTTCATAGACCCTGGCACACACAGTCAGCTCTGTTGTTCATAGACCCTGGCACGCACAGTCAGCTCTGTTGTTCATAGACCCTGGCACGCACAGTCAGCTCTGTTGTTCATAGACCCTGGCACGCACAGTCAGCTCTGTTGTTCATAGACCCTGGCACGCACAGTCAGCTCTGTTGTTCATAGACCCTGGCACACACAGTCAGCTCTGTTGTTCATAGACCCTGGCACGCACAGTCAGCTCTGTTGTTCATAGACCCTGGCACGCACAGTCAGCTCTGTTGTTCATAGACCCTGGCACGCACAGTCAGCTCTGTTGTTCATAGACCCTGGCACGCACAGTCAGCTCTGTTGTTCATAGACCCTGGCACGCACAGTCAGCTCTGTTGTTCATAGACCCTGGCACGCACAGTCAGCTCTGTTGTTCATAGACCCTGGCACACACAGTCAGCTCTGTTGTTCATAGACCCTGGCACACACAGTCAGCTCTGTTGTTCATAGACCCTGGCACACACAGTCAGCTCTGTTGTTCATAGACCCTGGCACACACAGTCAGCTCTGTTGTTCATAGACCCTGGCACACACAGTCAGCTCTGTTGTTCATAGACCCTGGCACACACAGTCAGCTCTGTTGTTCATAGACCCTGGCACACACAGTCAGCTCTGTTGTTCATAGACCCTGGCACACACAGTCAGCTCTGTTGTTCATAGACCCTGGCACGCACAGTCAGCTCTGTTGTTCATAGACCCTGGCACGCACAGTCAGCTCTGTTGTTCATAGACCCTGGCACGCACAGTCAGCTCTGTTGTTCATAGACCCTGGCACGCACAGTCAGCTCTGTTGTTCATAGACCCTGGCACGCACAGTCAGCTCTGTTGTTCATAGACCCTGGCACGCACAGTCAGCTCTGTTGTTCATAGACCCTGGCACGCACAGTCAGCTCTGTTGTTCATAGACCCTGGCACGCACAGTCAGCTCTGTTGTTCATAGACCCTGGCACACACAGTCAGCTCTGTTGTTCATAGACCCTGGCACGCACAGTCAGCTCTGTTGTTCATAGACCCTGGCACGCACAGTCAGCTCTGTTGTTCATAGACCCTGGCACGCACAGTCAGCTCTGTTGTTCATAGACCCTGGCACGCACAGTCAGCTCTGTTGTTCATAGACCCTGGCACGCACAGTCAGCTCTGTTGTTCATAGACCCTGGCACGCACAGTCAGCTCTGTTGTTCATAGACCCTGGCACGCACAGTCAGCTCTGTTGTTCATAGACCCTGGCACGCACAGTCAGCTCTGTTGTTCATAGACCCTGGCACGCACAGTCAGCTCTGTTGTTCATAGACCCTGGCACGCACAGTCAGCTCTGTTGTTCATAGACCCTGGCACGCACAGTCAGCTCTGTTGTTCATAGACCCTGGCACGCACAGTCAGCTCTGTTGTTCATAGACCCTGGCACGCACAGTCAGCTCTGTTGTTCATAGACCCTGGCACGCACAGTCAGCTCTGTTGTTCATAGACCCTGGCACGCACAGTCAGCTCTGTTGTTCATAGACCCTGGCACGCACAGTCAGCTCTGTTGTTCATAGACCCTGGCACGCACAGTCAGCTCTGTTGTTCATAGACCCTGGCACGCACAGTCAGCTCTGTTGTTCATAGACCCTGGCACGCACAGTCAGCTCTGTTGTTCATAGACCCTGGCACGCACAGTCAGCTCTGTTGTTCATAGACCCTGGCACACACAGTCAGCTCTGTTGTTCATAGACCCTGGCACACACAGTCAGCTCTGTTGTTCATAGACCCTGGCACGCACAGTCAGCTCTGTTGTTCATAGACCCTGGCACACACAGTCAGCTCTGTTGTTCATAGACCCTGGCACACACAGTCAGCTCTGTTGTTCATAGACCCTGGCACACACAGTCAGCTCTGTTGTTCATAGACCCTGGCACACACAGTCAGCTCTGTTGTTCATAGACCCTGGCACACACAGTCAGCTCTGTTGTTCATAGACCCTGGCACACACAGTCAGCTCTGTTGTTCATAGACCCTGGCACACACAGTCAGCTCTGTTGTTCATAGACCCTGGCACACACAGTCAGCTCTGTTGTTCATAGACCCTGGCACACACAGTCAGCTCTGTTGTTCATAGACCCTGGCACACACAGTCAGCTCTGTTGTTCATAGACCCTGGCACGCACAGTCAGCTCTGTTGTTCATAGACCCTGGCACGCACAGTCAGCTCTGTTGTTCATAGACCCTGGCACGCACAGTCAGCTCTGTTGTTCATAGACCCTGGCACGCACAGTCAGCTCTGTTGTTCATAGACCCTGGCACGCACAGTCAGCTCTGTTGTTCATAGACCCTGGCACGCACAGTCAGCTCTGTTGTTCATAGACCCTGGCACGCACAGTCAGCTCTGTTGTTCATAGACCCTGGCACGCACAGTCAGCTCTGTTGTTCATAGACCCTGGCACGCACAGTCAGCTCTGTTGTTCATAGACCCTGGCACGCACAGTCAGCTCTGTTGTTCATAGACCCTGGCACGCACAGTCAGCTCTGTTGTTCATAGACCCTGGCACGCACAGTCAGCTCTGTTGTTCATAGACCCTGGCACGCACAGTCAGCTCTGTTGTTCATAGACCCTGGCACGCACAGTCAGCTCTGTTGTTCATAGACCCTGGCACGCACAGTCAGCTCTGTTGTTCATAGACCCTGGCACGCACAGTCAGCTCTGTTGTTCATAGACCCTGGCACGCACAGTCAGCTCTGTTGTTCATAGACCCTGGCACGCACAGTCAGCTCTGTTGTTCATAGACCCTGGCACGCACAGTCAGCTCTGTTGTTCATAGACCCTGGCACGCACAGTCAGCTCTGTTGTTCATAGACCCTGGCACGCACAGTCAGCTCTGTTGTTCATAGACCCTGGCACGCACAGTCAGCTCTGTTGTTCATAGACCCTGGCACGCACAGTCAGCTGTGTTGTTCATAGACCCTGGCACGCACAGTCAGCTCTGTTGTTCATAGACCCTGGCACACACAGTCAGCTGTGTTGTTCATAGACCCTGGCACACACAGTCAGCTGTGTTGTTCATAGACCCTGGCACGCACAGTCAGCTCTGTTGTTCATAGACCCTGGCACACACAGTCAGCTCTGTTGTTCATAGACCCTGGCACACACAGTCAGCTCTGTTGTTCATAGACCCTGGCACACACAGTCAGCTCTGTTGTTCATAGACCCTGGCACACACAGTCAGCTCTGTTGTTCATAGACCCTGGCACACACAGTCAGCTCTGTTGTTCATAGACCCTGGCACGCACAGTCAGCTCTGTTGTTCATAGACCCTGGCACGCACAGTCAGCTCTGTTGTTCATAGACCCTGGCACGCACAGTCAGCTCTGTTGTTCATAGACCCTGGCACGCACAGTCAGCTCTGTTGTTCATAGACCCTGGCACGCACAGTCAGCTCTGTTGTTCATAGACCCTGGCACGCACAGTCAGCTCTGTTGTTCATAGACCCTGGCACGCACAGTCAGCTCTGTTGTTCATAGACCCTGGCACGCACAGTCAGCTCTGTTGTTCATAGACCCTGGCACGCACAGTCAGCTCTGTTGTTCATAGACCCTGGCACACACAGTCAGCTCTGTTGTTCATAGACCCTGGCACACACAGTCAGCTCTGTTGTTCATAGACCCTGGCACACACAGTCAGCTCTGTTGTTCATAGACCCTGGCACACACAGTCAGCTCTGTTGTTCATAGACCCTGGCACACACAGTCAGCTCTGTTGTTCATAGACCCTGGCACGCACAGTCAGCTCTGTTGTTCATAGACCCTGGCACACACAGTCAGCTCTGTTGTTCATAGACCCTGGCACACACAGTCAGCTCTGTTGTTCATAGACCCTGGCACACACAGTCAGCTCTGTTGTTCATAGACCCTGGCACGCACAGTCAGCTCTGTTGTTCATAGACCCTGGCACGCACAGTCAGCTCTGTTGTTCATAGACCCTGGCACGCACAGTCAGCTCTGTTGTTCATAGACCCTGGCACGCACAGTCAGCTCTGTTGTTCATAGACCCTGGCACGCACAGTCAGCTCTGTTGTTCATAGACCCTGGCACGCACAGTCAGCTCTGTTGTTCATAGACCCTGGCACGCACAGTCAGCTCTGTTGTTCATAGACCCTGGCACGCACAGTCAGCTCTGTTGTTCATAGACCCTGGCACACACAGTCAGCTCTGTTGTTCATAGACCCTGGCACGCACAGTCAGCTCTGTTGTTCATAGACCCTGGCACGCACAGTCAGCTCTGTTGTTCATAGACCCTGGCACGCACAGTCAGCTCTGTTGTTCATAGACCCTGGCACGCACAGTCAGCTCTGTTGTTCATAGACCCTGGCACGCACAGTCAGCTGTGTTGTTCATAGACCCTGGCACGCACAGTCAGCTCTGTTGTTCATAGACCCTGGCACGCACAGTCAGCTCTGTTGTTCATAGACCCTGGCACGCACAGTCAGCTCTGTTGTTCATAGACCCTGGCACGCACAGTCAGCTCTGTTGTTCATAGACCCTGGCACGCACAGTCAGCTCTGTTGTTCATAGACCCTGGCACGCACAGTCAGCTCTGTTGTTCATAGACCCTGGCACGCACAGTCAGCTCTGTTGTTCATAGACCCTGGCACGCACAGTCAGCTCTGTTGTTCATAGACCCTGGCACGCACAGTCAGCTCTGTTGTTCATAGACCCTGGCACGCACAGTCAGCTCTGTTGTTCATAGACCCTGGCACGCACAGTCAGCTCTGTTGTTCATAGACCCTGGCACGCACAGTCAGCTCTGTTGTTCATAGACCCTGGCACGCACAGTCAGCTCTGTTGTTCATAGACCCTGGCACGCACAGTCAGCTCTGTTGTTCATAGACCCTGGCACGCACAGTCAGCTGTGTTGTTCATAGACCCTGGCACGCACAGTCAGCTCTGTTGTTCATAGACCCTGGCACGCACAGTCAGCTCTGTTGTTCATAGACCCTGGCACGCACAGTCAGCTGTGTTGTTCATAGACCCTGGCACGCACAGTCAGCTCTGTTGTTCATAGACCCTGGCACGCACAGTCAGCTCTGTTGTTCATAGACCCTGGCACGCACAGTCAGCTCTGTTGTTCATAGACCCTGGCACACACAGTCAGCTGTGTTGTTCATAGACCCTGGCACACACAGTCAGCTCTGTTGTTCATAGACCCTGGCACACACAGTCAGCTCTGTTGTTCATAGACCCTGGCACACACAGTCAGCTCTGTTGTTCATAGACCCTGGCACACACAGTCAGCTCTGTTGTTCATAGACCCTGGCACACACAGTCAGCTCTGTTGTTCATAGACCCTGGCACACACAGTCAGCTCTGTTGTTCATAGACCCTGGCACACACAGTCAGCTCTGTTGTTCATAGACCCTGGCACACACAGTCAGCTCTGTTGTTCATAGACCCTGGCACACACAGTCAGCTCTGTTGTTCATAGACCCTGGCACACACAGTCAGCTCTGTTGTTCATAGACCCTGGCACACACAGTCAGCTCTGTTGTTCATAGACCCTGGCACGCACAGTCAGCTCTGTTGTTCATAGACCCTGGCACGCACAGTCAGCTGTGTTGTTCATAGACCCTGGCACGCACAGTCAGCTCTGTTGTTCATAGACCCTGGCACGCACAGTCAGCTCTGTTGTTCATAGACCCTGGCACGCACAGTCAGCTCTGTTGTTCATAGACCCTGGCACGCACAGTCAGCTCTGTTGTTCATAGACCCTGGCACGCACAGTCAGCTCTGTTGTTCATAGACCCTGGCACGCACAGTCAGCTCTGTTGTTCATAGACCCTGGCACGCACAGTCAGCTCTGTTGTTCATAGACCCTGGCACACACAGTCAGCTCTGTTGTTCATAGACCCTGGCACGCACAGTCAGCTCTGTTGTTCATAGACCCTGGCACGCACAGTCAGCTCTGTTGTTCATAGACCCTGGCACACACAGTCAGCTCTGTTGTTCATAGACCCTGGCACGCACAGTCAGCTCTGTTGTTCATAGACCCTGGCACGCACAGTCAGCTCTGTTGTTCATAGACCCTGGCACGCACAGTCAGCTCTGTTGTTCATAGACCCTGGCACGCACAGTCAGCTCTGTTGTTCATAGACCCTGGCACGCACAGTCAGCTCTGTTGTTCATAGACCCTGGCACGCACAGTCAGCTGTGTTGTTCATAGACCCTGGCACGCACAGTCAGCTCTGTTGTTCATAGACCCTGGCACGCACAGTCAGCTCTGTTGTTCATAGACCCTGGCACGCACAGTCAGCTCTGTTGTTCATAGACCCTGGCACGCACAGTCAGCTCTGTTGTTCATAGACCCTGGCACGCACAGTCAGCTCTGTTGTTCATAGACCCTGGCACGCACAGTCAGCTGTGTTGTTCATAGACCCTGGCACGCACAGTCAGCTCTGTTGTTCATAGACCCTGGCACACACAGTCAGCTCTGTTGTTCATAGACCCTGGCACACACAGTCAGCTCTGTTGTTCATAGACCCTGGCACACACAGTCAGCTCTGTTGTTCATAGACCCTGGCACACACAGTCAGCTCTGTTGTTCATAGACCCTGGCACACACAGTCAGCTCTGTTGTTCATAGACCCTGGCACACACAGTCAGCTCTGTTGTTCATAGACCCTGGCACACACAGTCAGCTCTGTTGTTCATAGACCCTGGCACACACAGTCAGCTCTGTTGTTCATAGACCCTGGCACACACAGTCAGCTGTGTTGTTCATAGACCCTGGCACGCACAGTCAGCTCTGTTGTTCATAGACCCTGGCACGCACAGTCAGCTGTGTTGTTCATAGACCCTGGCACGCACAGTCAGCTCTGTTGTTCATAGACCCTGGCACGCACAGTCAGCTCTGTTGTTCATAGACCCTGGCACGCACAGTCAGCTCTGTTGTTCATAGACCCTGGCACGCACAGTCAGCTCTGTTGTTCATAGACCCTGGCACGCACAGTCAGCTCTGTTGTTCATAGACCCTGGCACGCACAGTCAGCTCTGTTGTTCATAGACCCTGGCACGCACAGTCAGCTCTGTTGTTCATAGACCCTGGCACGCACAGTCAGCTCTGTTGTTCATAGACCCTGGCACGCACAGTCAGCTCTGTTGTTCATAGACCCTGGCACGCACAGTCAGCTCTGTTGTTCATAGACCCTGGCACGCACAGTCAGCTCTGTTGTTCATAGACCCTGGCACGCACAGTCAGCTCTGTTGTTCATAGACCCTGGCACGCACAGTCAGCTCTGTTGTTCATAGACCCTGGCACGCACAGTCAGCTCTGTTGTTCATAGACCCTGGCACGCACAGTCAGCTCTGTTGTTCATAGACCCTGGCACGCACAGTCAGCTCTGTTGTTCATAGACCCTGGCACGCACAGTCAGCTCTGTTGTTCATAGACCCTGGCACGCACAGTCAGCTCTGTTGTTCATAGACCCTGGCACGCACAGTCAGCTCTGTTGTTCATAGACCCTGGCACGCACAGTCAGCTCTGTTGTTCATAGACCCTGGCACGCACAGTCAGCTCTGTTGTTCATAGACCCTGGCACGCACAGTCAGCTCTGTTGTTCATAGACCCTGGCACGCACAGTCAGCTGTGTTGTTCATAGACCCTGGCACGCACAGTCAGCTCTGTTGTTCATAGACCCTGGCACGCACAGTCAGCTCTGTTGTTCATAGACCCTGGCACACACAGTCAGCTCTGTTGTTCATAGACCCTGGCACACACAGTCAGCTGTGTTGTTCATAGACCCTGGCACACACAGTCAGCTCTGTTGTTCATAGACCCTGGCACACACAGTCAGCTCTGTTGTTCATAGACCCTGGCACACACAGTCAGCTCTGTTGTTCATAGACCCTGGCACACACAGTCAGCTCTGTTGTTCATAGACCCTGGCACACACAGTCAGCTCTGTTGTTCATAGACCCTGGCACACACAGTCAGCTCTGTTGTTCATAGACCCTGGCACACACAGTCAGCTGTGTTGTTCATAGACCCTGGCACACACAGTCAGCTCTGTTGTTCATAGACCCTGGCACACACAGTCAGCTCTGTTGTTCATAGACCCTGGCACACACAGTCAGCTCTGTTGTTCATAGACCCTGGCACACACAGTCAGCTCTGTTGTTCATAGACCCTGGCACGCACAGTCAGCTCTGTTGTTCATAGACCCTGGCACGCACAGTCAGCTGTGTTGTTCATAGACCCTGGCACGCACAGTCAGCTGTGTTGTTCATAGACCCTGGCACGCACAGTCAGCTCTGTTGTTCATAGACCCTGGCACGCACAGTCAGCTCTGTTGTTCATAGACCCTGGCACGCACAGTCAGCTCTGTTGTTCATAGACCCTGGCACGCACAGTCAGCTCTGTTGTTCATAGACCCTGGCACGCACAGTCAGCTCTGTTGTTCATAGACCCTGGCACGCACAGTCAGCTCTGTTGTTCATAGACCCTGGCACGCACAGTCAGCTCTGTTGTTCATAGACCCTGGCACGCACAGTCAGCTCTGTTGTTCATAGACCCTGGCACGCACAGTCAGCTGTGTTGTTCATAGACCCTGGCACGCACAGTCAGCTCTGTTGTTCATAGACCCTGGCACGCACAGTCAGCTCTGTTGTTCATAGACCCTGGCACGCACAGTCAGCTCTGTTGTTCATAGACCCTGGCACGCACAGTCAGCTCTGTTGTTCATAGACCCTGGCACGCACAGTCAGCTGTGTTGTTCATAGACCCTGGCACGCACAGTCAGCTCTGTTGTTCATAGACCCTGGCACGCACAGTCAGCTGTGTTGTTCATAGACCCTGGCACGCACAGTCAGCTGTGTTGTTCATAGACCCTGGCACGCACAGTCAGCTCTGTTGTTCATAGACCCTGGCACGCACAGTCAGCTGTGTTGTTCATAGACCCTGGCACGCACAGTCAGCTGTGTTGTTCATAGACCCTGGCACACACAGTCAGCTGTGTTGTTCATAGACCCTGGCACACACAGTCAGCTGTGTTGTTCATAGACCCTGGCACACACAGTCAGCTCTGTTGTTCATAGACCCTGGCACACACAGTCAGCTCTGTTGTTCATAGACCCTGGCACACACAGTCAGCTCTGTTGTTCATAGACCCTGGCACACACAGTCAGCTCTGTTGTTCATAGACCCTGGCACGCACAGTCAGCTCTGTTGTTCATAGACCCTGGCACACACAGTCAGCTGTGTTGTTCATAGACCCTGGCACACACAGTCAGCTCTGTTGTTCATAGACCCTGGCACACACAGTCAGCTCTGTTGTTCATAGACCCTGGCACACACAGTCAGCTCTGTTGTTCATAGACCCTGGCACACACAGTCAGCTCTGTTGTTCATAGACCCTGCACACACAGTCAGCTCTGTTGTTCATAGACCCTGGCACACACAGTCAGCTCTGTTGTTCATAGACCCTGGCACACACAGTCAGCTCTGTTGTTCATAGACCCTGGCACACACAGTCAGCTCTGTTGTTCATAGACCCTGGCACACACAGTTAGCTCTGTTGTTCATAGACCCTGGCACACACAGTTAGCTCTGTTGTTCATAGACCCTGGCACGCACAGTCAGCTCTGTTGTTCATAGACCCTGGCACACACAGTCAGCTGTGTTGTTCATAGACCCTGGCACACACAGTCAGCTCTGTTGTTCATAGACCCTGGCACACACAGTCAGCTCTGTTGTTCATAGACCCTGGCACACACAGTCAGCTCTGTTGTTCATAGACCCTGGCACGCACAGTCAGCTCTGTTGTTCATAGACCCTGGCACACACAGTCAGCTCTGTTGTTCATAGACCCTGGCACGCACAGTCAGCTCTGTTGTTCATAGACCCTGGCACGCACAGTCAGCTCTGTTGTTCATAGACCCTGGCACGCACAGTCAGCTCTGTTGTTCATAGACTCTGGCACACACAGTCAGCTGTGTTGTTCATAGACCCTGGCACGCACAGTCAGCTCTGTTGTTCATAGACCCTGGCTCACACAGTCAGCTGTGTTGTTCATAGACCCTGGCACGCACAGTCAGCTGTGTTGTTCATAGACCCTGGCACACACAGTCAGCTCTGTTGTTCATAGACCCTGGCACACACAGTCAGCTCTGTTGTTCATAGACCCTGGCACGCACAGTCAGCTCTGTTGTTCATAGACCCTGGCACGCACAGTCAGCTCTGTTGTTCATAGACCCTGGCACGCACAGTCAGCTCTGTTGTTCATAGACCCTGGCACGCACAGTCAGCTCTGTTGTTCATAGACCCTGGCACGCACAGTCAGCTCTGTTGTTCATAGACCCTGGCATGCACAGTCAGCTGTGTTGTTCATAGACCCTGGCACGCACAGTCAGCTCTGTTGTTCATAGACCCTGGCACGCACAGTCAGCTGTGTTGTTCATAGACCCTGGCACGCACAGTCAGCTCTGTTGTTCATAGACCCTGGCACGCACAGTCAGCTCTGTTGTTCATAGACCCTGGCACGCACAGTCAGCTCTGTTGTTCATAGACCCTGGCACGCACAGTCAGCTCTGTTGTTCATAGACCCTGGCATGCACAGTCAGCTGTGTTGTTCATAGACCCTGGCACGCACAGTCAGCTCTGTTGTTCATAGACCCTGGCACGCACAGTCAGCTCTGTTGTTCTTAGACCCTGGCACGCACAGTCAGCTCTGTTGTTCATAGACCCTGGCACGCACAGTCAGCTCTGTTGTTCATAGACCCTGGCACGCACAGTCAGCTCTGTTGTTCATAGACCCTGGCATGCACAGTCAGCTGTGTTGTTCATAGACCCTGGCACGCACAGTCAGCTCTGTTGTTCATAGACCCTGGCACGCACAGTCAGCTCTGTTGTTCATAGACCCTGGCATGCACAGTCAGCTGTGTTGTTCATAGACCCTGGCACGCACAGTCAGCTCTGTTGTTCATAGACCCTGGCACGCACAGTCAGCTGTGTTGTTCATAGACCCTGGCACGCACAGTCAGCTCTGTTGTTCATAGACCCTGGCACGCACAGTCAGCTCTGTTGTTCATAGACCCTGGCACGCACAGTCAGCTCTGTTGTTCATAGACCCTGGCACGCACAGTCAGCTCTGTTGTTCATAGACCCTGGCACGCACAGTCAGCTCTGTTGTTCATAGACCCTGGCACGCACAGTCAGCTCTGTTGTTCATAGACCCTGGCATGCACAGTCAGCTGTGTTGTTCATAGACCCTGGCACGCACAGTCAGCTCTGTTGTTCATAGACCCTGGCACGCACAGTCAGCTGTGTTGTTCATAGACCCTGGCACGCACAGTCAGCTCTGTTGTTCATAGACCCTGGCACGCACAGTCAGCTCTGTTGTTCATAGACCCTGGCACGCACAGTCAGCTCTGTTGTTCATAGACCCTGGCACGCACAGTCAGCTCTGTTGTTCATAGACCCTGGCATGCACAGTCAGCTGTGTTGTTCATAGACCCTGGCACGCACAGTCAGCTCTGTTGTTCATAGACCCTGGCACGCACAGTCAGCTCTGTTGTTCTTAGACCCTGGCACGCACAGTCAGCTGTGTTGTTCATAGACCCTGGCACGCACAGTCAGCTCTGTTGTTCATAGACCCTGGCACGCACAGTCAGCTCTGTTGTTCATAGACCCTGGCACGCACAGTCAGCTGTGTTGTTCATAGACCCTGGCACGCACAGTCAGCTGTGTTGTTCATAGACCCTGGCACGCACAGTCAGCTCTGTTGTTCATAGACCCTGGCACACACAGTCAGCTCTGTTGTTCATAGACCCTGACACACACAGTCAGCTGTGTTGTTCATAGACCCTGGCTCACACAGTCAGCTCTGTTGTTCATAGACCCTGGCACACACAGTCAGCTCTGTTGTTCATAGACCCTGGCACACACAGTCAGCTCTGTTGTTCATAGACCCTGGCACACACAGTCAGCTCTGTTGTTCATAGACCCTGGCACACACAGTCAGCTCTGTTGTTCATAGACCCTGGCACACACAGTCAGCTCTGTTGTTCATAGACCCTGGCACACACAGTCAGCTGTGTTGTTCATAGACCCTGGCACACACAGTCAGCTCTGTTGTTCATAGACCCTGGCACACACAGTCAGCTCTGTTGTTCATACACCCTGGCACACACAGTCAACTCTATTGTTCATAGACCCTGGCACACACAGTCAGATCTGTTGTTCATAGACCCTGGCACGCACAGTTAGCTCTGTTGTTCATAGACCCTGGCACGCACAGTCAGCTGTGTTGTTCATAGACCCTGGCACGCACAGTCAGCTCTGTTGTTCATAGACCCTGGCACGCACAGTCAGCTCTGTTGTTCATAGACTCTGGCACGCACAGTCAGCTCTGTTGTTCATAGACCCTGGCACACACAGTCAGCTCTGTTGTTCATAGACCCTGGCACGCACAGTCAGCTCTGTTGTTCATATACCCTGGCACGCACAGTCAGCTCTGTTGTTCATAGACTCTGGCACGCACAGTCAGCTCTGTTGTTCATAGACTCTGGCACACACAGTCAGCTCTGTTGTTCATAGACTCTGGCACGCACAGTCAGCTCTGTTGTTCATAGACCCTGGCACGCACAGTCAGCTCTGTTGTTCATAGACCCTGGCACGCACAGTCAGCTCTGTTGTTCATAGACCCTGGCACGCACAGTCAGCTGTGTTGTTCATAGACCCTGGCACGCACAGTCAGCTCTGTTGTTCATAGACCCTGGCACGCACAGTCAGCTCTGTTGTTCATAGACCCTGGCACGCACAGTCAGCTCTGTTGTTCATAGACCCTGGCACGCACAGTCAGCTCTGTTGTTCATAGACCCTGGCACGCATAGTCAGCTGTGTTGTTCATAGACACTGGCACGCACAGTCAGCTCTGTTGTTCATAGACCCTGGCACGCACAGTCAGCTGTGTTGTTCATAGACCCTGGCACGCACAGTCAGCTGTGTTGTTCATAGACCCTGGCACGCACAGTCAGCTCTGTTGTTCATAGACCCTGGCACGCACAGTCAGCTGTGTTGTTCATAGACCCTGGCACGCACAGTCAGCTGTGTTGTTCATAGACCCTGGCACACACAGTCAGCTCTGTTGTTCATAGACCCTGGCACACACAGTCAGCTGTGTTGTTCATAGACCCTGGCACACACAGTCAGCTCTGTTGTTCATAGACCCTGGCACACACAGTCAGCTCTGTTGTTCATAGACCCTGGCACACACAGTCAGCTCTGTTGTTCATAGACCCCTTGCACACACAGTCAGCTCTGTTGTTCATAGACCCTGGCACACACAGTCAGCTCTGTTGTTCATAGACCCTGGCACACACAGTCAGCTCTGTTGTTCATAGACCCTGGCACACACAGTCAGCTCTGTTGTTCATAGACCCTGGCACACACAGTCAGCTGTGTTGTTCATAGACCCTGGCACGCACAGTCAGCTCTGTTGTTCATAGACCCTGGCACGCACAGTCAGCTGTGTTGTTCATAGACCCTGGCACGCACAGTCAGCTCTGTTGTTCATAGACCCTGGCACGAACAGTCAGCTCTGTTGTTCATAGACCCTGGCACGCACAGTCAGCTGTGTTGTTCATAGACCCTGGCACGCACAGTTAGCTCTGTTGTTCATAGACCCTGGCACGCATAGTTAGCTCTGTTGTTCATAGACCCTGGCACACACAGTCAGCTTTGTTGTTCATAGACCCTGGCACGCACAGTCAGCTGTGTTGTTCATAGACCCTGGCACGCACAGTCAGCTGTGTTGTTCATAGACCCTGGCACGCACAGTCAGCTCTGTTGTTCATAGACCCTGGCACGCACAGTCAGCTCTGTTGTTCATAGACCCTGGCACGCACAGTCAGCTCTGTTGTTCATAGACCCTGGCACGCACAGTCAGCTGTGTTGTTCATAGACCCTGGCACGCACAGTCAGCTCTGTTGTTCATAGACCCTGGCACGCACAGTCAGCTCTGTTGTTCATAGACCCTGGCACGCACAGTCAGCTCTGTTGTTCATAGACCCTGGCACGCACAGTCAGCTCTGTTGTTCATAGACCCTGGCATGCACAGTCAGCTGTGTTGTTCATAGACCCTGGCACGCACAGTCAGCTCTGTTGTTCATAGACCCTGGCACGCACAGTCAGCTCTGTTGTTCTTAGACCCTGGCACGCACAGTCAGCTGTGTTGTTCATAGACCCTGGCACGCACAGTCAGCTCTGTTGTTCATAGACCCTGGCACGCACAGTCAGCTCTGTTGTTCATAGACCCTGGCACGCACAGTCAGCTGTGTTGTTCATAGACCCTGGCACGCACAGTCAGCTGTGTTGTTCATAGACCCTGGCACGCACAGTCAGCTCTGTTGTTCATAGACCCTGGCACACACAGTCAGCTCTGTTGTTCATAGACCCTGACACACACAGTCAGCTGTGTTGTTCATAGACCCTGGCTCACACAGTCAGCTCTGTTGTTCATAGACCCTGGCACACACAGTCAGCTCTGTTGTTCATAGACCCTGGCACACACAGTCAGCTCTGTTGTTCATAGACCCTGGCACACACAGTCAGCTCTGTTGTTCATAGACCCTGGCACACACAGTCAGCTCTGTTGTTCATAGACCCTGGCACACACAGTCAGCTCTGTTGTTCATAGACCCTGGCACACACAGTCAGCTGTGTTGTTCATAGACCCTGGCACACACAGTCAGCTCTGTTGTTCATAGACCCTGGCACACACAGTCAGCTCTGTTGTTCATACACCCTGGCACACACAGTCAACTCTATTGTTCATAGACCCTGGCACACACAGTCAGATCTGTTGTTCATAGACCCTGGCACGCACAGTTAGCTCTGTTGTTCATAGACCCTGGCACGCACAGTCAGCTGTGTTGTTCATAGACCCTGGCACGCACAGTCAGCTGTGTTGTTCATAGACCCTGGCACGCACAGTCAGCTCTGTTGTTCATATACCCTGGCACGCACAGTCAGCTCTGTTGTTCATAGACTCTGGCACGCACAGTCAGCTCTGTTGTTCATAGACCCTGGCACGCACAGTCAGCTCTGTTGTTCATAGACCCTGGCACGCACAGTCAGCTCTGTTGTTCATAGACCCTGGCACGCACAGTCAGCTCTGTTGTTCATAGACCCTGGCACGCACAGTCAGCTCTGTTGTTCATAGACCCTGGCACGCACAGTCAGCTCTGTTGTTCATAGACCCTGGCACGCACAGTCAGCTGTGTTGTTCATAGACCCTGGCACGCACAGTCAGCTCTGTTGTTCATAGACCCTGGCACGCACAGTCAGCTCTGTTGTTCATAGACCCTGGCACGCACAGTCAGCTCTGTTGTTCATAGACCCTGGCACGCACAGTCAGCTCTGTTGTTCATAGACCCTGGCACGCATAGTCAGCTGTGTTGTTCATAGACACTGGCACGCACAGTCAGCTCTGTTGTTCATAGACCCTGGCACGCACAGTCAGCTGTGTTGTTCATAGACCCTGGCACGCACAGTCAGCTGTGTTGTTCATAGACCCTGGCACGCACAGTCAGCTCTGTTGTTCATAGACCCTGGCACGCACAGTCAGCTGTGTTGTTCATAGACCCTGGCACGCACAGTCAGCTGTGTTGTTCATAGACCCTGGCACACACAGTCAGCTGTGTTGTTCATAGACCCTGGCACACACAGTCAGCTGTGTTGTTCATAGACCCTGGCACACACAGTCAGCTCTGTTGTTCATAGACCCTGGCACACACAGTCAGCTCTGTTGTTCATAGACCCCTTGCACACACAGTCAGCTCTGTTGTTCATAGACCCTGGCACACACAGTCAGCTCTGTTGTTCATAGACCCTGGCACGCACAGTCAGCTCTGTTGTTCATAGACCCTGGCACACACAGTCAGCTGTGTTGTTCATAGACCCTGGCACACACAGTCAGCTCTGTTGTTCATAGACCCTGGCACACACAGTCAGCTCTGTTGTTCATAGACCCTGGCACACACAGTCAGCTCTGTTGTTCATAGACCCCTTGCACACACAGTCAGCTCTGTTGTTCATAGACCCTGGCACACACAGTCAGCTCTGTTGTTCATAGACCCTGGCACACACAGTCAGCTCTGTTGTTCATAGACCCTGGCACACACAGTCAGCTCTGTTGTTCATAGACCCTGGCACACACAGTTAGCTCTGTTGTTCATAGACCCTGGCACACACAGTTAGCTCTGTTGTTCATAGACCCTGGCACGCACAGTCAGCTCTGTTGTTCATAGACCCTGGCACACACAGTCAGCTGTGTTGTTCATAGACCCTGGCACACACAGTCAGCTCTGTTGTTCATAGACCCTGGCACACACAGTCAGCTCTGTTGTTCATAGACCCTGGCACACACAGTCAGCTCTGTTGTTCATAGACCCTGGCACGCACAGTCAGCTCTGTTGTTCATAGACCCTGGCACACACAGTCAGCTCTGTTGTTCATAGACCCTGGCACGCACAGTCAGCTCTGTTGTTCATAGACCCTGGCACGCACAGTCAGCTCTGTTGTTCATAGACCCTGGCACGCACAGTCAGCTCTGTTGTTCATAGACTCTGGCACACACAGTCAGCTGTGTTGTTCATAGACCCTGGCACGCACAGTCAGCTCTGTTGTTCATAGACCCTGGCTCACACAGTCAGCTGTGTTGTTCATAGACCCTGGCACGCACAGTCAGCTGTGTTGTTCATAGACCCTGGCACACACAGTCAGCTCTGTTGTTCATAGACCCTGGCACACACAGTCAGCTCTGTTGTTCATAGACCCTGGCACGCACAGTCAGCTCTGTTGTTCATAGACCCTGGCACACACAGTCAGCTCTGTTGTTCATAGACCCTGGCACACATAGTCAGCTCTGTTGTTCATAGACCCTGGCACACACAGTCAGCTGTGTTGTTCATAGACCCTGGCACACACAGTCAGCTGTGTTGTTCATAGACCCTGGCACACACAGTCAGCTCTGTTGTTCATAGACCCTGGCACACACAGTCAGCTGTGGGTCACAGACTGCACTCGGATCAGTTGGTAGTGGATCTCTTGTCATCCTCACTTGAGGGTGTCTGCAGGGCTGACCAATATGTTACTACCTAAAACTGTTTTGAATCTCTTCATTTGTAACCCAGCCCATGTAGGAGAGGTACACACTTTTTGTAAAGTATCTCATTCTCAGAAACCCGGAGAAGATATAAAAGAAAAACCCTAAGCATAAAACAATACATGGAATACTGAACTCAAATGTTCTGTCCACCCTACTTCTACATTTGAGATGTAGACAAAAATTGAAGAAAAAAAAAGAAAACAAACTAGAAGTATTAAGAAACAAATTTCTAAAAAAAAAATAACTTTGTGTAAATGGAATAAGTTTTATGACTCACGCAAAAATAAGAAACATAGCCATGCAACTAAAAATAAGAAACATAGCCATGCAACTATAAATAAGAAACAGCCATGCAACTAAAAATCTTATCTGTAATAAAAAAGAAAAAAAACAAGGTGGTCTCATGTCAATCATGTGATGAGAACCATTGAATCACAAAACATGCCTTGAAATTGAAAACGGCAGTTAAAAGACTTATCTTCAGAGACACTAAGAAAAACATGAATAAGAGAAGCAAGGGCAGTAGACATTGACTACCTAAATGAAGCTACAAAGTTCACATAGAACAGGGGTTTATGTTGAGGTTCAATGAGAGTCTCCTGGACAATGATAACACTGAAAAGATGATAACCTCATTGTCATAGCTCATATTTATCTGTACAGCTCCTCTATTAGGGTTGATGTCTCACCAGCATAGAGTGCTTGCTTGTCTAGTTCCTGTTACAAATAAAAATATGTGCTAACAGTTAATTGTAACATCAGACATTAAGTACAACTAATGCATCGTTACTGCTCAATGTGCTATACATGTTCTATATCTGTGATCATGACAAGAGTACATTGAGTACAATGTGATTGGTAATTTATTTTTATTGGCCAAACTTGCAATCAACTTGTAAATAAAATTATAATTGATTGGCATGTTAGACCTAACTGGAGTCAAGCAATAAATGATAAAGTATTCCTTGTTGCAGTTTCCTCATATTCCAATCCATGGGGAACTGGTTGGTCTCGAAGCAAGACGCCGGCCGGCCTCGCGACAGAGAAGTTGTGGGTTCAAATCCTGGCTACACCGGTTGGGATTTTTATTTATGATTTCTCTCTGCGGCAACCACCCCCTGGTCTCAGCAGCGAGGCCCGGCTTGAAACGTCAGTTACTTGTCGACGGAAAAAAACATGAGTACCTCCGAGGTCGGAGTTATATGCCTGTGCGGCGAGGGACCCCTGTGCACACGGCTGCCAGGGAAAAATGGATTAACACGCAAAATTCAGTTCCTAGTCTCTAGGGACTTTGTCAGAGTTGAAAGCTGGCGAACGCAACAACAACAAATGATACACAGTAATATAGATGAGCACAAGGAAGCAACTACAGCCTCAGAGAAGATCTTTAAAAGGGCTCTAAGTCTATTTTATAACAGAGAACTGGAGTCGTCAGTTACTGGACAATGCGAGACTTGTTGAGCAGGGGATCTGAGCACCTATGGATATGTTCGGAGTGCAATGATGATGACCCGCTAATAACTCAATGATGATGACCCGCTAATAACTCAATGATGATGACCCGCTAATAACTCAATGATGATGACCCGCTAATAACTCAATGATGATGACCCGCTAATAACTCAATGATGATGACCCGCTAATAACTCAATGATGATGACCCGCTAATAACTCAATGATGATGACCCGCTAATAACTCAATGATGATGACTCGCTAATAACTCAATCCATTTTATTTCAAAATTGCACGATACCATACACGCTTAAGTAAAAATAGATTTTCTGATAAGTTCAATCAAATAACAGTACAAACAAAGTCTGCAAGAACTGAAATCAACTCACAATTTACTTTGTTAAGACTGGAATCAATCAAGAAATGAAATTTGGAATAGTCAAATGTGAATTAATCCATTAGTTGCATATAAATAAGAATTAAAATGATCCATGGCATCTTCATTATTAAGGTGATGAGTAAACACAAAAGCAATGTATGAATTAGTAATTTTTGGAATTCTCTCATTCTTTAACTATTCTAGTGCTCAGTTGCCACATTTGCAACCTACGTCATGATGGACAGAAACAACGTCTTGGATCCAAAAGTGGCCTTTGTGACTCTTGCACTTTTGAGCTACGTGAAAGTGCCAATCATAAGTTTGAGGTTATTTGTGATCTTTGTTGTACAAGTAAGAAATATAATCATTGTTGTGTAGTTTGTGTGCCTTTGACTGACCAGTGCCTTTGATTGACCAGTGCCTTAGATTGATCAATGTCTTTGATTGACCAGTGCCTTTGATTGACCAGTGCCTTTGACTGACCAGTGCCTTTGATTGACCAATGTCTTTGATTGACCAGTGCCTTTGATTGACCAATGTCTTTGATTGACCAGTGCCTTTGATTGACCAATGTCTTTGATTGACCAGTGCCTATGATTGACCAGTGCATTTGACTGACCAGTGCCTTTGACTGACCAGTGCCTTTGATTGACCAGTGTCTGACTGACCAGTGTCTTTGATTGACCAGTGCCTTTGATTGACCAATGTCTTTGACTGACCATTGTCTTTGATTGACCAGTGCCTTTGACTGACCAATGTCTTTGACTGACCAGTGCCTTTGACTGACCAATGTCTTTGATTGACCAGTGTCTTTGACTGACCAATGTCTTTGATAGACCAGTGCCTTTGATTGACCAATGTCTTTGACTGACCAATGTCTTTGATTGACCAGTGCCTTTGATTGACCAATGTCTTTGACTGACCAATGCCTTTGATTGACCAATGTCTTTGACTGACCAGTGTCTTTGATTGACCAATGTCTTTGACTGACCAATGTCTTTGACTGACCAGTGCCTTTGATTGACCAATGTCTTTGACTGACCAGTGTCTTTGATTGACCAATGTCTTTGACTGACCAATGTCTTTGACTGACCAACGCCTTTGACTGATCAACGCCTTTGATTGACCAATGTCTTTGACTGACCAATGTCTTTGACTGACCAGTGCCTTTGACTGACCAACGCCTTTGATTGACCAATGTCTTTGACTGACCAATGTCTTTGATTGACCAATGTCTTTGATTGACCAATGTCTTTGACTGACCAACGCCTTTGATTGACCAATGTCTTTGACTGACCAATGTCTTTGATTGACCAATGTCTTTGATTGACCAGTGCCTTTGATTGACCAATGTCTTTGATTGACCAGTGTCTTTGACTGACCAATGTCTTTGATTGACCAGTGCCTTTGATTGACCAATGTCTTTAATTGACCAGTGTCTTTGATTGACCAGTGCCTTTGATTGACCAATGTCATTGACTGACCAATGTCTTTGATTGACCAGTGCCTTTGATTGACCAGTGCCTTTGATTGACCAGTGCCTTTGATTGACCAATGTCTTTGACTGACCAGTGCCTTTGATTGACCAGTGCCTTTGATTGACCAATGTCTTTGATTGACCAGTGCCTTTGATTGACCAATGTCTTTGATTGACCAGTGCCTTTGATTGACCAATGTCTTTGATTGACCAGTGCCTTTGACTGACCAATGTCTTTGATTGACCAATGTCTTTGATTGACCAGTGCCTTTGACTGACCAATGTCTTTGATTGACCAATGTCTTTGATTGACCAGTGCCTTTGATTGACCAATGTCTTTGATTGACCAGTGACTTTGATTGACCAATGTCTTTGATTGACCAGTGCCTTTGATTGACCAATGTCTTTGATTGACCAGTGCCTTTGATTGACCAATGTCTTTGGTTGACCAGTGCCTTTGACTGACCAATGTCTTTGATTGACCAGTGTCTTTGACTGACCAATGTCTTTGATTGACCAGTGCCTTTGATTGACCAATGTCTTTGATTGACCAATGTCTTTGATTGACCAGTGCCTTTGACTGACCAATGTCTTTAATTGACCAATGTCTTTGATTGACCAGTGCCTTTGATTGACCAATGTCTTTGATTGACCAATGTCTTTGATTGACCAGTGCCTTTGATTGGCCAATGTCTTTGATTGACCAGTGCCTTTGATTGACCAATGTCTTTGATTGACCAGTGCCTTTGATTGACCAGTGCCTTTGATTGACCAATGTCTTTGATTGACCAGTGAATTTGATTGACCAATGTCTTTGATTGACCAGTGCCTTTGACTGACCAATGTCTTTGATTGACCAGTGTCTTTGACTGACCAATGTCTTTGATTGACCAGTGCCTTTGATTGACCAATGTCTTTGACTGACCAGTGTCTTTGATTGACCAATGTCTTTGATTGACCAGTGTCTTTGACTGACCAATGTCTTTGACTGACCAGTGCCTTTGATTGACCAGTGCCTTTGATTGACCAGTGCCTTTGATTGACCAATGTCTTTGATTGACCAGTTCCTTTGATTGACCAGTGCCTTTGATTGACCAGTGCCTTTGATTGACCAGTGCCTTTGACTGACCAGTGCCTTTGATTGACCAACGCCTTTGATTGACCAGTGCCTTTGATTGACCAGTGCCTTTGACTGACCAGTGCCTTTGATTGACCAATGTCTTTGACTGACCAGTGTCTTTGATTGACCAGTGCCTTTGATTGACCAATGTCTTTGACTGACCATTGTCTTTGATTGACCAGTGCCTTTGACTGACCAATGTCTTTGACTGACCAGTGCCTTTGACTGACCAATGTCTTTGATTGACCAGTGCCTTTGATTGACCAATGTCTTTGACTGACCAATGTCTTTGATTGACTAGTGCCTTTGATTGACCAGTGCCTTTGATTGACCAGTGCCTTTGATTGACCAATGTCTTTGACTGACCAATGTCTTTGACTGACCAATGTCTTTGATTGACCAATGTCTTTGATTGACCAATGTCTTTGATTGACCAGTGCCTTTGATTGACTAGTGCCTTTGATTGACCAGTGCCTTTGATTGACCAATGTCTTTGACTGACCAACGCCTTTGACTGACCAGTGTCTTTGATTGACCAACGCCTTTGACTGACTAATGCCTTTGACTGACCAACGTCTTTGACTGATCAACGCCTTTGATTGACCAATGTCTTTGACTGACCAACGTCTTTGACTGACCAACGTCTTTGACTGACCAACGCCTTTGATTGACCAATGTCTTTGACTGACCAACGCCTTTGACTGACCAGTTCCTTTGATTGACCAATGCCTTTGACTGACTAATGCCTTTGACTGACCAACGTCTTTGACTGACCAACGCCTTTGATTGACATTGACCAATGTCTTTGACTGACCAACGTCTTTGACTGACCAACGCCTTTGATTGACCAATGTCTTTGACTGATCAGTGCCTTTGACTGACCAACGTCTTTGATTGACCAATGTCTTTGACTGACCAACGTCTTTGATTGACCAACGTCTTTGACTGACCAGTGCTTTTGACTGACCAACGTCTTTGACAGACCAACGTCTTTGATTGACCAACGTCTTTGACTGACCAACACCTTTGATTGACCAGTGCCTTTGACTGACCAGTGCCTTTGACTGACCAGTGACTTTGATTGACCAGTGCCTTTAATTGACCAACACCTTTGACTGACCAGTGCCTTTGACTGACCAACGCCTTTGACTGACCAACGCCTTTGACTGACCAATGTCTTTGACTGACCAACGCCTTTGATTGACCAACAACTTTGACTGACCAGTGCCTTTGATTGACCAACAACTTTGACTGACCAACGCCTTTGATTGACCAACAACTTTGACTGACCAGTGCCTTTGATTGACCAACAACTTTGACTGACCAACGCCTTTGATTGACCAACAACTTTGACTGACCAGTGCCTTTGATTGACCAACAACTTTGACTGACCAACGCCTTTGATTGACCAACAACTTTGACTGACCAGTGCCTTTGATTGACCAACAACTTTGACTGACCAACGCCTTTGATTGACCAACAACTTTGACTGACCAACGCCTTTGACTGGCCAACGCCTTTGACTGACCAACGCCTTTGACTGACCAATGTCTTTGACTGACCAACGCCTTTTATTGACCAACAACTTTGACTGACCAACGTCTTTGACTGACCAATGTCTTTGACTGACAAACGCCTTTGACTGACCAATGCCATTAACTGACCATTGCCATTGACTGACCAACGCCTTTGACTGATTAACGCCTTTGACTGACAGCACCTTTGTCTGACCTAAAGGTTTTGATTTCAGTTCCCGGATGTGGTGACTTATTTTGGACTAATATGGCTTCAAGGTTTACCCAGTCTCTGGAAATAGGCACCAGACATTTTTATGGGAAAGTTGGATGGCTTTGTGTGATACCAAGCACAACGTACCAACCACAACATACCAACAATCAACAAAGTTGGATGGCCTTGTGTGATACCAAGCACAACGTACCAACCACAACATACCAACAATCAACAAAGTTGGATGGCCTTGTGTGGTACCAAGCACAACGTACCAACCACAAAATACCAACAATCAACAAAGTTGGATGGCCTTGTGTGATACCAAGCACAACGTACCAACCACAACATACCAACAGTCAACAAAGTTGGATGGCCTTGTGTGATACCAAGCACAACGTACCAACCACAACATACCAACAATCAACATAGTTGGATGGCCTTGTGTGGTACCAAGCACAACGTACCAACCACAACATACCAACAACCAACATAGTTGGATGGCCTTGTGTGGTACCTAGCACAACGTACCAACCACAACATACCAACAGTCAACAAAGTTGGATGGCCTTGTGTGATACCAAGCACAACGTACCAACCACAACATACCAACAATCAACATAGTTGGATGGCCTTGTGTGGTACCAAGCACAACGTACCAACCACAACATACCAACAATCAACAAAATTGGATGGCCTTGTGTGATACCAAGCACAACGTACCAACCACAACATACCAACAATCAACAAAGTTGGATGGCCTTGCGTGATACCAACCATAACGTACTAACCACAACATACCAACAAACACACACCAACAATCAACAAAGTTGGATGGCCTTGTGTGATACCAAGCACAACATACCAACCACAACATACTAATCACAACATACCAATCACAATATACCAACCACAACATAGCAACCACAATATACTAATCACAACATACCAACCACAACATACCAACCATGACACACCAACCACAATATACTAATCACAACATACAATCACAAATTACCAACCACGACTTATCAACCACATTATACTAATCACAACATACCAGCCACAACATACTAATCACATCATACCAATCACAAATTACCAACCACGACATATCAATCACATTATACTAATCGCAACATAACAACCACAATATACTAATCAAAGCATACCAACCACAACATGCTAACCACATTACCAATTAAATCATAAAATATGTCATTGATCATTGAATATTATTGATACTACTACCATACACCGTATACAGTTAAGGTGTTTGAACTAATATTTTCTTTACTGACTGTGACCAGAGATGCTCTATGTATAAGTTGATAACAGTCAGAGTCAGTAAACCAGAACTGCATCAAAATGAAATTATTCAAAATTTGAAAGTTTGCCATGGTCAAACATTAACATTACATTACAAACACCCCCTCCCCCCAGCGCTCTTTGTAACCCGACTAGACTACCGACGTTCGGACAACCCGTGTTCGATTCCTGCTGGAAGCAGTGTGAGTTGTACTCGTGGTTGGAAAAAAAAAAAATACCCCCAGGGTTGACCCAGACGTTGGCAGAAATGGGTACCAGGGTGTATTACCCTGGGAAGGTGAGGAGTGTCACCTCGCATCGTGAGTTCCGATGCTTGAAGCGACACTATCCAGAAATCTCCGAACGTGTCTTGATAGGCAGCCGAGCACATATGGGTGGAAACTCGCATGTTAAGATGCCGGTTCAAGTCTCATACTTTACATTTATTTTTCAATTTACATTGCGACTTCTACTGTCCGAGCCTGCCGTGAACTATATCTACAATTATTACTCCAATAGTCTAAGCCTTAAATTGACATTTACATCTTCATTTCCTTCAGAAAATCTTTATTACTTACTTTACTAACCCTCTTTGTGTACCTTTCTAATTACTACTTCTGTTGACCCCTGAGTGTTGGAATTTTTTTTTTCATTGCACAAGATAAAAATGACTACTCTGTCATAAGTTGCAACTACTTTTTGTTTAGATAAAACTCATCAAATTGTTCAGAAATGTGTAATTTATCTAGTTGTTTCCCCTTCATGACCAGGGAAATATCCCCGTCTGTCAGCTTGACATCAAAGAAATCTTTGAAACATGGGATAGACAAGTGAGCTATGCTCTGAGGGTCCTTAACATCGTACTTTATTCTTGCCGACAGTTGTGTTAATATACACTAATATTTCATGTAGACAACAGCGTGATGTGTTTGAATTTTTAGCAGCAAAATTAATCTAAACCAGGAAATGATTACAGCATCCATGTTCCGTGTTTATTCTTGGGTAAAAACACATCTTTCTAGTCCAGTTTCAAAGGAAATACTATTTTTAGACATCAAAATGTTACAATTAAGGGGTACTAAGGTATCATAAAAACATGCTTTCCTATTAGGTATCATAATCTAGGGTTAAGAACAAATAAATGAAATGAATCATTAACAGACAAACAAGCATTAGATGCTGGTGTCAAGATGTGAGAGCAAATAAGTGAAATGAATCATTAACAGACAAACAAGCATTAGATGCTGGTGTCAAGATGTGAGAGCAAATAAGTGAAATGAATCATTAACAGACAAACAAGCATTAGATGCTGGTGTCAAGATGTGAGAGCAAATAAGTGAAATGAATCATTAACAGACAAACAAGCATTAGATGCTGGTGTCAAGATGTGAGAGCAAATAAGTGAAATGAATCATTAACAGACAAACAAGCATTAGATGCTGGTGTCAAGATGTGAGAGCAAATAAGTGAAATGAATCATTAACAAACAAAGCAAGCATTAGATGCTGGTGTTGGGATGTGAGAGCAAATAAGTGAAATGAATCATTAACAAACAAAGCAAGCATTAGATGCTGGTGTTGGGATGTGAGAGCAAATAAGTGAAATGAATCATTAACAGACAAAGCAAACAAGCATCAGATGCTGGTGTTGGGATGTGAGAGCAAATAAGTGAAATGAATCATTAACAGACAAAGCAAACAAGCATTAGATGCTGGTGTTGGGATGTGAGAGCAAATAAGTGAAATGAATCATTAACAGACAAAGCAAACAAGCATCAGATGCTGGTGTTGGGATGTGAGAGCAAATAAGTGAAATGAATCATTAACAGACAAAGCAAACAAGCATTAGATGCTGGTGTTGGGATGTGAGAGCAAATAAGTGAAATGAATCATTAACAGACAAAGCAAACAAGCATCAGATGCTGGTGCCAGGAGCAAATAAGTGAAATGAATCATTAACAGACAAAGCAAACAAACATCATTTGCTGATGTTAGGATGTGTGAACAAGATCAAGAATATAAAGTTAGTAACAAGAGTATATAGTGAATAGAATATGTCTAAATTAATATAAAGTGAACAAAATATGGTTGTTGTACAAGACAAAGTGGACTCAACAGCTTTGGTCTTCAAGACTACAAACCAAGATTTAGTCTACTGAACACAAGTGTGTTGGCCATTAGGGGAAAGGGATTAGGGGAAAAACTAGGAAACATGCATAAACTGAGTTTTGACAACACTTGTCTAATGTTATGGTGCTGTTCCTATTTCCATCATGACAACAGGATAGCAAATAAAATGTGCATGTTCAAATGGTGTGGATGCAGAAGAAGAAGCTTTCATAATATAAAGTTCAAAGAATGTCTTGAAAGGAAATCAAATAATAAAATTGGGCAGATAAAGTAGAGGCAAAAAATTGTAGAGAGACATAATCATCTACAACAGCAGGCACAGTATAGATGATGATAATGGTGAAGATGATGACAATGATATTTATAAAGTTATTAATATAAAGTAATATTAAATAATGTTGGCATAACATGAGTATTCATCATCGTCATTGAATTCCATCTCCGCATTGAAAGTTGGCTACCATGGAGCACCATTCCGCTCTGTCTCTTGCTTTGATGGTGCAGATTTTCATAGGTTGACTTGTCCATCTTTTGATGCTAGTTGCCCATGTTAGACTTGGTCTGCCTCTACCTCTTTTATCTTGTATTTTCCCTTCCAAGATTACTTCCAGTAGGTAGGTGTGTTTTTTAACATGGCCCAAAAATCTAATTTGTCTTATTTGAATTGTGTTTAGTAGTTCTCTTTTCATTTTAAGTTGTGTTAAGACATCATCAATTGTTTTCTTTTATTTCTATTTAGTTCTTCCTATTCTTCTATAAATCCACATTTCAAATGCTTCAATTTTCTGTTCTGTTTTCTTGTCTAATGTCAGTGTTTCTGCATCATACAGGAATGTTGAGAAGATAAAACATTTTGCTATTCTTAGTTTTAACCCTGGTGTTATTTGTTTTGATGTTAGTACATTTTTCATGAAGAAGAAATGATACAAAAGAATAGGAATGGCAAAAAGTAATTTTAATGTCATGAAGAACATACTAACATCAAAACAAATAACACCAGGGCTAAAACTAAGAATAGCAAAATGTTACATCTTCTCAATATTCCTGTATGGTGCAGAAACATGAACATTAGACAAGAAAACAAAACAGAGAATTGAAGCCTTTGAAATGTGGATATATAGAAGAATAGGTAGAGTTGGATGGAAGGAATAGAAAACAAACGATGAAGTCTTAAAACAACTAAAAATGAAAAGAGAACTACTAAGCACAATTCAAACAAGACAAATGCGATTTTTGGGCCATGTTAAAAGACACAACAGCCTACTAAAAGTAATCCTGGAGGGGAAAATACAAGGTAAAAGAGGCAGAGGCAGATCAAGACTAACATGGACGAGTAACATCAAAAGATGGACAAATCAGCCTATGACAACCTGCACCATCAAAGCAAGAGACAGAGCAGAATGGAGCTCCATGGTAGCCAACCTTCGTTGCGGAGACGGCACTCGATGATGATGATGATATTTTTCATGACATTAAAATTACTTTTTGCCATTCCTATTCTTTTATTTATTTCAGGTTTACATTTTCCATCACTGGTTATAGTATGTCCAAGGTAGTTGTAGCTCTGAACTGTCTCCAGGTCTATTCCTTCAACTTTGATATCCACTTGTAGGTTTTGAGTATTATCTTTGTTTATGATCATAGTTTTAGTCTTTTTGATATTCATTTCTAATACATATTTTTTGCTTGCCAAAATTTTCTAGTTCCTCTATCATCTCTATCTGTATGTTGTCAGGTCCTGCATCTTTTCCCTTTTGACAAACATGAGCATTATATACTGAAAATAGTTTTAATATGAATGATGTGAACATATGAGTTATATGTTTGTATAAATATAAAATGAACATAACTTGATTATAGCTACATCAGGAGAACATAACTAAAGAAGAAACAAAATCAACCTAAAGGACAACATCTTGTGGGTAAAATATTGAAAATGTTTCTGCCTTCTTGTTTACCTCTGCAGATGTTCATCTCCATACAAAGAATAAATGCGTTTCTAGTTACAGAAGATTTGGATTTGTCCAGTCCAACATTGGTATCTGAAGCAGGTACAAAGCTATTCTTATTATTGATTAATTTGACATATTAATGCACATTTATTATTGATTAATTTGACATATTAAATTAATGCACATTTATTATTGATTAATTTGACATATTAATGCACATTTATTATTGATTAATTTGACATAAAGACATGTATGATGGTTACACATGTGCAGTTCGAACAGAGGAAGGACTGAGCGAATGTTTCCCAATAGAAACTGGGGTTAAACAAGGATGTATTTTATCGCCCTTGTTATTTGGAATTGTTATGGACTTCATAATGAAGAAATGCTGCACTGGTAATAAAGGCATCGAATGGATACAAGGAGACCATTTGGAGGACCTCGACTTTGCTGATGACATAGTTCTCATCAGCAGTCAGATAAAAACGATGCAGGAAAACACAAATGAACTATCATCAATAGCCAGCAAAATTGGGCTTGAGGTCAATCATGAAAAGACTAAAGTCATGAAAAGTTTAATTCCAACAAGTGACAAAATATACATGGAAAACAAACCAGTAGAAGAGATCGATCACTTTATCTATCTTGGAAGTCACATTGATCGAGAAGGGGATACGAGCAAAGAAATTAGAATCAGACTGGCTAAAGCAGCAATGTCTTTCAGAAGCCTTGAAAAGTTGTGGAAATCAAAACTCATTAGCACAAACACAAAACTTAGGCTATTCAAATCAAATGTACTATCAACCCTTACGTATGCGTGTGAAAGCTGGAAAACAACAAGAGATATAGAAACAAAGTTGAACGCATTCGAAAATAAATGTCTAAGGAAAATACTTGGTATAGAATGGAACGAATTCAAAACAAACGAGGAAATTAGAGAAATCGCCAATCAACCACTAATATCTTCAGTAATAAAGAAAAGACGATGGTCATACGTTGGACATGTGATGAGAAGAGATAATAATCGAATAGCAAAGCAAGCCTCATATGGGAAACAACAGGTAAAAGAAAAAGAGGAAGACCCAGGGAGACACTGAGAAGAATATTGATGACAGAGGCAAGAGCAGCAGGAATCGGCTCCATCAATGAGATAGAACTGCTTGCACAGAACAGAGACAGATGGCGAGATTTGATAAAATATCTTTAAAAGAAAACTGCTAGAACAAAAATTCATATAGGAGAAGGTGTATCTTGGTCTACGCCCTATGGGCCGGTTACGGCTCGAAAGGTCAATAGATAGATAGAATTTGACATATTAATGCACATTTATTATTGATTAATTTGACATATTAATGCACATTTATTATTGATTAATGTGACATATTAATGCACATTATTTATTGATTAATTTGACATATTAATGCACATTTATTATTGATTAATTTGACATATTAATGCACATTTATTATTGATTAATTTGACATATTAATGCACATTTATTATTGATTAATGTGACATATTAATGCACATTTATTATTGATTAATGTGACATATTAATGCACATTTATTATTGATTAATTTGACATATTAATGCACATTTATTATTGATTAATTTGACATACTAATGCACATTTATTATTGATTAATTTGACATATTAATGCACATTTATTATTAATTAATTTGACATATTAATGCACATTTATCAAGCGATAAAGTATGTTTTATCCTACACAAAATTAAACTGTTTTCATCAAAAATTTGTTTGTGTAAAAAATGTAATGGAAACACTTGTTACCACACTTGGAGTAGCTATGAAGGGATTTTATGTACAAGTTTTGTCTAGCCTGATATAAAATACCAAGTGGAATGACAGAACATGAAATAATTTGTGAGTGTGGTTATTTCAATTTCCTATTTATATACAACAAATAAAAATTATCATTCCTTTTTCTATAAGTCATAAGGTTTAGTCTATACTTACACACTTTATATAATTTTCTGAACTGTAATTATCTTTGTAATTTTAGACTGTGCTATATCTGTAAAAGATGGGACATTCACCTGGGACAAAACTCTTCAGCCTATATTACTGAAGTAAGTTTTCTCCTTTATTAATCCTAATGATGACATTATTATAAGAAAATACTGGTGTTTGTGCTTTAGTTACTATGTTGTACAGGGCACTTTGGTTTGTTTGTGGGCTGTTTGTTTGCGTTCACCATCTTCATAACTTTAGTGAATCCAGAGACACTGAATTTTGTGTGAGTACCACTTTTTTCATTTTGTCACACTGGCTGCTGTGTGTTCAAAGTACCCTCACCAGTTAGATACTCTCCAACTTCAGAGGTAAGGTTTGTGGGAAGGTTCTAGATATTTCACTTCTGACATGAAGTCAGATGATCATTATCTACTGTTGATAGGTTATTACCTCAAACACTTTAGACAAGGTTGTTTAGTCTCTTATGTGAGAATATGTAGCACACATTTAATTCGGTCAATTTATTTTAGACAATCAATTTACTATAATAATTCCTACCAGCAAAAAAAAAATCAGATTATGATCTATTGTTATACAAGTAGAACCTGTAACATTCATGATCAGTGGGAATAAGACAGACCTGGAAGGCAATGGATCAATGAAGTTAGAGATGATGCAGTGAGCATTATGAATGAGACACACAAATATCAAATGCCAAGATCTATCTTCCTCAGTGCTGAAAAGCAAAAGAGGTGGAGGACAGTAAGTAAAGTTTTATAGAAGTTGGCAAAGTTTCACTTTTCTTTAAATGTTTTCATTGTTTATTTTTATAGTAGACATTTACAAAGTGATGCAGCATTTCTTGTCATGGTTTGAATAATGATCACTCAATATCAGTATCTATGTAGACATTTACAAAGTGATGCAGCATATCTTGTCATGGTTTGTTTAAAATGATCTCTCTATCAGTTTCTATGTAGACATTTACAAAGTGATGCAGCATTTCTTGTCATGGTTTGAATAATGATCTCTCTATCAGTTTCTATGTAGACATTTACAAAGTGATGCAGCATTTCTTGTCATGGTTTGTATAATGATCTCTCTATCAGTTTCTATGTAGACATTTACAAAGTGATGCAGCATTTCTTGTCATGGTTTGTATAATGATCTCTCTATCAGTTTCTATGTAGACATTTACAAAGTGATGCAGCATTTCTTGTCATGGTTTGTATAATGATCTCTCTATCAGTATCTATGTAGACATTTACATAGTGATGCAGCATTTCTTGTCATGGTTTGAATAATGATCACTCAATATCAGTATCTATGTAGACATTTACAAAGTGATGCAGCATTTCTTGTCATGGTTTGTATAATGATCTCTCTATCAGTATCTATGTAGACATTTACATAGTGATGCAGCATTTCTTGTCATGGTTTGAATAATGATCACTCAATATCAGTATCTATGTAGACATTTACAAAGTGATGCAGCATTTCTTGTCATGGTTTGAATAATGATCTCTCTATCAGTTTCTATGTAGACATTTACAAAGTGATGCAGCATTTCTTGTCATGGTTTGAATAATGATCTCTCTATCAGTTTCTATGTAGACATTTACAAAGTGATGCAGCATTTCTTGTCATGGTTTGAATAATGATCTCTCTATCAGTTTCTATGTAGACATTTACAAAGTGATGCAGCATTTATTGTCATGGTTTGAATAATGATCACTCAATATCAGTATCTATGTAGACATTAACATAGTGATGCAGCATTTCTTGTCATGGTTTGAATAATGATCTCTAGTATCTATGTAGACATTTACAAAGTGATGCAGCATTTATTGTCATGGTTTGAATAATGATCACTCAATATCAGTATCTATGTAGACATTTACATAGTGATGCAGCATTTCTTGTCATGGTTTGAATAATGATCTCTAGTATCTATGTAGATATTTACAAAGTGATGCAGCATTTCTTGTCATGGTTTGAATAATGATCTCTCTCCATCAGTATCTATGTAGACATTTACAAAGTGATGCAGCATTTCTTGTCATGGTTTGAATAATGATCTCTCTCCATCAGTATCTATGTAGACATTTACAAAGTGATGCAGCATTTCTTGTCATGGTTTGTATAATGATCTCTCTATCAGTATCTATGTAGACATTTACATAGTGATGCAGCATTTCTTGTCATGGTTTGAATAATGATCACTCAATATCAGTATCTATGTAGACATTTACAAAGTGATGCAGCATTTCTTGTCATGGTTTGAATAATGATCTCTCTATCAGTTTCTATGTAGACATTTACAAAGTGATGCAGCATTTCTTGTCATGGTTTGAATAATGATCTCTCTATCAGTTTCTATGTAGACATTTACAAAGTGATGCAGCATTTCTTGTCATGGTTTGAATAATGATCTCTCTATCAGTTTCTATGTAGACATTTACAAAGTGATGCAGCATTTATTGTCATGGTTTGAATAATGATCACTCAATATCAGTATCTATGTAGACATTAACATAGTGATGCAGCATTTCTTGTCATGGTTTGAATAATGATCTCTAGTATCTATGTAGACATTTACAAAGTGATGCAGCATTTATTGTCATGGTTTGAATAATGATCACTCAATATCAGTATCTATGTAGACATTTACATAGTGATGCAGCATTTCTTGTCATGGTTTGAATAATGATCTCTAGTATCTATGTAGATATTTACAAAGTGATGCAGCATTTCTTGTCATGGTTTGAATAATGATCTCTCTCCATCAGTATCTATGTAGACATTTACAAAGTGATGCAGCATTTCTTGTCATGGTTTGAATAATGATCTCTCTCCATCAGTATCTATGTAGACATTTACAAAGTGATGCAGCATTTCTTGTCATGGTTTGAATAATGATCTCTCTCCATCAGTATCTATGTAGACATTTACAAAGTGATGCAGCATTTGTTATCATGGTTTGAATAATGATCTCTCTCCATCAGTATCTATGTAGACATTTACAAAGTGATGCAGCATTTATTGTCATGGTTTGTATAATGATCTCTCTCCATCAGTATCTATGTAGACATTTACAAAGTGATGCAGCATTTCTTGTCATGGTTTGTATAATGATCTCTCTCCATCAGTATCTATGTAGACATTTACAAAGTGATGCAGCATTTCTTGTCATGGTTTGTATAATGATCTCTCTCCATCAGTATCTATGTAGACATTTACAAAGTGATGCAGCATTTCTTGTCATGGTTTGTATAATGATCTCTCTCCATCAGTATCTATGTAGACATTTACAAAGTGATGCAGCATTTCTTGTCATGGTTTGTATAATGATCTCTCTCCATCAGTATCTATGTAGACATTTACAAAGTGATGCAGCATTTCTTGTCATGGTTTGTATAATGATCTCTCTCCATCAGTATCTATGTAGACATTTACAAAGTGATGCAGCATTTCTTGTCATGGTTTGTATAATGATCTCTCTCCATCAGTATCTATGTAGACATTTACAAAGTGATGCAGCATTTCTTGTCATGGTTTGTATAATGATCTCTCTCCATCAGTATCTATGTAGACATTTACAAAGTAATACAGCTTTTCATATCATGGTTTGAATAATGATCTCTCTCCATCAGTATCAATGTAGACATTGCCTATGGTCAACTTACTGCCATTGTGGGTCCAGTTGGTTCTGGGAAGAGTTCAATGATTTCAGCAATTCTTGGAGAAATGCAGAAACTACATGGACAAGTAACTATCAAGGTGATCTTTCATCTTCCTGAATATATTATTAGTTATATGATACTGTTTTGATATACCTTTTCTGTTTTGGTTCTATTTCACTTGACAAGACATTTTCTTAAAACAACTTTTATATAATTAACTGAATAACAATATTTTCTTGAGTTGCCTCGATTGTGCCAACTTAAAAATCTGAAACAATTTTGAATATTATAACAACAATACTTGAGTAGACAGATGGTTACGCAGAATAAAAGGATGGAAATGGCAGGACAAAATCACTAACATAGAATTATGGAAAGGTACCAGTCAAACACCAGTGGATAAAGAGATACAACGAAGACGATGGCACTGGATAGGACACGCACTACGGAAGCCAACTGAGAGTATTACACAACAGGCCCTTTTTTTGAATCCCCAGGGGAAAAGACAAAGAGGAAGACCAAGGAATTCTTGGAGAAGACATATGGAAGCAGAGATGAAGATGATGGGGAAGACATGGAATGATCTTAAAAGAATGGCAAAAGACAGAACGACTTGGAAAGTGTTTGTTGAAGACCTATGCTCCACTGGGAGCTGAAAGTGTTTGTTGAAGACCTATGCTCCACTGGGAGCTGAAAGTGTTTGTTGAAGACCTATGCTCCACTGGGAGCTGAAAGTGTTTGTTGAAGACCTATGCTCCACTGGGAGCTGAAAGTGTTTGTTGAAGACCTATGCTCCACTGGGAGCTGAAAGTGTTTGTTGAAGACCTATGCTCCACAGGGAGCTGAAAGTGTTTGTTGAAGACCTATGCTCCACTGGGAGCTGAAAGTGTTTGTTGAAGACCTATGCTCCGCTGGGAGCTGAAAGTGTTTGTTGAAGACCTATGCTCCACTGGGAGCTGAAAGTGTTTGTTGAAGACCTATGCTCCACTGGGAGCTGAAAGTGTATGTTGAAGACCTATGCTCCACTGGGAGCTGAAAGTGTTTGTTGAAGACCTATGCTCCACAGGGAGCTGAAAGTGTTTGTTGAAGACCTATGCTCCACTGGGAGCTGAAAGTGTATGTTGAAGACCTATGCTCCACTGGGAGCTGAAAGTGTTTGTTGAAGACCTATGCTCCACTGGGAGCTGAAAGTGTTTGTTGAAGACCTATGCTCCACTGGGAGCTGAAAGTGTTTGTTGAAGACCTATACTCCACAGGGAGCTGAAAGTGTATGTTGAAGACTTATGCTCCACTGGGAGCTGAAAGTGTTTGTTGAAGACCTATGCTCCACTGGGAGCTGAAAGTGTTTGTTGAAGACCTATGCTCCACTGGGAGCTGAAAGTGTTTGTTGAAGACCTATGCTCCACTGGGAGCTGAAAGTGTTTGTTGAAGACCTATGCTCCACTGGGAGCTGAAAGTGTTTGTTGAAGACCTATGCTCCACAGGGAGCTGAAAGTGTTTGTTGAAGACCTATGCTCCACTGGGAGCTGAAAGTGTTTGTTGAAGACCTATGCTCCGCTGGGAGCTGAAAGTGTTTGTTGAAGACCTATGCTCCACTGGGAGCTGAAAGTGTTTGTTGAAGACCTATGCTCCACTGGGAGCTGAAAGTGTTTGTTGAAGACCTATGCTCCACTGGGAGCTGAAAGTGTATGTTGAAGACCTATGCTCCACTGGGAGCTGAAAGTGTTTGTTGAAGACCTATGCTCCACAGGGAGCTGAAAGTGTTTGTTGAAGACCTATGCTCCACTGGGAGCTGAAAGTGTATGTTGAAGACCTATGCTCCACTGGGAGCTGAAAGTGTTTGTTGAAGACCTATGCTCCACTGGGAGCTGAAAGTGTTTGTTGAAGACCTATGCTCCACTGGGAGCTGAAAGTGTTTGTTGAAGACCTATACTCCACAGGGAGCTGAAAGTGTATGTTGAAGACCTATGCTCCACTGGGAGCTGAAAGTGTATGTTGAAGACCTATGCTCCACTGGGAGCTGAAAGTGTTTGTTGAAGACCTATGCTCCACTGGGAGCTGAAAGTGTTTGTTGAAGACCTATGCTCCACAGGGAGCTGAAAGTGTTTGTTGAAGACCTATGCTCCACTGGGAGCTGAAAGTGTTTGTTGAAGACCTATGCTCCGCTGGGAGCTGAAAGTGTTTGTTGAAGACCTATGCTCCACTGGGAGCTGAAAGTGTTTGTTGAAGACCTATGCTCCACTGGGAGCTGAAAGTGTTTGTTGAAGACCTATGCTCCACTGGGAGCTGAAAGTGTATGTTGAAGACCTATGCTCCACTGGGAGCTGAAAGTGTTTGTTGAAGACCTATGCTCCACAGGGAGCTGAAAGTGTTTGTTGAAGACCTATGCTCCACTGGGAGCTGAAAGTGTATGTTGAAGACCTATGCTCCACTGGGAGCTGAAAGTGTTTGTTGAAGACCTATGCTCCACTGGGAGCTGAAAGTGTTTGTTGAAGACCTATGCTCCACTGGGAGCTGAAAGTGTTTGTTGAAGACCTATACTCCACAGGGAGCTGAAAGTGTATGTTGAAGACCTATGCTCCACTGGGAGCTGAAAGTGTATGTTGAAGACCTATGCTCCACTGGGAGCTGAAAGTGTTTGTTGAAGACCTATGCTCCACTGGGAGCTGAAAGTGTTTGTTGAAGACCTATGCTCCACAGGGAGTTGAAAGTGTTTGTTGAAGACCTATACTCCACAGGGAGCTGAAAGTGTATGTTGAAGACCTATGCTCCACTGGGAGCTGAAAGTGTTTGTTGAAGACCTATGCTCCACTGGGAGCTGAAAGTGTTTGTTGAAGACCTATGCTCCACTGGCAGCTGAAAGTGTATGTTGAAGACCTATGCTCCACAGGGAGCTAAAAAGGTAGAAGAAGAAGAAGACTTGAGTAGTCACTGAAGTTATGTATAAAAATCAATAAACTTATAATTAAAGTGAGTCATAAATATGTTTTAGTTAACTTTAATTATTTTCTTTTATTTGTTAAAATAAATTTAATTTTGTTGAAAAATGTGAAAATAATTTTCCTTTTTTCTTTCTTCAGTTCCTCTTGTAACCGTTCTGGTGTTTAAGCAGATACAAAGTTCTGGTTCTCGCCCATTTGGTGGCTTCACTCATGGTCAATTAATGATGTTGTAAAGTTTCTTTGATGTTTGTCTATCTTACTCTGGGTCTGCCTTTTGCTCTTCTCTCTTCCCCTCTTTTAATATTTGCTTTGTATGGTAAGGAGTCACATTCAAGGCATTCCTTCTAGATGGGCAAACCAGTTTATTTGTTGTTTCTGTATGTAGCTTAGGATTGACTCAATGCCTACTCTTTCTCTTATAGTGTCATTTCTTATTCTGTCTTTTCTGGTTATCCCAAGTGCTTTTCTTAGACATCACGTCTCTGTGGTAACAAGCTTTCTTTTGTGCTTAGATGTAAGTGTCCATGTTTGACATTGGTAGCACAATGTAGGAATGAATATACTCTATAAGTTGTTTCTTGGTAGTATCAGATATAGCTTTGTGTTGAAGTATAGGAGATAGCTATCCCACTATTTGGTTTGTTTGTTCTATCGTATGTCTATTTCTTTATCAATTTGACCATCTTCAGAGAATGTTGTTCCCAGGTATTTAAAGTTTGTTACTTGTTTTATAACTTGATGTTCTATAGTTAGGTTTAGTGTCTTCTTTTGTCTTCCTATTGATTTAACTTCTGTTTTTCCAGTACTTATTTTCATTTTTTTTTTCATTTTACTTTCTTTATTCAAGAACAGTAGATGTTGAATAATTTTCCTAAAATGTTAATTATTGCAGAAACTATTTGATTGGTTATTGGTTATTGGTTATGGAAGGCCCCGGTATCACTGCAAACGAATTAAAATCCATAATCGCTGAACCACCTGTGCCAGTGGAATCATCCGAATCTCATCTCCCAAACAAAGAAAGGTAACTGTAGTCCCCATCGTAGCAGTCTCAGCACACGCCAAAAGACATAAGGCGAAACCACGCAGAAAGTGAACACAGCCAACTGTTCCCTGTCATACGATATCATCATTCATCGTTAATAATTGGAATATTGAAACATGATCAAAACGGATAAAACACACAGCTAACGCAGTGCACAGAGCACTTAACTCAGTAGCTCCAGCAGCAAGCACTGAGTTATTTGTGGGTCATCATCATTGCGCTCCAAACATGTCCATAGAAGCTCAGATCCCCTCCTCAGCAAGTCTCGTAGTGTCCAGCGAGTGATGACTCCATTTCTGATAATTATAATAATTACTTTAAAACTACTGAGAGAAAAGATGATTTTTTATTGCACTGCATATTAGTTCTTGTATTTTTCTGTGTAAAGTTATTTTACATTCCTGTAAAATTCATATGTTGACTGCCATTTAGGGTACAGTAGCTTATGTATCACAGCAAGCCTGGATTCAGAATGCTACAGTAAGAGACAACATCCTGTTTGGAAATGAGTTCAACCAACAACGGTACAATCAGGTCATTAAGGCTTGTGAGCTGGAGAGAGATCTGGAGATATTGAAAGCTGGGGATCAGACGGAGATTGGAGAGAAGGTGAGGATTTGAACATGAGGAGAGGATGAGAGAGAGTAAGCGGGGATCTGAAAGTAAATGGTTGAGATTGTGAGAATTGGAGATACTGAAAGCTGGTGATGTGAAAGAGATTGGAGAGATGGTGAAGATTATAATATGAGAATAGGATGAGAGAGAGTAAGTGGCCATCTGAAAGTAAATGGTTGAGATTGTGGGATCTGGGGATACATGAATTTGCTGGTAAACAGAGATGAGCATTAAGGTGTAAGCATGAGAGAGGGAATGAGAAAAGAGGAGAGAGGAAGGTTGACTTAAAATAGTGAAAGTTGGTGATCAGACAAAGTTTGATGCATGATATGGTGAGAGTTTGTGAAAATAGGCAGTGATAGTAGGAGAAATGCACACATTTTTTTCTGGAAAACAAGATTCATTTTGAAGTAAAATATTCATTAGAATGATCTGGCTAAATAAATTGTATAATATATAAAATAAATACAAGTTTATAAAAAAGAATATTAAGAAACATTATTATGCGCCGTGCCTTGTAATATAGATATTCAACTCCTTTTAGAATAATCACTCTTGTTAACATTTCAGTAATATTCTTTTGCCTCTAATTCACTTTGTCAGTTATTTCAGATATTGCTTCAATTTCTTTCTTAGTTTTTCTTGCCATGTTATTTTCTCTTGTCATTAAAGTTTCTAAGACTTTTTTCCCGAGTATAAAAAATAAATAGCATAAAATAGTGGTGCACATAGTCACATAGTACTGTTTTATGTGTTCAATTTTATATCTATATTATCATTTAGGGTGTTTGTTGAAACAATTTTTATTGATAAGATTTAAGAGAAAATGTATTTCTGTTTTAATAAAATGTACAGGGCATTAACTTGAGTGGTGGACAGAAGCAGCGTGTCAACCTGGCTAGAGCTCTGTACAGCAACTCCGACATCTACCTTTTTGATGACCCTCTCAGTGCTGTAGATGCTCATGTGGGGAAGGCCATTTTCAAGAACATTATTGGACGAAATGGAACACTTGCAAACAAAGTATGTCACTTGTTTTCAATAGTCCATCAGCTAATTTTTTTATGAATTTTTGTTATTGTTTTTGTACTTTATTATTTGCTTTAAGATTGTTTTTTTTAGTTATTGATCAATTAATCTGTTGGGTCCCATCCTTTGGTCTCATGCCACCATAGATGCGTTTGCTATTGATTTACTTCATTTCATTTTAAATATGAAGACTACAGCAAAACCACTGAGTTGATACAGTAAATAAAACATATAAAGTATTTAGCACTTTAACAGGGGAATGGGTGGTCTAGAGGTAACATATCAGCTTGTGGACAAGAAGGTCTTGGGTTTGAATCCTGCCACAGGCTGTAAGCATTTTTCACTTTGAACCAATGGTGTTCTATAGATTTACCCTGCACTGGTCTCGGGGTGGTGAGGCCTGATGTCTTGTCTCTCTCAGATAACGGTGAAAAAACAGGAGAATCCTTGTACACTTGGGCATGTTAAAGAATTCTTGGCAGTTAAAAGTAAAAAAGAGTGGGTCAAAAATGGCTGCTGCCAGGGAAAAAAGTTGTGTCTGACCTAAAAGCAAAAATATCATGACTTTGTCTGAAATAAGTGACACAATGCATCCATGCTCACTAACAAGTGAATACTAAGATAAAAATCAGAAGCTCTTTATCATCACCACTTCTGAAGGCAAAAGTCAACATTTTAGTAAAGCAGCCTTCATTAAGATCAGAACAAAAGAATAAAAAAGACAAGCATTTGATAAAGATCTTATTGTGAAAATTTTGTCTGTCAAACGTTTATGCAAAACTAGTGAACACTTGTTTCTCATGATCTCAACAAAGTTTACATTATAAGCCTATTTTTTGAAAGTTTGTCTTAATTTATATCTACTTTTCAATCATTTTAGAAAATTAAAATGATGACATAATGTCCACTATGAAGTCTCATATTCTTACATTTTTTCCCTTGCAGACTAGAGTCCTGGTAACACATGGCATTCATTGGCTTCCTCAAGTGGATCATATTTGGTTCTCAGTAATGGTGTCATCTCAGAGCGAGGAAGTTACAATGAGCTGGTAAATCATAATGGACCATTTACTAAGTTCCTACAGATTTACTTTTCTAAGGATCAAAGTGATGATTCCACTAGTGATGAAGATGAAGGTATTGAGCTGTTTTATCTCCCTTTTAAACTTTCTCTCTCTCTCTTTCATTTTCCTCTTAAAGAAGCCATGATTAAGAGAAAAAAATGTTCTAAGCAGTTATCACCAGAATGAAATCTAACGTGCATTGAGTGCCTACAACAGCTAAAGATCTGGTTTCTTGACTTAAGGAAGAACAAAAACGGATGGACTGAAATTACTGTAGAAATCCTGCAGCATCACACAACTGTCAGTGTAACAACACATTCTCAAGTTTATATTGTATCATGAAGCTTACATATATTATTCATTATCATCATCGAGTGCCTTCTCCGCAACGAAGGTTGGCAGGTTGGCTACCATGGAGCGCTATTCTGCTCTGTCTCTTGCTTTGATGGTGCAGGTTGTCATAGGCTAATTTGTCCATCTTTTGATGTTACTCATCCATGTTAGTCTTGGTCTGCCTCTGTCTCTTTTACCTTGTATTTTCCCCTCCAGGATTACTTTTAGTAGGCTGTTGTGTCTTTTAACATGCCCCAAAAATCGCATTTGTCTTGTTTGAATTGTGCTTAGTAGTTCTCTTTTCATTTTTACATATATTATTACCTGTGGTTAATGCTCATTGTGTATCTATCTATCTATCTATCTATCTATCCATCCATCCATCCATCCATCCATCCATCCATCCATCCATCCATCCATCCATCCATCCATCCATCCATCCATCCATCCATCCATCCACCCACCCACCCACCCACCCACCCACCCACCCACCCACCCACCCACCCACCATCCATCCATCCATCCATCCATCCATCCATCCATCCATCCATCCATCCATCCATCTATCTATCTATCTATCTATCTATCTATCTATCTATCTATCTATCTATCTATCTATCTATCTAATCTATCTATTGTCCTTTCGAGCCAAAGACGGCATATAGGGCTGAACCACATTCTCAAAAACAGAAACCTTGCATGCCAAAGTGGCACATATTGCAGAGATCACTGCTCTAAAATATATGGCGCTGTTTCCATAACAATACTTTTTACAATGACAGCTTGTCAAGCCATCGGTCAACCTCCTTAGTCGCCTCTTACGACATTCCTGGAAAGTCACAGTGTCACTATTCTTTACTTCCCTCATAATGAGGCCCCGGTAACAAGTATGGTGACAGCAGTACAAAAACAAAAAAGGAAGAAAATTTTTTTAAAGCTGTCACAATAGTTTGCAGGAATGTACATTACACCTCACCACTTGCTGTCAGCAATTATTTGCCTTTTCCCTAAAGACACAAAGTTGTGGGGAAACATATGATCTCCTATGTTATCAGGCATGATACTTGATGATGGTAACATCTGTCAGTTATGCAAGTTCCTTAGATTGACTCCTGCATATTGGAGGTGACATGTTCTAAATAAATGTGGTCTGGTGTACTCCTAGTAAAGTCAAAGTAATAGATGTCCTGTACATAAAATGTAGAGAAATGAAGTTTCAAACTTTATCCTAGTAGACCAGCTTTTGGGGGTGATATGACAAGCTCTCCTTCCCCAACTCACTAAAACCAGACAGCTATATTTTTAACTGGGTTGTTCTCTAACTCACTAAAACCAGACAGCTATATTTTTAACTGGGTTGTTCTCTAACTCACTAAACCAGACAGCTATATTTTTAACTGGGTTGTTCTCTAACTCACTAAAACCAGACAGCTATATTTTTAACATGGTTGTTCTCTAACTCACTAAACCATACAGCTATATTTTTAACTGGGTTGTTCTCTAACTCACTAAACCAGATAACTATATTTTTAACTGGGTTGTTCTCTAACTCACTAAAACCAGACAGCTATATTTTTAACTGGGTTGTTCTCTAACTCACTAAAACCAGACAGCTATATTTTTAACTGGGTTGTTCTCTAACTCACTAAAACCAGACAGCTATATTTTTAACTGGGTTGTTCTCTAACTCACTAAAGCCAGACAGCTATATTTTTAACTGGGTTCTCTAACTCACTAAAACCAGACAGCTATATTTTTAACTTGGTTGTTCTCTAACTCACTAAACCAGACAGCTATATTTTTAACTGGGTTGTTCTATAACTCACTAAAACCAGACAGCTATATTTTTAACTTGGTTGTTCTCTAACTCACTAAACGAGACAGCTATATTTTTAACTGGGTTGTTCTCTAACTCACTAAACCAGAGAACTATATTTTTAACTGGGTTGTTCTCTAACTCACTAAAACCAGACAGCTATATTTTTAACTGGGTTGTTCTCTAACTCACTAAAACCAGACAGCTATATTTTTAACTGGGTTGTTCTCTAACTCACTAAACCAGATAACTATATTTTTAACTGGGTTGTTCTCTAACTCACTAAACCAGACAGCTATATTTTTAACTGGGTTGTTCTCTAACTCACTAAACCAGATAACTATATTTTTAACTGAGTTGTTCTCTAACTCACTAAACCAGATAACTATATTTTTAACTGAGTTGTTCTCTAACTCACTAAAACCAGACAGCTATATTTTTAACTGGGTTGTTCTCTAACTCACTAAACCAGATAACTATATTTTTAACTGAGTTGTTCTCTAACTCACTAAAACCAGACAGCTATATTTTTTACTGGGTTGTTATCTAACTCACTAAAACCAGACAGCTATATTTTTAACTGGGTTGTTCTCTAACTCACTAAACCAGATAACTATATTTTTAACTGGGTTGTTCTCTAACTCACTAAACCAGATAACTATATTTTTAACTGGGTTGTTCTCTAACTCACTAAAACCAGACAGCTATATTTTTAACTGGGTTGTTCTCTAACTCACTAAAACCAGACAGCTATATTTTTAACTGGGTTGTTCTCTAACTCACTAAAGCCAGACAGCTATATTTTTAACTGGATTGTTCTCTAACTCACTAAACCAGATAACTATATTTTTAACTGGGTTGTTCTCTAACTCACTAAAACCAGACAGCTATATTTTTAACTGGGTTGTTCTCTAACTCACTAAAGCCAGACAGCTATATTTTTAACTTGGTTGTTCTCTAACTCACTTAAACCAGACAGCTATATTTTTAACTGGGTTGTTCTCTAACTCACTAAAACCAGATAACTATATTTTTAAATGGGTTGTTCTCTAACTCACTAAACCAGATAACTATATTTTTAACTGAGTTGTTCTCTAACTCACTAAAACCAGACAGCTATATTTTTAACTGGGTTGTTCTCTAACTCACTAAACCAGATAACTATATTTTTAACTGGGTTGTTCTCTAACTCACTAAACCAGACAGCTATATTTTTAACTGGGTTGTTCTCTAACTCACTAAAACCAGACAGCTATATTTTTAACATGGTTGTTCTCTAACTCACTAAACCAGACAGCTATATTTTTAACTGGGTTGTTCTCTAACTCACTAAACCAGATAACTATATTTTTAACTGGGTTGTTCTCTAACTCACTAAAACCAGACAGCTATATTTTTAACTGGGTTGTTCTCTAACTCACTAAAACCAGACAGCTATATTTTTAACTGGGTTGTTCTCTAACTCACTAAAACCAGACAGCTATATTTTTAACTGGGTTGTTCTCTAACTCACTAAAGCCAGACAGCTATATTTTTAACTGGGTTGTTCTCTAACTCACTAAAACCAGACAGCTATATTTTTAACTTGGTTGTTCTCTAACTCACTAAACCAGACAGCTATATTTTTAACTGGGTTGTTCTATAACTCACTAAAACCAGACAGCTATATTTTTAACTTGGTTGTTCTCTAACTCACTAAACGAGACAGCTATATTTTTAACTGGGTTGTTCTCTAACTCACTAAACCAGAGAACTATATTTTTAACTGGGTTGTTCTCTAACTCACTAAAACCAGACAGCTATATTTTTAACTGGGTTGTTCTCTAACTCACTAAAACCAGACAGCTATATTTTTAACTGTGTTGTTCTCTAACTCACTAAACCAGATAACTATATTTTTAACTGGGTTGTTCTCTAACTCACTAAACCAGACAGCTATATTTTTAACTGGGTTGTTCTCTAACTCACTAAACCAGATAACTATATTTTTAACTGAGTTGTTCTCTAACTCACTAAACCAGATAACTATATTTTTAACTGAGTTGTTCTCTAACTCACTAAAACCAGACAGCTATATTTTTAACTGGGTTGTTCTCTAACTCACTAAACCAGATAACTATATTTTTAACTGAGTTGTTCTCTAACTCACTAAAACCAGACAGCTATATTTTTAACTGGGTTGTTATCTAACTCACTAAAACCAGACAGCTATATTTTTAACTGGGTTGTTCTCTAACTCACTAAACCAGATAACTATATTTTTAACTGGGTTGTTCTCTAACTCACTAAACCAGATAACTATATTTTTAACTGAGTTGTTCTCTAACTCACTAAAACCAGACAGCTTTATTTTTAACTGGGTTGTTCTCTAACTCACTAAACCAGATAACTATATTTTTAACTGGGTTGTTCTCTAACTCACTAAACCAGACAGCTATATTTTTAACTGGGTTGTTCTCTAACTCACTAAAACCAGACAGCTATATTTTTAACATGGTTGTTCTCTAACTCACTAAAACCAGACAGCTATATTTTTAACTGGGTTGTTCTCTAACTCACTAAAGCCAGACAGCTATATTTTTAACTGGATTGTTCTCTAACTCACTAAACCAGATAACTATATTTTTAACTGGGTTGTTCTCTAACTCACTAAAACCAGACAGCTATATTTTTAACTGGGTTGTTCTCTAACTCACTAAAGCCAGACAGCTATATTTTTAACTGGGTTGTTCTCTAACTCACTAAAACCAGACAGCTATATTTTTAACTGGGTTGTTATCTAACTCACTAAAACCAGATAACTATATTTTTAAATGGGTTGTTCTCTAACTCACTAAACCAGATAACTATATTTTTAACTGAGTTGTTCTCTAACTCACTAAAACCAGACAGCTATATTTTTAACTGGGTTGTTCTCTAACTCACTAAACCAGATAACTATATTTTTAACTGGGTTGTTCTCTAACTCACTAAACCAGATAACTATATTTTTAACTGGGTTGTTCTCTAACTCACTAAACCAGATAACTATATTTTTAACTGGGTTGTTCTCTAACTCACTAAACCAGACAGCTATATTTTTAACTGGGTTGTTCTCTAACTCACTAAACCAGATAACTATATTTTTTAACTGAGTTGTTCTCTAACTCACTAAAACCAGACAGCTATATTTTTAACTGGGTTGTTATCTAACTCACTAAAGCAGATAACTATATTTTTAACTGGGTTGTTCTCTAACTCACTAAACCAGATAACTATATTTTTAACTGGGTTGTTCTCTAACTCGCTAAAACCAAACAACTTATATTTTTAGTGAATGATTTCAGGGTAAGAGGTGTGTTTACAACACTCAGAAACAAATCACAAATAATCAACAAAAGAAAAAAAAACTAAGAACAATAGACAGCCTGAAGGTGTCCAAGTGATGTAAGCAAAACCTCTTCCCAAGAAATTATTCTGCTTCTGGGCTGTTTATTGTTCTTTGTTTTTTTTCTGTTGTTGATTATTTGTGCGCCTCGTCACTGAAAGGCAGATGAGGAAGGAAAGAAGAAGATTATTTGTGATCTTCTTTTCCAAGTGTTGTAAACATACCTCTTCCCTGAAATAGTTCACTGATCTATCACTTCAGAAGTTTCTCTCATTAATAATATTACTTTATTATTATTTATCTCCAGGTATATTTTTAATGAGAACCGTCTCACTATTAGTCTCATGAGCCACATGATGAAAATATTGCTAAGAATCATCATGAGACAGGTAAGGAACAAAATAAAACCAGAAATAAGTGAGGAACATTGTGGATTTGTGGAAGGAAAGGGCCCCAATAATGCAATATACATCTTAAAAACATTGATAGAAAGAGCTATAGAGGTAAAGAAAGAGCTATATATGTGCTTTATAGACTACACAAAAGCATTTGATAAAGTAAAGCATGTGGAAATAATCAATATACTGGAGAAATTAAACATTGATGGCAAGGATCTGCGAATCATAAAAAAAACATGTACAGGCAACAAACAGCAGTTATACGAATTAACAACCAAACAGGACAATTCCAATATATAAAACAAGGAGTCAGACAAGGCTGTGTTCTGTCACCAGATTTGTTTTCACTTTACAGCGAAAATATTATGAGATCAATAGTAGACAAAAAAGGAATTGAAGTTAATGGTCACAACATAAATAACTTACGATATGCGGATGGCACAGTCTTAATAGCAGAGACAGAGAATGAACTACAAAAAAATTATAGACATAATAGTAGAAGAAAGCAACAAGAAAGGTCTCAGTCTGAATAGTAAGATAACAGAAGTAATGGGCATATCGAAGAAACAATCATCACCATCATGCAGCATAAAAATAAACAGGACATATCTAAAACAAGTGCAACGCATCAAATACTTGGGCACAATAATAACACCAGATGGAAGATGCACCACAGAAATAAAAAGCAGAATAGCTCAGACCAAAATAGCATTTGAGAAAATGAAAAATATCTTATGCAACAAATCTATGTCAATAGAATGAGAAAGAGAGTTCATCAGTGCTATATAGAACCAATTCTGACCTATGGAAGCGAAGCATGGACAGTAGACAAACAAATGAAAAGACGATTAGAGGCCACAGAGATGGGATTTCTCAGAAGTGTTGAAAGTTCCCTGGACTGCTATAAAGACCAATGAGGAAATTCTCAAAGAGGCCAACACATAAAGGGAACTCCTAAATAACATCAGAAAGAAACAATCAACATTTTTCTGGCACTTCATGAGAAAAGGAAAGTTGGAATACTTGGTTACAACTGGCAAAATAAAAAGAAAGAGAGATTGTGGACGACAAAGAGAGAAAATACTAGATAGCTTGGTATCATGGCATGGAAAGCTGTCAACAGCAGAATTGATATGATGCACTGTAGATAGAAAATTGTGGAAGGACATATCGCCTACGCCAACCAGTGTAGCACATAGTGATGGTGATGATGATATTTTTAGCTGAGTTGACTGGAAGTTATAAGGCTGGTACTGAACCTACACCCACATCATCACCAAGCCAACATTCTATCCACTGTGCTGCCAAATCCCTTGAATGTTCTAGTGCTATCAATAATAATAAATAGAATAGCCACATGTACTGTTGACATGCACTGTCACTGACAATTATTTAAATCTAAATGAACTCTTTGGGAGCTCGATAGCTCAGTGGTTAGTGAACAGGACTACAAAGGACAAGAGGTAGGGTTCGATTCCAACCGACGGGTTCCAGTTCACCCACCCTTAAATGGGTACCAGATTTTTTTCTGTGAGTAAAGCGGCACTGGCGTAATACCGACCACATTACCCCAAAAGTCATGTGCCGAAGGTCTGTAAAATTTATGGTCACTAATATCATACATGTTGATCGAGAAGGGGATACGAGCAAAGAAATTAGAATCAGAATAGCTAAAGCAGCAATGTCTTTCAGAAGCCTTGAAAAGTTGTGGAAATCAAAACTCATTAGCACAAACACAAAACTTAGGCTATTCAAATCAAATGTACTATCAACCCTTACGTATGCGTGTGAAAGCTGGAAAACAACAAGAGATATAGAAACAAAGTTGAACGCATTCGAAAATAAATGTCTAAGGAAAATACTTGGTACAGCATGGAACGAATTCAAAACAAACGAGGAAATTAGAGAAATCGCCAATCAACCACTAATATCTTCAGTAATAAAGAAAAGACGATGGTCATACGTTGGACATGTGATGAGAAGAGATAATAATCGAATAGCAAAGCAAGCCCTCATATGGGAAACAACAGGTACAAGAAAAAGAGGAAGACCCAGGGAGACACTGAGAAGAACATTGATGAGAGAGGCAAGAGCAGCAGGAATCGGCTCCCTCAATGAGATAGAACTGCTTGCACAGAACAGAGACAGATGGCGAGATTTGATAAAATATCTTTAAAAGAAAACTGCTAGAAAAAAATTTCATATAGGAGAAGGTGTATCTTGGTCTACGCCCTATGGGCCGGTTACGGCTCGAAAGGTCAATAGATAGATAGAATATCATACCCCCTATACGCCACTTGGCGTGACGGGGGTACTTTACTTTTTTTTTTTTTTACTTTAAATGAACTCTATCCATACAATCAATTTGCAGAATTGACACAGTCCATCACTGAGAAGGTTCCATCACACACCACAAGCATTCTAACCAGTAATTGTGAAAGCCTTGCCAAAACTGAAAATGCAGAAAGGTAGAGACTTTCATTAGCTTTACTTAACTAAGTTATGTGAAATTAATTTATCAGCCAACATTGTTCACATACATACGTATAAATTACATAAGTATGAATTAAGCTTAGGAATCATGACCAAGTGGGTCCCCTCCTTCTCTAGAGCGTCAAGAAACTAAAGGGCCGAAACACTTGCTTGAAGAGGTCACTTTCTGGAGGTCAAAATCGAAGATGGCGGTGTATTTTCACTTGTCTGTTGTCAACGAAGAGTAAATTTATTTTTGTTAGCTTCTAAACGATGAAAATCAAACACCCACTGTGCCCCCACGTGCCATAGAGCTAATTGACTGGAGTTGTCCAGTCTATAACATGGTTTTGGTTTGTGCTCCTCTAGCAGGCTCAGCCATTGACACTTTAAATGTACTTGTATATGTTTGTGATAGAAAACTATACAGAGCTTTGCAGCTAGAGACAATTTGACCACCAGAAGGTGACCCCTTCAAGCAAGTGTTTCATCCCTTCAGTTTCTTGACACTCTAGAGAAGGGGTGGACCCACTTGGTCATGATTCCCAAGCACAACAATCTCCTGCTGTGTTTGAGGCTGAAAGTACACAAAGTGTTCACCATATAATATATGATGCTAGTCTCAACAAAACTTATGATCCAATCGATTGTCTGTAACTACAAACCTACCATTGAAGAAACCATTGAGTGTATCAGCCTCTTCATGGTGTTGGGGATCATAAATAACTTGTTGCTCATTCATGCCTATTTCAATATTCTACATAGGCCACTGTTCATTTGCACTGTAACTAAAATTAATCTGATTACCATGACATAACTCCATACATTGATACACAATGGCTGCTGATATTGGCTGCTGTAGTAGATGGAGCTTGAATGATGGTTGACAGTCAAATTCAACCAGCTACAACAAAACAAACACCTATTTCTAGTGATCTGGACAGACCACACTCTCCAAACCAAAAAAAACAGCTGTGGAATGACTCAACGGTCTTGGACATAGCAAACAACTGGCAGATGGCTATTGACCTCCCAGACAAGGGAAGTACACAGGCTGCATCAAGAGATCTAAGATTCATCCAGACACTGCACTGTAAACACCAGCAGTGCCATTCGAATCTAGGATAGAAGAACAACACATATCTACACCAACAAGTATAAGGATCTCGCCATGAGTTGAGATTGCAAAGATCCCAAAAGAGTCAAGACATCAAGATGTATAGAGATGCAAAAGCTGATGATAATAATGACAATTGTTTTAAAAAAGAGAAAAAAGTGGTATGGTAACAGCTTTACCTAGATGAGAAACAAATCAAAAGTAGAACGATATATTGCCACAAAGCACACACACACAAAAACCTGAAATGGTCAAAATGTGCCAATACATATACAGACAAATATAGAAACATGCATAGGTGTGGTTGTGCATGGGGGTAAGAAATGTATAGTGGTTGTCCTATGTGTATGAGAGCGATATGTTCATAATTGGGGGGACAGTGAACAGTTGGGTTTGGATCGAGGAATAGAAATGTAGGCTATTACAGAGTCAATCAAAAGAGCATTGTTCTGGCTCTAGCAAAGTCAGAATATACCAATAATCTACCATTTTTTTCTTTTTTTTTTAATTTCTCCTTCACATTCAGCTTTACTGCAGCTTCACATTTTTATGCATTTCTTTGCCTTGACTCCCTCCCCCCCCTCTCCTATATCAATAATCCCAAAATAATCCATGGCTCAGATGATTAGTGTACCTACATTTACACATCAACCGCTCCTGACCCCTATCCGAGTCTACGGTACATTGACAGTTTGAACATCCGTGGATCTGACATTCAGAAATGACATCAACCATGCCTGATCCACACATTGCAACACAGTTCCCAGCCCGACATAATCTTATCATCTGTTATCAGTTACTCACCTGTCCTGCCCAGTTACTTCACGATAAGAAGCAGCTGTGAGAGTATATAAGGACATCACATAATATAGCCGCCATTTTAAACTACTGCCACCATCAAGAGGATGTTAGTGTGTTAGGTTAAAGTTCACACAATACGTAAGGTCACCTTTGTCTATGTCCCTGGACATGCGGGAGTACGGGGAAATGAGAGAGCGGACAGGTTGGCTAGCTGCGCTGTCGTTGAGGACGGGCAACCGATGGATCGGGCGGACAACATAAATGCCCTTCGAGATGTGGGAAGAGCACAGGACTTCGACAAACACAGATCCACGTCACTTCTTCGGATGATGGAAATGGGAGTTAAGATGGGCACGGCCTGAAATGAGAAACATGGTGGCCATGTAAGAAGACTTATCAACCAACATAGAACTGGAGTCGTCAGTCGCTGGACACTGAGGGAATTGCTGAGGAGGGGATCTGAGCATCTATGGACATGTTCGGAGTGCAATGATGATGACCCGCAAATAACTCAATAACTCAATAGGTTAAAGCTAAGACAGACGTGTGTGACAGAGTATGGACAGTAGAATCAATCAGAAGTGATGCGCAGAATAAGTCTAGTTATTTTATGCTGAAAATAGTGTAAGCCTTCAAGTTTAATGCAGCAGGAGGTCAACACCTGGGAGTCATGGCCCGGGGGGAGGGTCCACCTCCCTAAAATAGTGTGAAGAAGCTAAAGGGCAGAACACTTGCTAGACTGGGTCCCACTTCTCATGATAAGATGGCCTCCTGCTACAAAGCTCTGTATAAAAAGTTTTCTATTCTTAGTTTATACTATTTAAGAAGAGGACACTGTCAGAAAATTATGTTTGAGTGGCATAATAGAGTTCTCAACTATATACAATTATATGAACATTTGAAGGACTACATTTGCATTTTGTTACAAATTGTTACACTCTTGAATTAGGAAGTTTTAAACAATGTTTCATAATTGTACTATTTCAGAGGAGCTTACAAATACAGCACACCATATATTGATGAATCATATGATAAAACAGTTAACAGCAGCAACACACCTGAAGTAGAAGGAAAGTTAACAGTGAAAGAACTTCTGAGGTCAGGAAAGGTAGGGATTGTCAAGTAACTAAAGGAGAGAGAGAATGAGATTGGTGGAAGGAAGAGAAATGTGGATAAATCTCTCATGTTCAGTAGCATTTTATTAACCAGTTGTGTATCCATTTGTAGCAAGAAGAAACGCAGGCATCAACTTCCTTCCTGAGGTTGAATGGCTCGTCCAGAACTCTGAACAGGAATGTCTGGTGAGATACAATGCAGGTACTATACAAAGTTTGACGCTTAATGACAAAAGATTGACTGACATCGAGAGTCTAGATTATATGCCTTGTGCTGTCTTTGGCTAGAAAGGACAATAGATAGATAGATCTATTTGTGACATATTTATGTTAATAAACAAGTTGTGGTAGTTAAAATATGAGTGTTAATAATGTTAATAGTGTAGAAACAGTAAAACAAAACTGTCTTTAAGTTTGCAAGCTTGAGAATGCTGAGGGTAATTTGATTTAATAATAGGTCAGTGACAAGAGCAAATGAGGTGATGATAGCATGGGTGATAATGCTTATAATAATGTGATAATAATTAGAAATTGCTGAAATGGTTTAATTGTTTATGCTAGATCAATGACTGATGATTCTCAATCTTTTTGTGAGAGTTAACCACAGGAAATGAGGCGAATAAATAACTCCTCTTTTGTTTACAAAATATCTGCAAAACTTAAATGCACTAAAGAAATGATTGATCGTCTAAGTAGAGCTTGCCAAGAGCAGGTACTTTTGGAAGTAAGCTAAAATAACTGTGAACTGAAAAATGGCTGAAAAGAAAAATTTGGCAAGTTGTTGATTCCAAGCTCATGCTAGAGATGAAGATTAGAGACAGAATATCTACAGGTTTTTCTTTTCCTTTGTGCATTTTTCCAAACACTTGCTCAATAAATGTCTACCTGTGCTTTACAGAGATACATAGAACAGTCAGTGGTATAATAAGAGACCACAATGAATTGATCCCTTTTGCATATTTGTTGTAGTCAGCTTTAGGCCAATTTTGATTTAGACCAAAGACTAGCCTTCTACCAAAATTTGTTCACTGTGGTAGCCTACGCTAATTGGTATGTCACGTGATGGTGTCCTATGATATTCTAAATATCTACTAATACCTGCTTTTTCTAATCATCATAAATTACATTGTAGAGGACATTCCACCCAGAACACACTCTGCAATTTACACAGATGACCTGGGGATATAGGAATGAAAAGAATCTATGTAACTGGCCAGATCTAGAATGCAAGATGTCCTAGGAAAACTTGAAAAATGGATAAACACCAGGCTGCTACCCATTCATGAAAAAAAATAACTACATACACAATTTTCAGCCAATCAAGAAACACACTCTTTGCAAATTTGAAGATAAAAGACCACACACTTCCTATTGACCAAAGCCCAACATATCCTTGCATCACCATGGATCACAAATGACATGGATAAATCAGATAGACAAAGCAAATAAAAGAGTCAGAAAACAAGATATTATGAAGAAATTAGGAGAAACAGACCGGAGAGCAGACAGCAATATCTTGAAACGACTATAGACAGGAAGAGAAACCAGTCCTAGAGTATGGAATCACAGCCAGGGCTACAGATTCAAAATAACACCTTAGCAAAATTAACAGAACACAAAACCAGGCTGCCCGTATCATCACTGGTACTATGAAATCTACACCTATCGAGACTCTAGAAACAGTAACATGCCTACAAACTTTAGAAGACAGACTTAAAACTAAAGTAATGCAACAAGCGCAGAAATACAAAAGGCTCCCTAACCACCCCATGCACCAAAGAATAACTGGTTTCAGAATAGGAAGACTAAAGAGGAGCAACTTCGCTGCAATCTCCAAAGAACTGGCAACTAGTGACCCAGTACTGTCCCAAACAATGCCGAAACCCTTAGACCCGTCCTGTACGACTCCCCATAGGAAGTATACAATACTAGAACTTTAGGAAGACATAAAAGGAATCATGAAAAAAGGCACCCAAATATACACAAAGAGAAAGCACATTGCTGAAAAACACATCATCATCATGTACCCTGCCGGTTGGCGTAGGCGATCATGTCCCTCCACAATCTTCTATCTACAGTGCATCGTATCAGTTCTGTTGTTGGCTGTTTTCCATGCCATGACACCAAGCTATCCAGTATTTTCTCTCTTTGTCGTCCGCGATCTCTCTTTCCTTTTATTTTGCCAGTTGTAACCAAGTATTCCAACTTTCCTCTTCTCATGATGAAAAACACATAGACAACAAATACCCACTGGACTCCGGGTCTCACATATACATGGATCGCTCTGCTACAAATGCCACTAGAAATGGAGGGGGTGGTATGTTCTTGAGACTGAATAACCAGGAAGAGATCACCAAGTCAATAGCTACTGGGAAATTCTCAAACAACTTTAAAGCAGAAACAGAGGCCCTCAGAGATGCTGCAAAACTGGCTATTCAACACAAAAATAACATGCACAATCAATTGATGATACTGACTGATGCACTGTCAGTACTAACAGCTCTAAAAACTCCCAGGAAGAGCAAGCTAGATGATTTGAGAATAACCCTAGATCAATTGTGCAATAACTTCCAGAGAGTGGTCATCTAGTGGATACCATCATGCTGTAATATACACGGGAACGAACGCGCAGACAAATTAACTAAAGAGGGAGGGAGATTACCACAAGAGAACCATCTGGTCAGCTACAATGAAGTCAAATCCATCATCAAAGGCCAGTACCATGAACAATGGAAACAAGAACACTCAAAGTATAACGAGAGGGACGGATACCAACTAACTATCAAGGAGGGATCAAGTCATCGTACTTCGTCTATGCACTGGCCACAATAGAATGAGAAACCACATGTTCACCAAACTCAAAATAGGAACTACCAGCCAATGCAACTGTACCCTGGATAACATGACAACAAAACATGTTCTACAGGATTGCCCCCAGTACACAGACCTGAGAAGGACAATGTGGCCCACACCCACCTCCCTGGAAGAGAAACTCTATGGGGCAACTGAATCACATAAACAGACAGCTGCCTTCATAAGAGAGTCCAGAGTCCTAGTCTGAATGAGCCATGATCACAGAAGAAGAAAAAGTACTAATATATTCTTTTAAACTACATTTTAAAAAATGTTATTCCTCAATGTTTTTGACTTTTAATATAACAAATCATTTCTCAATACTTCATAAAATATTTATAACATATAACTATTTGATGTTTTATTTTCCCAAGGTCACCAGTGATGTATTTTTCACTTTTGGAAGAGCTTTTGGCTTTTTGAGCATGTTTGTGGCACTTTTATTCTTTGCTCTCAATAAAGGTGAGCACAAGAGTAGAATTTATCTGACTTTTTGTTGTGTATTTTTCTCAATCATGAAAAATAATATCAACTTCAATAAAATGTGGTTAGTTTTAAGTTTCTTGTTAAGCATCTCATGTCTGAAGCAGTGCTCAGTGTGGCGGCATTTAGAAATTGTTTTTTATTGACTTTATCAAAATAAAATTGACTTTGGCGTTTGCAAAGACTTTGAAAATGGGTACCAACGATTTTGGTACGGTAGAGCCAGCCATAATGCTTACCACATTACCTGTACATGTTTACCACAATCATCATCATCAAGTACCGGGCCTGCTGGCGTAGGTGATCATGTCTCTCCTAACTTTTGATCTCGACAGCTATTTATCATTTCTGTTATTGACTTTCTGCCAAGCCGTTCTTTTAAGCTGTCTGGTATCTTTTCTCTTTGCTTCCCTCTATCTCTTCGTCCCTAAATTTTCCCAGTTGTTACAATATACTCCAGCTGTTCTCTTCTCATTACATGGCCAAAAAATGATGATTGTTTCTTCCTAATATTGAAATTAGCTCTCTTTTGGTTAAATAATTTTACCTGCTACTGTATGCAGTAAACTGTACAACCTGCGGCTGCCCTGCTGGTATACTCGGGAGAGTAAAAGGCTAAGGGAGGGTACCCTAAAGTAAAACAACCCCAATGCCTTGTGAGTGAGACTTTTTAGTCAAACGTTAATGGAGCCTATCGTAAACAAACCGACGGAAGGCAACAGAAAACCACCTTCATAGTTTATTTGCACAATCATGTTTACCACAATACCTGTACATAATGTTTACCATAATTCTATCTAGTCTATTGAGCTTTCGAGCCATAGCCGGCCCATTGGGCGTAGACCAAGATACTCTTTCTCTTATCTAAATTTTTATTCTAGCAGTTTTCAATTCTTTTAAAGATATTTTATCAAATCTCGCCATTTGACTCTGTTCTGTGCAAGCAACTCTATCTCATTGAGGGAGCCGATTCCTGCTGCTCTTGCCTCTCTCATAAATGTTCTTCTCAGTGTCTCCCTGGGTCTTCCTCTTTTCCTCTTACCTGTTGTTTCCCACATGAGGGCTTGCTTTGCTATTCGGTTATTATCTCTCCTCATCACATGTCTAACACATGACCATCATCTTTTCTTGATCACTGAAGATATTAGTGGTTGATTGGCGATTTCTCTAATTTCCTCGTTTGTTTTGAATTCGTTCCATGCTGTACCAAGTATTTTCCTTACTACAATACCTGTACATAATTTTTTCCACAACAGCTGTACATAATGCTTACCATGTTACCTATACATACATAATTTTTACCACATTAACTGTACATAATACTTACCATATTACCTGTACATAATGTTTACCACAAAACCAGCACATAAGGCTTACCACATTACCCATAATGTGCTGATAGTCATAGGAAAATTGTGGTCACTAGCCAAATCATTTACAATGTTACTCATTGAAGAATAACATTGAAGGCATTGTTTAAGAATATATTTACAGTTGTTGTCTCACTAAGTTTCTGCTTCAGACATTTATTTATATTTTATAAAAATCCTTGAGGTCGATGTTTAAGATAGATTGTGTAGCTGACTATGAGAGTGAAGGCAAAACATAGCAGTTTTTGATGTCAAGGAATGTATTAAAATGTATCATTCTGGGACAGAGGATTGCACCAATCTAAAAATTCACTGTCTGAGAAGTTAGAACAATTTGATTCACTAAAAAACCTATCTCACTTTTATACTACAAATGTGATTGATAATTATGTGAATTTTTATATTTTGTCTAAAGAAAATATTATCATAAATTAAAACACCTGCAGAAAATGTTCATTAAAATGTGGAAAACTGTAAATATACCTATAAAGTGGAGAAAAGGCATTGTTAAAATTCTAAAAAATCTCAAAGATTGCAACAACTGAAAAAACAGAACCCTTCTATCTGCTGTTTCTAAATTATTCTGAGTATATCATCATGAAGGAGCCACGATAGCTAATTGGTTAATGGACTGGACTACAAAGTTCGATCATGATCAATGGCTTCCAGGTTCACCCAGCCTTAAATGGGTACCAAATTATTTTTTTCTATGAAAGTAAAGCAACACAGGCATAATACCGATCACATTACCCCAAAAATCATGTGCCAAAGGTCTGTAAAAATTATGGTCACTAACACCATATTCTCTATACACCAGGTGACATGATGGGGCACTTTACTTACTATATCATCATGAGTAGAATCAAAGATAGGATATAAAGAACAAGCAAGATTTAGTAAATGGAGTAGACGCCTTGATCTTATTTTCACCCAAAATTATATTAGAGGAATGTATTGAAAAGAAAAAAATTTTTGATCCAAACTTCATAGACTGCAAAAGGACTTTTGATAAAATACATGGAGATTCCTAGTGGAATATTCTAAAACTGTGGAATACTTAAAAAAATGATCAATGTCTTGTAAAGATCTGTATAATGGCAAAGGTCGGATATGACCTAGAAATCATCAAAATATGCTTGCATTTATGACCTAAAAAATGCAAATTGTGACCTAAAAATTAAAAATAGACAGAAATGTGACATAATTAATTACTCATTGCTATTAAAATAAATGTACGTAAAATATAAATTTTTAGAATAATTTTTCTGTTCTTTCTTTCAATTGGCCTTATTTTTCTTTTTTTCTTTATTTAAATGATCTTTCAAATTATCCGCTAGGAAGTTTACATTCTTTGCATTGAGCTCTTTTTTTATGTTTTTGTCATTGTTTTTTTTCTGAGGTGGTACATATCTTTGACTTTTAACTTTTTTTAAAGTTTTGGACACATTTATTCTCTCTCAGTGTCTGTAATTACTTTCACTCCAAAGGAGGGTCTGACTGTGTTGTGTTCACTTCAGTGAAGCCACTTGTGACAGTATTCCTGTTTGAAGTCTCAGTTTAGAACAAACTTTCTTGACAGAACTGTCACTCCTGTGTGCTGCTGCTTGGTGTGGTGTTTTGGCCAAAGGTCTCTTAAATTTAAATTTTAAACATTTACCCTGACATACAGTAAATCAACTAAAAGTGGTCTTTAATTTTCCATCTAAATATTTATTTTGAATTACATTGTCTGTGTTATAGACACACTATATTTATTCAGACAAGTTTATGTGTTACTTAACAATAAAATTACAAAGCCAAATTTTTTACACTTAATAAATAAAGGGTTACCTAAATTAAAGTTTTTCATCATCATCACTGAGTGCCATCTTCGCATCAATGGAATACCATTTTGCTGTCTCTTGCTTTGATAGTGCAGGCTGCATTAATGAAAGTTTTATTGTACCTAAAATGACAACAAATATTATCAACCATATATATGCATATATGCCCTCCAATGTGGTCAAAATATGACCTAAACTTAAGTTATGGTCAAAATATTAATTTATATGACCAAAAGAAACATTATTAGTGTTCAAAAAGGCTAGAAACATGTTGAAATTAACTTGGATTTAAAAAGTACATGTCAGAAACAAATGTGATATGTCATAAAAATCTGAGCCCTACATTAAACAGTATGTGAATCATAAGCATCGCCATAACACATTTTAACAAATTACAAATTGTAGTTATTTGCTTGCTTTAGACTTTCAATTTCAGTTTCTTTTGCCATTTATTTCAATTATGTATGTGAGTGTTTAAAAATATTTTTAAAAATGAAACAATTTATAGTCAGCAAATTAATGTAACAGTCTAAAATACATTCTGTTTTTCATAAACTAAAAAATTGTGTTTAGAAATAAAATAATTGATAAAATATTGGAATATAATGTTATCAATATCAAATTCTGCAGGATGTCTCATATGGTCAACATTTTTCATATCTGACTGGACAAAGGATGCATTGTTAATGAATGCTACCACACGTCATACAGAGGAGGGCAATCAGAGACTCACTTATTATCTAGTCATGTATGGAGCAGGTTTTGGTTTGTTTCAGTGTAAGTTTTACTGGTAGAAAAGATTTTATTTTCTGTTCTTTTACCAGCTTTACTGTGGCCAAACAAATTGATGTCTATCTCACTTTTGTAATTCTGATCATTTAGTCATTCCCCAGAACCCAGTTAGGTTCTCTGAACTCATTAAGGATAATTTCTTTGTATTTGTTTCTACATACTTTAACTGAGTGCTTCTCTCCTACTTCTATATTTTATGTCCGTCATCTGTAATATACAACTTTATATGATCACATCTCCCTCTATATTTGGCTAAATTGAATGTATATTGTTCCTTTACTCTAAGATCAGGAACCGCGATAGCTCAGTGGTTAGTGAACTGGACTACAAAGGACAAGAGCTTTGGGTCGGGTTTGATCTTGATCAACAGCTTCCAGATTCACCCAGCCTTAAATGGGTACCAAATTTTTTCTGAGAAAGTAAAGCAGCATGGGCGTAATACCGACTACATTACCCAAAAAAATAATCTGCTGAAGGCCTATTACAATGATTGTCACTAACACCATATTCCCTATATGCCACTTGGCGTGACGGAGCTCTTTACATTTACTTGTTTACTCTAGAATCAGATGACACAGCCAGCTCAATTAGGATATTGTAGGTTAGTTATGGTGTTTATAGTACATTATATGATCACATGTTAGATCACCTGATGTGCTCAGGGTATGACTCTCATCCTAGGAAATCCATGGTCTTCTTTAAAGGTTCCATTATGTCCAAAAATGTTGAGTCAGTCCAAATAGATTACTTTCCATGTGCATCCTGTCCTCCTCTAAAGAAGAAGGGATTATATCAGACAATCATAGACTGCACTAGTCTTTCACTGTGTGAATTGTTTTACTATATATCCTCTAATTGTTTTACTACATATCCTCTAATTGTTTTACTACATATCCTCTAATTGTTTTACTACATATCCTCTCATTGTTTTACTACATATCCTCTAATTGTTTTACTACATATCCTCTAATTGTTTTACTACATATCCTCTAATTGTTTTACTACATATCCTCTCATTGTTTTACTACATATCCTCTAATTGTTTTACTACATATCCTCTAATTGTTTTACTACATATCCTCTAATTGTTTTACTACATATCCTCTAATTGTTTTACTACATATCCTCTAATTGTTTTACTATATATCCATAGAAAGAAGAGAGATTCACCTCATTCCAAAATCTTGAATGTAGCTTATAGAGATGATGCTGATAGTGCTCATACTTTTGTTGCCTTTGTCAATTCTTTTGATAATGTGACCTATGCCAGGCTATGTTTCTTACCCTGAAAAACAATTACCCACTAAAGATTGTGTAAACCTAGAAGCTGATTGGTCCGGTGAATTAACCTAACCTTTTGTTCACTGTAGACCAGTACACTACATTAAAACATTCAGAAAAATAAGATAATGTCCATTGACAAAACAAAACACCAATCCAAAATCATCATAAACAGTGAAGAACTTGAAATAATAACAAAATTAATATCTTGGATCTAGAGTAACTAACAATGGAGACTGCCAGAAAGAGATCACATGAAGATTAGCGCTAAAAATAAAAACGCCATGAAGAACACGTGGCACAATATGATCAAAGCAATAAAATTAAAATTACTGAAGAAATAGTGTGTCTTATAGCAACATATGGTTATGAATCATTGTGTGCAAAGAGCAAGGAAGAAAATCGATTCATTCAAAAGAAATTGCTACAGACAAATCCTTCAGATATCTTGGATAATGAAAAAGAGCAATGAAAGCATATTAAAAAATGTAAAAATTAAAAAGAATTAGCTTATAAAACACCATTCTATGGAGGAAATTAAAATCCTGTGGCTACAATAAAGAAAAAGACACAGCTGACTGGAAAGAACAATAAGGAAAGGCATGATTTTTCGGCAACACATTGGGGCAGACCAAGAAGAAAGGGATTTCAAGACATCAAGGTGACCTTGAACATGACAACATTATAAGTGTGAAATCTGGCTAGAGAAAGAGATTCTTTCAGACAGGCTGTGATGAATGCAATGCTCTTTGGGAGATCTGGCTAGAGACAGAGATTCTTTTAGGTGGGCTGTGGTGAATTCAACATTCTGTGGAAGATCTGACTAGAGAAATAAATTCTTTCAGATAGGCTGTGGTGAAGTGAATGCAATGTTCTGCAAAGGACATGAGACCAGTGCACTAATAACCACTCTACAGTGGTTTGCAGAAGAAAAATAAAAACCCTTCACTCCTTGAGTCTGGTGTTTAGGAAATATGGTATCCATATTTTATGCTACATTAAAACATGTAAATGGTTTTTGGACCCAATTTAATCTTTTACTGTTTTAAATATTCATTAATTCCAATATAATCTTTTACTGTTTTAAATATTCATTAATTCCAATATAATCTTTTACTGTTTTAAATATTCATTAATTCCAATATAATCTTTTGCTGTTTTAAATATTCATTAATTCCAATATAATCTTTTACTATTTTAAATATTCATTAATTCCAATATAATCTTTTACTGTTTTAAATGGGTGTCCGGTTAGCGCAATCGATAGGCGGTTGGCTTACCACGGCAACAGCCGGGGTTCGTAATCCTGGCGAGGACACCTGGGTTTTACTAATTCCCTAAAAATTAGTAGGAGCCGCGATAGCTCAGTGGTTAGTGAACTGGACTACTACGGACAAGGGGTAGGGTTCGATCCCAACCGACGGCTCCGGGTTCACCCAGCCTTAAATGGGTACCGGATTTTTTCTGGGAAAGTAAAAGCAGCACGGGCGTAATACCGACCACATTACCCCAAAAATCATGTGCTGAAGGTCTGTAAAATATAGGGTCACTAACACCATATTTCCCTATACGCCACATGGCGTGACGGGGGGTACTTTACTTTTACTGTTTTAAATATTCATTAATTCCAATATAATATTTTACTGTTTTAAATATTCATTAATTCCAATATAATCTTTTACTGTTTTAAATATTCATTAATTCCAATATAATCTTTTACTGTTTTAAATATTCATTAATTCCAATATAATCTTTTGCTGTTTTAAATATTCATTAATTCCAATATAATCTTTTACTGTTTTAAATATTCATTAATTCCAATATAATCTTTTGCATTTTGAAATACTCATGAGATCCAATTTAATCATTCACTGTTTTATATATGTTTGATATATCATTATTTAAAATATTCACATAACTAGTGCTAACAATTGCTGTGTACAACTACGTATACTGGTACCGGATGGTCAGTGCTGCCTTAGGTTTACACCAGTTGTTAGTAGACAGACTTTTTCATGCTCCAATGGCTTTCTTTGATCAAACACCAGTTGGTCAAATTCTGAGCAGGTATGATTGTTGTTAAATTATAACTGGTAAACAATAATCTTTTGTATTAGACTTAAATGATAAATAATATCTAATTTGTGCAGATTGTACTTATATCATCATCATCAAGTGCCATGCCTGCTGACATAGGTGATCGTTTACCTGTTTTAATATTGATTGTTCCACTTGTCTTTATTGTGTATTGCGGTGATGTCTCTTTATTTTTTGCTACCATTACTTCTACTTTTTGCTATTAAAAAGTCCTTTATTTTTGCTTTCTTTCACTATAATGTCCAACATTTCTTGTAACTCATTTTCACTCTTAGCGATTAAGACTGTACCATCAGCATACCTCAGATTATTTATATTATGACCTCCAATTGTTATTCCAGGCATGCCCCTTATGGATCTTAAAATTAACTCACTATACATATTAAATAAATCTGTTGACAGCACACAACCTTGCCAAACACAATGTTTTATTTGTTGAAACATTCAAACCAATTGATTTCCAGTTTTTATGGCTGCTGTTTGTTGCCAGTACAAGTTTTTTTTATTACTCATAGATCTTTGCTGTCTATGTTTATGCCTTCTAAAATTTTGATTATTTCTTGATGCTTTACTTCGTCAAAAGCTTTGGTATAATCTATGAAACATAGGTATAGATCTATTTTCACCTCTGTGGCTCTTTCTACTAAAGATCTTATGATGTATATGACAGTGTTTGTACCTTTAAGTAAAAAAAAAAAAGTACCCCGTCACGCCAAGTGGTGTATAGAGAATATGGTGTTAGTGACCATAATTTTTATAGACCTTCAGCACATGATTTTAGGGGTAATGGGGTTGGTATTACGCCCGTGTCACTTTACTTTCCCAGGAAAAAATCCAGTACCCATTAAAGGCTGGGTGAACCAGAAGCCATTGGTTGGGATTGAACTCTACCTCTTGTCCTTTGTAGTCCAGTTCACTAACCACTGAGCTATCACTGTTTGTACCTTTACCTCCAACAAAACCACACTGTTCATCGCTAATTTCTGGACTGATTTGTTTCATACTCTTCGCACGATGATTCTTAGTAATATCTTCGTCATGTGACTCATACGGTTTATTTTGCGATGATCATTGCATTCAATCGCGCCATATTACTTTGGTAGGGCTATGAATATTGATTTTAGCAGCTCGTCTGGCATATATCCATTGTCATAGATATCATTCAATTTCTTTGTTATTATTTCTATTCCAAAATCACCCATGGCTTCAATCTCTTCTTTAGTTATATTAACTGGTCCAGGAGCTTTTCCTGCTTTCATATTGTGCAAGGCGTCTTCCACTTCTTCTTTGAATATTTCTGGTCTTTCCCCATTATCCTCAATAATATCTCTTTTACTCGTCTTTGTTATCCTTATTTCTTCTTCTTGTATCCATTAGCTGTAAAATGTCATTTGTCATCCATTTCTTTCTTGAATTTGTTTTCAATTGAACGTGTATATTATTGTTTTAAATAGAGAGTCCTAGAAGGTAAGATTCAAGAAATTGAACAATAAAATTCATACTTTAAGAAAGCTGCCAAAGATTATGACTATTGACTAATTTTGAGAAGTATTAATCAAAAATGAACAATTAATTCCAATGCTTGTCTTCAGACAGAGTAGCCAAAAATTATTGATGATTATAGCATCCTATAAACAAAATATGGACATTGGAGATTTCGTTGGTGAGCACTTTGCAAAAAAAAAACATTCTAATGTAGCAAAGAAAGTAATGTATAAAAGGTTGTCATCCTGTATTATTACTCATACTAGCATAAAATAACAAACTGTACGTGGAAAAGAAAATGATGATTATAGATGAATATCAATCTCAGCACTTCAAACAAAATAATGGACTGAAGAAATTATTTGTAATGCTATGATAGAAATGAAATGAAAAATATTTAGTTTATTATAACCAACAAGAGTAGGAATTCTGGATTGTGAATTTAAATTCTTCCTTCATATTCCATAATTCTCAGGTTTTTTTAAATAGCACTATAACTGACTTCTTCCATTCCTCTCCTCTTGCAGCTGCTCTCATTGTGAGTCAATGAAGATCTGTCTATTCTTGATACCGTCTTCCTTCTGCCTTTCACATTTACGTTGCTCATTCACCAAAATATGCAAGATGGATTTTGGCAGATCTGACAAGTAGAAAACATGCCTATACCATCTAAGTTTGTATTTCTTCTTGATGGTCAAAGTATTTTTTAAGGAGCCAATGAGCTTCTATCAAAGCCTGTCAAATCATTTGACAGCTATCATCGCTATTGTCCAACAAGAAAATAACTCTAGAGACAAAACAGACACTTTACAATACAATCTTCATCCCAACGTTGTGCTACCAATGCCAGTCCTGGACCCTAGATGCAAGAACAATAAGATAAATAACCTCAGCAGAGATGACATTCATTAGATGAATGACAGGAAACAGCCTGAAAGACAAGGTCAGAAATGAAGAACTGGGAAAAAATCTAGGAATAACGCTGCCATAGAATATATAAAGAAACAACAGAAAAAATGGCTTGACCATGTGACAATGCAGAGTAATCAAAACACAACACAACGAGCCCTCAATAAACGTTGTGAGAACACCAGACGCAAGGGTCGACCATGAAAAAGATGGATCGATGGAATATTAGAAACACTAATACCACATAACACTCAACAGAGGCGAACAGAAGAGCAAATAGGCCACAAATTATATCTCTCCTCAATGCTGAAAGGCAAATGAGGAAGGAAAGAAGAATGAGCTTCCTGGTTCAGCCTTTAAGCCCTTTGTTGTAACACAGTGAAGAGGAAAGTTGAAATACTTGGTTACAACTGGCAAAATAAAAGGAAAGAGAGATCGCAGATGACGAAGAGAGAAAATACTGGATAGCTTGGTGCCATGGCATGGAAAACAGTCAACAACAGAAATGATACGATGCACTGTAGATAGAAGATTGTGGAAGGACATGATCACCTACGTCAACCGGTATGGCACATGATGATGATGATGTAACACAGTAGAAATATGAGATTTTGTTATGGCATCTCAAAATCTATAATTTAATTTAATTATTCTCAAAATAAATCCATATTTTAAAGTAAAATTACAGCACATATGAAGTGATCATCACTTTAAGTAATGATTGATTTTAATATCCCTAACATATTACCACATATCCTCAACACATCCAATAAGAAGAGCAAATAGAAAAAAATTATTTTTAATGAAGTTAAAGAATTTGCTATTTTACATAAAGCTGCTACAATTATTGTAAATTGTAATGTGTAAACGATACAAATTGTTGAAGCAACATCATTTTAAATGATTTTTGTTTATATTCATCAGATTCTCCAAAGACGTGGACACAGTTGACTTTAATATCCCAATCTGCTTTAATGACAGTCTTAATATGATATCAATTGCCGCCATGATCTTCATTAGTGTTCTCACCCAAACCCCTATTGTTGGCCCTGTTCTCATTCCAATCTGCATTTCATTTTATTTCTTACAGGTAAGTAAAAGTAATGTACCCCCGTCACGCCAAGTGGCATGTAGGGAAATGTGTTAGTGACCCTGTATTTTACAGACCTTCAACACATGATTTTTGGGGTAAATGGAAAAAATTTAATCAACTGTTTAGTAAAAGTAAGTAAAGTACCCCCGTCACGCCAAGTGGCATGTAGGGAAATGTGTTAGTGACCCTGTATTTTACAGACCTTCAACACATGATTTTTGGGGTAAATGGAAAAAATTTAATCAACTGTTTAGTAGTTTGTATTATATTTTAGATTCATCGGTGTTTCTTTGTTAGACAGAGTGGGATGGGGTTGATGTGCTACACTTAAGGTTATGGCTATGGAAGGCCTCAGTATCACTGCAAATGAATTAAAATCCATAATTGCTCAATCGCCCCTGCCAGTGGAATTATCCGAATTACTATTTCATCTCCCAAACAAAGAAAGGTAGCTGTAGTCCCCATCATAGCAATCTCAGCACACGTGAAAAGTCATAAGGCGAAACTGCATAGAAAGTGAACACAGCCATCTGTTCTCCATCACATAATATCATTCATCGTAAACAATCAGAATATCAAAACATGATCAAAACGGATGAAACGGACAGCTTACAGTGTGCACAGAGCACTTAACTCAGTAGCTCCTGCAACAAGCCGGACTGTGCTAGACATATGAGACATTAACTGTTGATGTGCTGGACTTATGAGACATTAGCTGTTGATGTGCTGGATTTATGAGACATTAAGGTGGATTAAGACAAGACAAATTAAATTTTTGGGGCATGTTAAAAGACACAACAGCCTACTAAAAGTAATATTGGAAGGAAAAATACAAGGCAAAAGAGGCAGAGGCAGACCAAGACTAACATGGACGAGTAACATCAAAAGATGGACAAGTCAATCTATGTCAGCCTGCACCATCAAAGCAAGAAACAGAGTAGAATGGCGATCCATGGTAGCCAACCTTCGTTGCGGAGAGGGCACACGATGATGATGATGATGATGATGATGTGCTGGACTTATGAGACATTAACTTTTGATGTGCTGGACTTATGTGACATTAACTGTTGATGTGCTGGATATATGAGACATTAACCTTTGATGTGTTGGACTTATGAGACATTAACTGTTGATGTGCTGGACTTATGAGATATTAACTGTTGATGTGCTGGACTTATGAGACATTAACTGTTGATGTGCTGGATATATGAGACATTAACTTTTGATGTGTTGGACTTATGAGACATTAACTGTTGATGTGCTGGACTTATGAGACATTAACTGTTGATGTGCTGGATATATGAGACATTAACTGTTGATGTGTTGAACTTATGAGACATTAACTGTTGATGTGCTGGACTTATGAGACATTAACTGTTGATGTACTGGATATATGAGACATTAACTTTTGATGTGTTGGACTTATGAGACATTAACTGTTGGTGTGCTGGACTTATGAGACATTAACTGTTGATGTGCTAGATATATGAGACATTAACTGTTGATGTGTTGGACTTATGAGACATTAACTGTTGATGTGCTGGACTTATGAGACATTAACTGTTGATGTACTGGATATATGAGACATTAACTGTTGATGTGTTGGACTTATGAGACATTAACTGTTGATGTGTTGGACTTATGAGACATTAACTGTTGATGTGCTGGACTTATGAGACATTAACTGTTGATGTGCTGGATTTATGAGACATTAACTGTTGATGTGTTGGACTTATGAGACATTAACTGTTGATGTGCTGGACTTATGAGACATTAACTTATGATGTGCTGGAATTATGAGACATTAACTGTTGATGTGCTGGACTTATGAGACATTAACTGTTGATGTGCTGGATTTATGAGACATTAACTGTTGATATGCTGGATTTATGAGACATTAACATTTGATGTGCTTTACTTATAAGACATTAACTTTTGATGTGCTGGACTTATGAGACATTAACTGTTGATGTGTTGAACTTATGAGACATTTACTTTTGATGTGCTGGACTTATGAAACACTAACTGTTGATGTGCTGGATTTATGAGACATTAACTTTTGATGTGCTTTACTTATAAGACATTAACTTTTGATGTGCTGGACTTATGAGACATTAACTGTTGATGTGCTTTACTTATAAGACATTAACTGTTGATGTGCTGGATTTATGAGACATTAACTGTTGATGTGTTGGACTTATGAGACATTAACTGTTGATGTGCTTTACTTACAAGACATTAACTGTTGATGTGTTGGACTTATGAGACATTAACTGTTGATGTGCTGGACTTATGAGACATTAACTTTTGATGTGCTGGACTTATGAGACATTAACTGTTGATGTGCTTTACTTATAAGACATTAACTGTTGATGTGCTGGACGTATGAGACATTAACTGTTGATGTGCTGGACTTATGAGACATTAACTTTTGATGTGCTGGACTTATGAGACATTAACTGTTGATGTGTTGGACTTATGAGACATTAACTGTTGATGTGCTGGACTTATGAGACATTAACTTTTGATGTGCTGGACTTATGAGACATTAACTTTTGATGTGCTGGACTTATGAGACATTAACTGTTGATGTGTTGGACTTATGAGACATTAACTGTTGATGTGTTGGACTTATGAGACATTAACTGTTGATGCGCTGGACTTATGAGACATTAACTGTTGATATATTCCCAGGTTAATACGTTCTTGTCAACTTTTTAGCCATAATCAGGTCACAAGTCCTTTGCAGAATGTTACATTCACCACAGTCTGTCTGAAAGAACCTCTGTTCTAGCCAGATCTCCCACAGAATGTTGCATTCACCACATCATTTCTGAAAGAACCTCTGTTCTAGCCAGGTCTCCCACAGATCGCTGCATTCACCACAGGCTGTCTGGAAGAATCTTGCTCTAGCCAGATCTCATACTTTTGTCTATCTTCATGATCAACATCTCTTTGATGTCTTGAAACTACCTTCTTGATTTGTTCTTGCCTTGGTGTCCTGGAACCATGCCTTCCATTATCCTGTTCTATCTCTTCAATCTGACTTAAAATTATTATAAAACTGCCATAGCCTCAATTACATCAAATGGACTCTGAACACTATAAAACTGCCATGGACTTCTCATTTGTCAATCTGGCTCTAAAATAATATCTAATGGCATAAAACAGTCTGAATTGACAAAGTCCAACACTTATGCTTAACTATATAACTGAGCTCAGCGGCACGCTGTTCTACCTGCCCAGGGCGGGTTTCTAATCACCTGTTTCAACCAGAGAGAGAGAGAGAGAGAGAGAGAGAGAGAGCAATTTCTCTCGTCCTAGCCTTTTTATACCTCCCTCTTCTTACTATCCCATACTCCTCCATGTAACCAATCATCTACGGCCTTCTACACTCCTTTGTCTTCAAATTTGCCCAACACAATATGTCACTGCTTCGTGAATTTTCCAGAACCCCTTTTCCTTCAACCTTTGCCCTTGAACCTATTTATGAGCCTATTTCTAACATGGCAAATCCTCGCCTCATGCATTGCATGCTTTCCCTCACTCCCTTGAATACACCCATGAAAGGCGATCCTGACCGGTATACTATTACAACTGTACTACCAGCTCATAATATAAATAATCTAAGGTATGCTGATGATACAGTCTTAATCGCTAAGAGTGAAAATGAGTTACAAGAAATGTTGGACATTATAGTGAAAGAAAGCAAAAATAAAGGACTCAGCCTTAAGAGCAAAAAGACAGAACCAATGGTGACAACAAAGAAAAAGGCGTTACCTCAGTGCAAAATAAAGGCAACTGGAATAATATTAAAACGGGTAAATGAATTTAAATATTTTGGAACTTTGTTAACCACAGATGGAAGATGTACAACAGAGGTGAAATGCAGAAAGGTTCAGGCAAAAGCAGCTTTCCAAAAAATGAGGAAGATACTATGCAATCCATTTTTGACAATAGAAACAAGAAAAAGAGTTCTTAAATGCTATATAGAGCCAGTCTTAACATATGGATGTGAATCGTGGACAATAGGACAACAGACAAGAAAATCACTGAAATCTGTAGAAATGTGGTTTTACAGAAGAATGTTGGGAGTACCATGGACAGCTAAGAAGAGTAATGAAAATGTTCTGAAAGAGGCCAAAGCAAAAAGAGAGCTAATTTCCAATATTAGGAAGAAACGATCATCATTTTTTGGCCACCTAATGAGAAAAGAATAGCTGGAATATATTGTAACAACTGGGAAAATTGAGGGACGAAGAGATAGAGGAAAACAAAGAGAAAAAGTACCAGACAGCTTAAGAGAATGGCTTGGGAGAACGTCTACAACAGAAAAGATAAATAACAGTGGAGATCGAAAGTTGTGGAGAGACATGATCACCTACACCAGCAGGCTTGGTATTTGATGATGATGATACTACCACTTACGTCCATTGTTATCATTGTAGTCAAATGTAGCAGACGAAGCAATTTCAGTCACTAAAATTAAACCACAACAAACAAAGATAGTTATTTGTTATAAAATAAGAGTAAACATCAGACATATGTACAATGTCATTATGAAGGAAATGAACGCTATTAGAAATAAAAGTGATTTTGAAAATTAAAATGTTGTTAATTACACACACACACACATACAAATGCACGCATGCACATTCACATATGCACACACACACACACACAGATGGAAAGCTGAATATTAGTGCACAATGTGAGTTTCAGTAGTTAATATCACAATAAAATGTTTGCTTTTATTTAAGTATACATTACTGCAGGTAGTTTTTCTTCCTCTCTTTTCTACTCCCCGTGGAACATAAACCTTCAACAAACATTTTCCAAGCTAGCTTGTTGATTTCATTTTCTTACGATCACTCCATGTTGTCCTCGCCTTTTTCATTTGTTTCTTCCTCTCTGAAGATAAAATATTTTGATTATGTCAAATGGCATTTAATTAAGTTGATCTGTACACAGGGATCTAACAGCTGGCTTCTATCCCCAAGATGGGCAATTTGCAGACAAACTGTAGGATAATTATGATGACCTGCTAACAACTAAATTAAAGAGGCAAAATTGTCTCTCTGTGTAATTTGATAAGCATAGGAAACTAATGCTGAGGAGGAAGAAATGGCATTGTTATAAAGTTAATCGAAGGCCATGGTATCACTGCAAACGAATTAAAATCCATAATTGCTCAACAGCTCATGCCAGTGGAATCATCTGAATTAACATCTCATCTCACTGAAAGATCCAAACAATGAAAGGCAGCTGCAGTCCCCATGAACGAAAGGCAGCTGCAGTCCCCATCATAGCAACCCCAGCAAATAGCAAAAGACATAAGGTGTAGCCTCACCGAAAGTGAACACAACTGAACTGTCCATAATATGATATTATAATTCATTTTAAGCAATCGGAATATCAAAACATGATCTGGATGAAAAACACAGCCCACAGTGTGCATAGAGCACTAAACAAAGTAACTCTGCCAGCAAGCAAGACTAGAAATATGAGGAAACTGCAACAAGGAACACTCTTCAGGCAAAGCCTCAATGGTTCCTGCTGCCTATCCGCCATATTGACCGGAAGTTACTCTATGGCATTGAAATTTAAAAAAGATAATTATGGAGGGCATAGGTTCAGGTAAATAAGAGAAGAAGACTGAAAAGAAGATAGGTGCAGAATATCAATGATGAGCTGGGATTGACTGCTGCAGAAGCTGAACATCTAAAAAATGACAGAAAATTTCAGCGTAGCTGGCATGGGAACCAATCTCCAACAGGAGCATGATACTACATGATGATCCTTCCGCCTATCTTCTCCAAGTAATTTTTGGCCCACATCTTTCTCTCCATCCTAGATGATTCCAAAATAAAAGGGTTGTCACATAAAATACTATCTTTAGTTTTCACAGTGAGTGTGCTATCCTGCTCTGTTGTCTTTGTTTCATCTTCTTTTCAACTGATGAAGATAACCACATACATTACATATTAAATAATATGCAGAACCATGAATAGACCTACAGAGAACATGTTATATAAAACAGAGTAATAGAACTGATGATTATTTTCTATTGTCCCATAGTTCTGTGTTAATAATTTTGTCTTACCATTTCCAATTTGTGTTCTGCACAAGCATCCATTCATGAAAATCTATATCTTCAATTTCTTTTTTATGGTTCTCCATGTTTTGCAGCCATAAAAAGGACTGATTTTGCATTTTCATCTTTGTATGTAACATAATTTCATTTACGCATGAAAAAAACGAACGCATTGAAAGCATTCAAAAATAAATGTCTAAGGAAAATACTTGGTATAGAGTGGAACGAATTCAAAACAAACAAGGAAATTAGATAAATCATCAATCAACCACTAATATCTTCAGTAATAAAGAAAAGATGATGGTCATATGTTGGACATGTGATGAGGAGAGATAATAATCGAATAGCAAAGCAAACTCTCATATGGGAAACAGCAGGTAAGAGGAAAAGAGGCTGACCGAGAGACACTAAAGAAGAACATTGATCAGAGAGGCAAGATCAGCAGGAATCGGCTCCCTCAATGAGATAGAGTTGCTTGCACAGAACAGAGACAAATGGTGAGATTTGATAAAAGATCTTTACGAGGGTTGAAAACTGCTAGAATAACAATTTAGATAATAGAAGGAGTATCTCGGTCTATACCCTATGGGCCGGCTACGGCTCGAAAGGTCAATATATAGATAATCTCTTTTAAAGTATGCACATGCTAAATGTCAAATTTTGGAGGTTTTTCCAGCAGAAATTAAAGTCAGTGACTCGGGTTTATTATGTCTTTGAGTAGTTGGATCAAGCATATTTAAGTGTTTGATCTTTAGCCTTCTTCACATTGTTCTTAGACATTGACCCAAGCATCTTGTCATTTATGACAATAACAATTATGTTAATTTTGCTCATGTCATGGACATTCATCACAGAATACCCCATATTCACATCCAGTTTCTACTCGTCTTTGTCAAGTTGTCTTCTTATTTCTACCAGATTTCAGTGCATAGCTTCTTGTGATATTTCTGGATCTGTGATATTTCAGGATTTGTGATATTTCTGGATTTGTGATATTTCAGGATTTGTGATATTTCAGGATTTGTGATATTTCAGGATTTGTGATATTTCTGGATCTTGATATCTCTAATCTGTGATATTTCTGGATCTGTGATATTTCTGGAACTTGATTTTTCTGGATCTGTGATATTTCTAGATCTGTGATATCTCTAGATCTGTGATATTTCTGGATCTGTGATATTTCTGGAACTTGATTTTTCTGGATCTGTGATATCTCTAGATCTATGATATCTCTAGATCTGTGATATTTCTGGATCTGTGATATTTCTGGAACTTGATAATTCTGGATCTGTAATATCTCTAGATCTGTGATATTTCCAGAACTGTGATATTTCTGGATCTTGTTATTTATAGATCCTGATATTTCTGGATCTATGAAATTTCAGCATCTGTAATATTTATGGATCTGCATGATCTATCCAGCCCTAGCATTTCCATTATTTTCTCTTAATTTGACTTGTTGAGTAGTTCTTGGTTGCTGATTTTGTTTGCTAAAAAGATCTGAAAATCGTCCTTACACAAATTGTTCATAATTTCCTGTATATTCTGCAGAAGTATCATATGCGGACAACCAGACAGCTTAAAAGAATGGAGTCTATAACTAGATCTCCTGTCTTCTCTTATGTAAGTGAAACCTTCTCAGGGGCAGCAGTCATCAGGGCATATGGGGCAACAGAACGATTTAAGACAGAGCTTGAACAAAAAATTGACAATAACCAGATGTTCTACTTTGCTAATCAGGTGACATTCAGGTAATGTCAATTAATTTAAACATGCAGCTAAACAGGCATTAATAACAAACTTATATAATATGAAATGGTATTTTTTTTTTTTAATCTTCAGAAACAAATAGTAAGTGACAGATAAAGTAAGCAGAAGTAGAACATTCGTACATTACACTTGTACCCTGCATCTAGATCAGCACCCAACGGAAGCAACTCTGTGTTGAACATAGTGTGCCATGATTGGCTTAATTACATAGTGTATGTTTATTACTTATGTTTTATTCTGTATGAACATTTTGGCTTTAATTGCTTTTCTTTTGGAGCTCAATGGAACACAATTCTATACTTCAATATTATATCTTAAGAACAGTTTTTTTTTCTTGATCCAGAGTTGCAAATCATTACTTTGTTTTTTTCTTGAGCCAGATAGTTTAATATCTGTGTCTTGCCAAATTGCCCTGTGTTTTTATTTATGGTGCCAAGTTTGAAGTGGTCTGAAGCATCAGCCTCCAAAATTCCTTCATTGTAAGTTTGAAGTGGTCTGAAGCATCAGCCTCCAAGATTCCTTCATTGTAAGTTTGAAGTGGTCTGAAACATCAGCCTCCAAGATTCCTTCATTGTTGAACATTTTGATTGATTATCCTTTTAGGCCAAATACCACACATAGGGCAGAAGTCATAGTTGTCCACATCTGATGGTCAGAAACAACCTGTTTTAGTTCTTGGTTGTCTCTGAGACCCATAGCTGTGCTCTCAATGATGATGGTTCTATGTAGGTTTTCTTTCAGTTCTCCTCATTTTCTTTTACCTTCTGACTCCAAAAAGGGCCTGGTTAGGTAGCCTTCTAATGTCCATTCTGAGAACATGGCCAAGGTATTTCCAACATCACTTTCTAACGTAATTGGATGCATATTTTTGGGCTGCATTTCCCTGGCAATGATGTATCCAAAGTGGGGATCTTTAAGCTTTCCCACAAATCCAGAGAGGTTTGCACCCAGCTCAACTGCTCTGTTCTTGAAGAATCAACATTTGTACAAGTGCAATGTCCAGATTCCCTCCAACTTAAAAGTGGGACCTATGGTATGCATCCTTACTGTTTCCCATTATTGCCAGCTGTTTGCTTAGCTGTGGTCATCCACAATGCAGGAATATATATTAATAGTTTTGTGTACACATTATCTAACAATATTACTCACTGATAATGTAATGAATCCTTACCAATCACCATCAAGGGCGTTCTTCTCGAGAATGCATGGAAAAAGACCAAGAGAAAGACCCAGAAGAAGATGGATAGATGCAATGACAGAGACATGTAACAACAAAGGAAAATCACTAATTCAGACAGTTCGAGCAGTTCAAGAACGACAAATGATATAAACCATTACACCTTTTAGGTATCAGTGAAAAGAGAAAAGAAGAAAGAAGAAGAATGTGAGTGCAATTAATGGTCATTATTTCATCTGAACTATCAGGAAAGCAATAAATTATTTCATCAAATAATAAAGAACATTCATGTCAATAGTCTAAGAACACCTACTACCAGTCTATTAAAATTTGTTTTCATTTTACCCTTACTGTGGTTTGTTTAAATTTGTTTTCTTTTCAGGATTGTAGTTTGATCATCATATAAACAGCAAATATTGTGTGATGTGACTGCCATATGTTTCAGTCATCAGTTATTAATATTACCATTATAAGTGCCATCAAAGTAAAATGTGAGCTCTCTAAATACCTTACACTTCTACATATACCTTACACTTCTACATGTCCACAGCTGTTGGTGTTAATCGATATAAATAAAAAAAGATAATGTGTCTTTTGTAGATTTGAAAAGGAAAGGCTGCAATTATATTTTGAAAGGATGCAATTATACATAACAGTCACAATACAGAGAAGAGACCTTCATGAGGGACAGTGAACAAGATAACACAAATCACAAATTATAAACAGTCAAAATGCTATTAAACAAAATTTGCACCAAAAAAAATTATGAATTATTTTATATATAATATAAATATTTGTATTTCTAGTTTTATTGCGGCAACTTTAATTTTGATTTTTCTCATCTGCAGTATGAAGCATAAATATGGTTATTGCATTGAGACTAGCTAGATAACATCATCATCATCAAGTACCAGGCCTGCTAGCATAGGTGATCATGTCTCTCCACAACTTTCGATCTCGACAGTTATTTATCATTTCTGTTGTTGACCGTCTGCCAAGCCATTCTCTTAAGCTGTCTGGTATCTTTTCTCTTTGCTTCCCTCTATCTCTTCGTCCCTCAATTTTCCCAGTTGTTACAGTATATTCCAGCTGCTCTCTTCTCATTACATGGCCAAAAAATTATGATCGTTTCTTCCTAATATTGGAAATGAGCTCTCTTTTTGCTTTGGCCTCTTTCAGAACGTTTTCATTACTCTTCTTAGCTGTCTATGGTATTCGCAACATTATTCTGTAAAAAGAATACTGCATGGTATACAGCTAGATAGGGAGCCGCGATAGCTCAGTGGTTAGTGAACTGGACTACCACGGACAAGGGGTAGGGTTCGATCCCAACCGATGGCTCCGGGTTCACCCAGCCTTAAATGGGTACCGGATTTTTTTCTGGGAAAGTAAAGCAGCACGGGCGTAATACTGACCACATTACCCCAAAAATCATGTGCTGAAGGTCTGTAAAATATAAGGTCACTAACACCATATTTCCCTATACGCCACTTGGCGTAACGGGGGTACTTTACTTTATACAGCTAGATATAGAAGAAATAAACTTGTACTTTATGTTATGAAGTAACATTCATGTTGTTCCTGATGTTGTGTTGATATTATAATCTGATCACAGCTGGCTCCAACTATCACTGGACATGCTGGCTAGCCTTGTAGTGCTCAGCACTTCTGCTGTGTTAGTAGCTAGAGGTGGTGATGGCAGTGACATTGGACTCTCAGTTTCCTACACTCTACAGGTGAGATGTTCATATAACAAGATCATGAGGTAAATCAGAATTAGAAACTCCAGCATTCTTTGATAAATGCTGTGCTCCATAATTTGCTGTTAACTTTTAGTGTATGTTGTTTTTTTTTTATGGATCCAGCGGCCTAATGCCCTTCAACTTAAACTGTTAATGTCTAAAGTAAGTACTCAATAGGCATTTGGTAACTTATCAAATTATACACATGATCTATTGAATAGAGGTTGGGATGAGGAAAAAGTTCTTGATTCTGTTATATGTTAATCCCTTTATATAGTACAAATATAATAATCAATAACATTGGAACTGCTTGTCTCATCCCTTAGTTTTCTTGAAAGTCTTGTAGGTACAGACACAATTAGTTGTCCATGATATTCCTTCACTTTTCTCTCATCAGCGCCAGTGCCTGAACATGTTTAAATGTTTCTCAACCTTTATTACATTTTGTTATCTTCAATCTATTTTTCTCCTCTGTCTGTCATTAAACTGGAGGTCAATGAGGTCCAAATATCAGGTTATCTAAATTGATGACTTCTAGTTTCATTCTCCATTAAATGGGTATTAGATTGTTCTAGAGAATGAAGCAAAGTATGTGTAAATTAGCTCAATTATTATAATTCAGATGGTTAAAACAAACAAATTGGCACTCACACCAGATTATGCATATGACCCTGGTATGAATTAGTTCTTTTCATTTTGTGAATAAGAATATTAATTTCTGCACAAACTGACATATGTGCAAGTAAGTTAATATTGTATAAACATTGATCCAGCTAAAGTCATTACAAGTAGTAATTGTTCATACAAACTCCAGAGAATAAACAAGTAGAAATATATATAATAGTTATAATGTTAAGGTTTAAACTTGCAAGTAAATTTACAACAAGAAGTAGTTAAAGTAAAGAGCAAATGATGAAGTGGTCTATTTATTTGTTTAATAAGGCATTGGTGAATGCCAGAACGGGAAGAAAGGAAGGAAGAAAGAAAAGGGAAGGAGGGAGGAAGTGGAGAAGGGATAGAATGATGAACAGAATCTGTCTGCTTTGACTTCTATTGAGATCTGAAGTGATTTGATTGACATCAGGTGACAGTTGAGCTCAAATGTGTGACAATTTCAATCATGTTCCCAGCAATATCAACTTCTTCTAATGCAAAATATTAAGCCAAACCAATCTTCTTAAAGCTGTTTAATTTTACAGACAATTTATTTACTAAGAATTATAAGAGTTAAGCATTTACAATTGCATGATTTTGAAATATTGTGGAAGATAGTGCTCAACATCATGTTGTGAGCCATGATAGCTCAGTGGTTAGTGAATTGGACTACTAAGGAAAATGGTTGTCAGATTCACCACTGATTGACTAAACTACAAGCCAGACGGAGAAGTTGGAAAGAGAAAACAGAGTACATGAATCTAGAACGAGACACAAGAAAAGTGTGGAAGCTTGTAAAACAGCTGAATGATGAGGGTACAGAAGGGAACACAAAAATTACACTGAAGAAGGATGGAAACATTCTAACAGGTAAACATGCAGCAAATCACTTTGCAGACTCCTTTGCAAATGACAACAATATTGAAATTAGCCTAGAGAAACGTCAAGAGACCCGTCTAAAACAACAAAATGCAAGACAAGAAGAGACTGCACATGAAGTCATGGAAATACCCATTACACAAAGAGAGCTAGAGCTGGCAATATCCAAATTAAAAATGAAAAAGTCACCAGGTAGTGATGGAGTGTCTAATGAAATGATTAAGAACTTGGGAACTGCAGCTAAAGCAAAACTACTGCAGATCTACAACATTTGCTGGATCACAGGTAAAGTGCCACAGGCATGGAGAGAAGCAATTATGATACCATTACTAAAGCCAGGAAAAGATGGTTCAATGACATCCAGCTATAGACCAATCAGCCTTACAAGCTGTTTGTGTAAAACAATGGAACGTATAATCAATCTCAGACTGCAGTGGTACCTGGAAAGTGAAAATCTCCTTGTCCCACAACAAGCAGGCTTTAGACAGTGTTACTCTACCGAAGATCAGGCAACCTATCTTTCCCAGGAAATTGAGGATGCGTTTCAAGAAAAGAAACTGGTACTAGCAGCATGGATAGACCTAAAGAAAGCATTTGATAAGGTATGGAAGGAAGGGCTTTTGAAGAAACTGAGAAATTATGGAGTAAATGGCAGGATGTACAAATGGGTCAAAGCATACCTGCATAACAGGAGAGCCAGAGTGCAACTGGATGGTCTTAAGAGTAAGAAGGTCTTACTGCGCCAGGGCGTTCCACAGGGAGGGGTACTATCTCCAACACTTTTTCTGATCTACATCAATGACCTAGTTACTGAACTACCACATGGTATCAAAGTGGCAATGTATGCAGATGACTTGGTAATGTGGTGCACAGAGGAGTATGCAACAGTGGCCTCCAAATTGTTACAAAGAGCTATGAATGCACTGAATTCATGGACAAATAGATGGTGTATCAGCATCAATACAGACAAATGCAGTACTACACTTTTCACTCTTTCCCCAAAACAAAAAGCAGGAGCCATCTATATAAACAATGAGCCTGTGAAAGAAGACATACAGGCTACGTATCTCGGAGTTACATTTGATAACAAACTATCTTGGAAACAGCAGATAAATAAGGCAACCCAAAAAGCAAGGAGAAAATTGGCTATTCTAAGAAAGCTGTGTGGAACTACGTGGGGTGCGAGTGGGAAAATACTCAGTAAAGTTTACCAACAGAGTATACGCCCACATTTAGAATATGGATCATCTGCATGGTGTTCAGCATCAAACACCACACTTCAAGAACTGGATAAAGTACAAAACCAGGCACTTAGGGTCATCACAGGAGCAATGAAATCAACACCAATATTAGAGATGGAGAAATTGTGGAGGATACCAGCACTGAGAGAACGGAGGGACACAAAGGTGCTGATACAGGCAGAAAAATTTGCTTGCATGCCGAGACATCCAATGAAGGACCGATTCCAAAATCTTGCATTGGGACGACTTAAGAGAAGCAGTTTTATCCACCAAGCCAAGCGTATTAGTAGACAAACACCAGACATGCCAAGAGCTGTTAACCCCCTACTGCCCATACCAGAACAGACTCCCTGGACAGAGGAATCTGGATTATCAGTTCAAATACGGACAGAAGTGAAAGGAATAGTTGATAAAGAGGAACAGAATAGTCTACAGCGAAAAACAATAACTCTCAGTTTCCTGGATGAAGAATACCCACAAGACCTATGGATTCGTGTGTATACAGATGGATCAGCACAGAATGCAGTAAAAAATGGGGGAGCAGGTGCATATATAGAATACCCAAATAACACTAGGGATATGAATAAAATAGCAACAGGGAAATATTGTCACAATTATGATGCAGAAATACAAGCAATAAAGTTAGCAATAGAAAAACTGCTGAACATTAATCTTAGCCCGCAGCCTGTAGTGTTTTTGACAGATGCAAGATCAGTACTCCAGGCACTACAATCCAGAAAATTACCACATCTGCAGACCTTATTGACTGAACTCTGCAAGCACCACAGGGTTGCCCTGCAGTGGATCCCATCTCACTGTGGAATACCAGGAAATGAGAAAGCAGATCAGTTGGCAAAGGAAGGTTCAACAGGCACACAACTAGATACACCTGTTACATACCATCATAAGAAACAGATAATCAAATCAATCAGAGGACCACAAGCCCCAAATCAGGATGCCTTTTATAATATGAATAGATATGAACAAGTTATCATTATACGTCTCAGAACAGGACACAATCGACTCCATAGTCACATGTATACAAAATTCAAGATCGGCACCTCAACTACTTGTACATGTGGACAGGCGCCCCAGACTGCTGAACACATACTTCAAGACTGCACTGAATATAGTAGACTGAGGAAAATCCATTGGCCCATAGATACAACACTACAGACAAAACTATATGGGCCACTGCAAGAATTACAAAAGACAGTAACATTTATACAGGAAACGACATTGCAGATATAGACAATGCTTCAGGCGAACGAAAGATAGATAGATAGACCACTGATTGACAGCTTCCATGTTCACCCAGCCTTAAATGGGTATTAGATTTTTTCTGTGGAAGAAAAGCAGCATGGGCGTTATACTGTCAACCTTACCACAAAAATCATGTATCGAAAGTCTATAAAAAATATTGGCGTAACACCATATTTCCTATACACCAATTAGCATGATCGAGATCTTTTCTTTCTTCTTTCAACATCATTTTATTCAAAAACAAATTTCATTCAAGAGTATAATAATAATGAAAATATTCAACTTTTATTTAAATAAGGACAGCGTCTCAATGGCATTTATGTTGTTAAAATGTATTCAATTAAGAACGCATTGTCTTTCCATGTTAATCTGCTTTTCGTTTACATAAACTTAGTAGCAATTTTTAGCTAAATAATAAAAAATATTAATTCAAGAACATAAAAAAAAAATTGAAATAAAAGGTTCAGAGAAATCGTAAATGTTGAAGAAATTGTAGATTTGTTGGAAAAACTACATTAAAAACAAATAGCTTTCTGAGTAGGATTTTTAGTGTTGAGTTTTAATGTGGATAGGATTATGCAATTGGTTTTTATTTTTAAAAATGTTGGAAGTTTACTATATGAAGGTATTTACAACTGGCCTTTGTCTGACTAGCTCTCACAGTGCTTGGCATTCATGATAAGACAACTCAATGAGTTTCAGGCAAGTATTGTGGCTGTGGAAAGGATACAAGAGTACTCAAAAATAGAGCAAGAGGTAAGGGCCTTTGTCTGCATATATTCATGACTGTTTGATTATGCTTGAGCACTGTGTATGCAATCATTGTGTACTTATTTATATTCTGTTTTGTGTATCTGTTTGCATTTATAAATCCATCAGCATTATCGTTTACTTGCTTCTTGTGTATTTTTGTACGTTTGTCTATTTGTACATATTTATGTTTGCATATATTTTTGTGTAGTTGTGAATGTGTGTAAGTTGTTGTGTGTTGAGATTTATGTGTTTTGGCAACTATTTAATTATATAAATAATTTCAAAAGTCTGTTTTAGCTTAGTTTAGTCAAAAGTCATCTTCATTACACATTGGACCACTCCATAATGCTTAGATCCCTGCCTCAGCATATCCGCCACAATGCAGCTTCTAACAATCTCAGTAATTGCCAAAACCGTCACATGCTAACAAAAATACTGAAGATTTAGATACCTAAAGAACAGAAAACTCAGCTGCATGATCTCTTAAGCACTGGCAGAGACCTTGAGAATGGATGGGGTGGGAATACTTGGTCTATTTGACTGGCCAAATTGAATAATCTATTTCCGGGAGCAGCACTTTGGGGTGAAGCAGGACCTTGACTATCTCTGTTCCTGATGCAAGCAATCAGCTGTAATTGGGTAGATTTTGTAGCTTAGGAAGCAGTCTTATTTGGCCTACTATTTTCATCTTTTAACTGGCAAGTGTTCTTTAGTAAGTGCAGAGTACACCTGGACCTCCTGTTTGTTTGCCGTTATCTGAGATGGCTAGATATTGGATTCTCCTACCCAGAGACCATGGTAGGGTAAAGCCATGAAGAAACCATAGATTCATTCAGAAAGAAAAATTCCCACTGGACCACATAATGTTATTATATCATCATCATCATCTGGTAGCAGAATATTGCACATATTACAGCCTGTCTGAAAGAATATCTTTCTATAGCCAGATCTTCCACATCTTCTGTTTTAACGTTCAAGGTCTCTTTGATTTCTTGAAACCACCTTCATGATCTCCCCCTTTCTCATCTTCCTGTAACCATGCCTTCCATTATTATTCTGTCCAGCCCAATTTGTCTTGACAAGGCCATTGTATTTTAATTTCCTCTGTAAGATGTTGTTTATAAGCTGGTTCTCTTCAATATTGAGGTCTTTTAGTATGTCTTGATTTCCCTTTTTCATTATCCAAGGTATCTTAACTCTTTCCATATGGAAGCTTTTTAATCAATGCAATGGAAGAGATTACAGAGACACATTTTTTCATGGTTTTAAGAATCGATCTACATATTTATATTTATCCAACATATAACATATTATGTATGAATTTTTAGATATTGAACAAGGAATTAGATTTCATCAATACCAAGATGATAAAAGACATGTAAAAAAGAATGACGACGGTTCACACTAATCAAATTGAAAGTGGCGCACAGTGCGGCGAAACGTACGGAAAGAGTTAAGGATTTGCTATTGGGAAAATGCACACCCTCAGTAAAAATTTAATTTATTTCCTTTACTAGTATTGTTCCACATGTTTTTCATGGCATTAAGTTCTTGTGTTGCTATTGCTAGTCTTCTTTTGATCTCCTTCTGGCAGTCTCCATTATTAGTTATTACAGATCCCTGATATTCAATATTTGTTACAATTTCAAATTCTATGTTATTGATGATTTTGTGGTGTGCTTTTTGCTTTGTCTGTGGACATCATCTTGTTTTTCTGTATGTTTAGATAGAAATTTTGTTCTTCACTATGTTTTTTAATAGTTTGAGGGGATCTGAACTCTGATATTATGTTGTCATTTATTGTGAAAAGATCAAACTTTACAAAATTGTCATCATTTCTGAGATTCCTCATGATGTTCTCATCATAAATGTTTTTTGCTATGAGCAGTTTAATGTTCCCTCTCACATATCTATGTTAATTTCAACTTAATGCCAGCTATGAAAGAAATGTTAGGATTATAAGTTAATGGACTCACATAGATAATATTATATATGCAGAGATAACAATGGGAAAAATTACAAAAGATTTACAAGAATTGAAGATGGTTTCAGTTCACTGGCAAAGAGCTCCTTTGTTGCTTCTTGTGACATGCTTGGCAGGTGACAGTGGCTGTATTCTTAACAGGAAATCATCATCAAGTATCATGGTTGATAGCATAGGTGATCATGTCTCTCCACAACTTTCAATCTCGACAGTTATTTATCATTTCTGTTGTTGACCTTCTACCAAGCCATTCTCTTAAGCTGTCTGGTATCCTCTCTATTTGCTTCCATCTATTTCTTCGTCCCTCAAGTTTCCCAGTTGTCACAATATATTCCAGCTGTTCCCTTCTCATCGCATGGCCAAAAAATTATGATTGTTTTTTCCTAATTTTAAAATTAGCTCTCATTTTGCTTTGGCCTCTTTCAGAATGTTTTCATTACTCTTCTTAGCTGTCCATGGTATTCTCAACATTCTTCTGTAAAACCATATTTCTACAGCCTCCAGTGATTGTCTTGTTTGTTGTTCTATTGTCCATAATTTACATCCATATGTGAAGACTAGCTCTACATAACATTTAAGAACTCTTTTTCTTGTTTCTATTGTCAAAAATGGATAGCACAGTATCTTCCTCACATTTTGTAAAGCTGCTTTTGCCTGAGCCATTCTGTATCTCACCTCTGTTGTACATCTACCATCTGAGGTTAACATTGTTCTCAGATATTTAAATTCATTTACCTGTTTTAAAATTGTTTCACTTGTCTTTATTGTGCTTTGCGTTGATGTCTTTTTCTTTGTTGCTACCATTACTTCTGTCTGTTTGCTATTAAGGCTAAGTCCTTTATTTTTGTTTTCCTTCACTATAAGGTTTAACTTTTCTTGTAGCTCATTTTCACTCTTAGTGATTAAGACTGTATTATCAGAATACCTTAGATTATTTAAATTATGACCTTCGGTTGTTATTCCATTCATGTCCCTTAACGGGAATTAGCTGGCATGTAAGTTGGCAAACATTTTTAAAAAAGTTTGTAACTGATCTGCTAAAAAAATTAAGTAGTGATTATTATAGTGAAATAGGTCTCATTAAGGATAATATCAGAGTAGACGGAAAATTACTAAAACAATTCTAAAAGTTTAGATAACTGGAATCTCTGACAAGGACATTTCACCCTTAAAGATCAAATAGATAATGTCAGGCAAAAACTTCTTTCCAGAAAATGAAAAGATGATGTGTAAGAGATGAATATAAAAAACAGAGTTTGTGAATGTTATTTGGAACTAGTCTTACTTGACATGTGAATATGTATTGGACAATTAGTAGGCAAACAGATAAATAACTGGAGGCTATAAAAATGTGGTTTTACAAGAGAAGTCAAAAGTCATGTGTTTTAACTCTGGGTAGCCTGTCAGCCCTAAGCTGGAAAGAAAAAAATAGAACTATTTTTACTGCATTATCCCATTACTGGGGTCGGGGGAGGACATATAGGACAGCGGAATAAAGGCCACTTATCTGTGCAGTCACCTTGTGGTGTTTGGGTCTCAATTTTTATTTCACTCCCGATAGAAAAAAACTTTAGAACCTACTGGAATCCAAGCCCATTTTCTCCTGATTTGGATCATGATGAATTACCGAGGTCCGCTACTTTCCTTATTTGGACATGATGAATTACCGAGGTCACCCACTCTCCTGATTTGGATCACGATGAATTACCGAGGTCGCCCACTTTCCTGATTTGGATCACGATGAATTACCGAGGTCACCCACTCTCCTGAGTGACACTAATTATTTGTGTTTAAACCATTGTCTTTATTTCATATTCATAATTGTTTCCATTTCTTGGATAATAAACCTTTTCAATAAACTCTACATATCAAATCAATAAACACTTTTATTCCCAAAATGCTACAAAATTCTTTGTAGCCATCAATTTACTTAACTGAATAAGCTTTACATGTTTTTTTCAGGCAAATATAATTAACCGCGATAATCGACCTGAACCTTCATGGCCAATCAAAGGAGATGTAACATTCTCTGAGTACCAGACAAGTTACAGAAAAGGTCTTGACCCTGTTCTCAAGAGAATTACCTGTCATGTTAATGGGGGAGAGAAGGTATGATTTCTTCTGTTGAAAGCAAGATTCAAGTTAATATAATATTATTTACAGCTTAAAAGCAGCATGTTTATCAGAATAGCTTAGGGATAGTCCATGCTAGTTTATTCAACCAGAGATACATTATTTTATTCTTGAATACAAGTAGCTTATTTCTTGTGCACTTTTAACACATTTCAATGCACTGTATTTTGCACTTGCAATCCTGTGCATTCATCTTCTGTGTGTATTTATTTGGAACTACTTTCTTAACCTTTGGCTTTTATATACTTTCCTCCAAGATTGCAGTTATTGCTAGTCTTACTAGACCAATGAGTTTTACCTGACCCAGCCTTGTATCTAATCAAATATAACTGAGACATACCAGATTAAAATTGGTATCTGACTTGTAAAGACTAGTAAGCTAAAAACTAGGGGAAAAAGCCATCTAAAATTAATTTTTATAACAAACATGTATCATTATAGGAGCCATGATAGCTCACTGGTTAGTGAACTGGATTACAAAAGACAAGAGGTCAGGTTCGATCCTAATCAATGGCTTCCAGGTTCACCCAGTCTTAAATGAGTACCGGATTTTTTCTGGGAAAGTAAAGCGGCACGGGCATAATACCGATCACATTACCCCAAAAGTCACGTGCCGAAGGTCTATAAAAATGGTGGTCACTAACACCATATTCCCTATATGCCACTTGGCGTGATGGGGCTCTTTACTTTACTTTTCTATGTATCATTATATCATACTTTTATAACTTATATTATAGAAACTATTTTTATTTGTTCTTTCCCTTACCACTTGTAATGTAATAGTATCCTGTAAGGATATGAGATCAAATGACATTTGGTGGCTGTGTTGTGTAATAGTTGGTCATTACATTGAAGGATCACACTCAACCTCAAACTGGACACTACAACTAGCAGGCATCAGCAATACACGATGAGTACACAAACAAAGTATTAAATCAAGTCAATCAAATCAAATTTGCCTGGACATAATATCTCTGATGACTTCCATATTACTGGCATCATCTCTCGTTCCTCTGAAACCCATAGCCAGTTCACATTAGAGAACTGACATAGTTTGCTTGGGTACTCTCCAACTGAGAGGATTAAACTCTTTCCACCCTTTTTAATTAATCTCTGGTCTCCTCTCCATGTCTTTCCAATGTCATATACCAATTCCGGAGGTGAAGGCGCACCTACCAGCACCAGAGCTGGAAGTTGTCAGCGACCCACAGCTGATGGCTTGCGCCAGGGTCGGTGAACCAAAACCATCCAGACCCTGTGCCACCTCTCCGTGGTGCCTCCAGTAACAGACTAACCTGTCTAGTTTGGCCAAGCGTGCAGGGATCGAAGAGGGAAGACAACCCGGTCCCCAAAAATGCTGTGCTGAAGTCGGATGTGTTGGGCCGAAAGGTGCAAATATAACAGTTATACTGCAAATCATAACACAATGCAGACACGTCCACTACGTCTTTGTAAGGGCCGGATGATGAAGAGGAATATTCTAGTCTACGATGATGCTCTAGAATACTTTAGTCATCGGGTGAACGCAACTAACCACCATACCAATTCCTCCCTGTGTTATTTTTATTACCTCTCATGCTCTTCTTCCCCCTTGTCACCCCTATCCTCTCTTTCTTTTACTCTTCTTACTGTTTTCTTTGTATCCTATGGGACTCCTCCTTTCATTTTTCCAATTTTTCATTGTTTGGCTCCCTTGGTCTAATGAAATCCTGCCTGCACTATTGTCTATTAGTCTTTTAACAAGACTTAACGAAAATCCTGGTCACCATCTTTTCTGCCAAATTCTTAGAACTGTGTAGAAACAGACTTAAGTGTTGTGCATTCCTACTCGGAATTTTGTGTTGAATATGTTTTGGTTTGTTTGTTATACTTGATGAAGGCTTTTGCCTAATTGTAGGTTGTCTTGTCTTTTTGTTGATTTAGCTGTTCAACCCTGCCAGTAATATATAGAACAACAACAACTTAAATGGTTTGGCCACCTGGTCAGAATGAACCCTTACACACCATCACTCAAGGGCGTTCTTCTTGAGAATGAATGCATGGAAAAAGACCAAGAGGAAGACCCAGAAGAAGATGGATAGATGCAGTGACAGAAAGAGACATGTAACAACAAAGGAACATTATTAATTCAGACAGTTCGAGTAGCTCAAGAATGACAAATGATAATATAAGTATTATAACCATGACACCTTTTACTAAACTTTTAGGTATCAGTGAAAAGAGAAAAGAAGAAGAGCTGTTCAGTACTACCATTTTATGTTTATTTTCTTTATTTACTGCAGCTATACACGCAGTGCCACATAGTATTTAATATTTCTTATATATGATAGCTGTACTCCTACATGGGATATAAGCATTATTATTCAAATTTTTTTTCCAAACAGATTGGTATCATTGGCCGTACAGGTGCTGGAAAATCATCCCTTGTCTTAAGTCTGTTTCGTATAATTGAACCTACTGGTGGGTCTATAATGATTGATGGCATGAATATTGTGGATATCGGACTCTATGACTTACGGAGCAAGCTAACCATTCTGCCCCAGGTAATTAGTCATTAATTGTATGGCTACTTCTTATGGATCAAGGAGTAATGAGTCTAGTTCTAGTCTTCTTCAGTGTCCTATACTCAGCATATTACACAAAAATATGTGTCGCCTCCATGAATTTAGTTTTCAGTAGCAGATCATCATAAGTACCCCATGGTGGGCCTACAAATTGTCGATCTTGGAATTCTAGTCTGTTATTCTGCATAAGTTTCATGCTGTAATTGCTTTAGGAAATTAGTTTTCTCTTTAATTTAGTCAGCATTAATCCTGTTACTGTCTCTTGTAAACATAAGATTAGATTACCATCATGTTCTTGACCCAGCATATCTCACAGAAAAGAATGAATGTTTTTAACATCCTGAGGTATGTACTGTGGCCTTTCTGCATTGACTGAGAAACAAAGGACTTTACCATGCTCAACATAAAATATTTATTCAGTGAAGATGAAGAAAGCTTCCTATACTGAATGCCATAGTCATGGACTCTTAAATATATTTTATGTGGAGAATTAACTATAGACAAAGGAAACACAAGATAGTGGTGTGAAGATGCTAAAAATAACTGGAGAGAGTTGTCATGAACAGGTTCATCTGGAAGCTTTAAACAGAGAGAATATAAGCTAACATGAGACAAGGTCAGAATTCTACAAAGTGCTAATTCTAAGCATGACCATTAGAAACAGCAATTTTAGAAAAAATATAACCATCCATCCATCTGTCTGTTCTGTCTGTCCGTCTGCCCATACATCTACTAAATCTGGTTAGTTCCTTAAAGTAGACAGGGTGCCCTCATTTTTGTGCTCAAAAAATAGATTAGACTTTCTAACTACTAGGTTTAGGGAATAGATTTATCAAATATAAAATGTAATTAGCATCAAATGGTAGGACAAAGTAACATGTTCAGAAGTTTTAAATGTTGTAGGCTTTCATCTTTTATGACAACACATGGTGGTTGAAGAATAAGGTGACTGGATAGGCCTATGTTAGAAGGTTAGACAAAAATCACAGTCCAAACAATTAATGTTTAAGAAACACATAGGAGTGAGGTTTTGGAATAGATAATGAAAAATACACAAAGATATCTGCTGAAGGAATCCATGAGAAACTTCACTGCTAGTAAGTGGAGATGAAAAATTGATTGAAAATTATAGCACAAAGAGAAAAAAAACCTGATACATATGATAAAAACATTAGAATATAAAATAGTCTTAAGTTAAAAAATAAAACCCCATAATAAAATAGATTGAACTTCATGACATAATTTCAAAATAGAACTCTGTGACTCTGCAACATGTGACTGCAGAGCATAAAAAAAAACCTCCAGAGCATACATGGAACTATAGCACTCTCAACACGCTAAGAACACAAATATGGCCCACTGAAACAACTCTACATGCTAAGCTATGAGGAACTGGTGATGACCCCAATGCACCGTCTTGTTCGTGAAACAAGCTGGTCTAAATGTTTAAATGCATAGCAATAGCTAATAGCTTAAGAAGGAGAAGATGATATAATTTGCCATGCTCATTCTGCAGCCACACCACCAACCCAATATGTGGTAGAATCAACCATGAGAGAAGATGCTTTTCTAATCAAATTCTGGTAGTTACTAGTGAAGATTGACTAGAATCAACCATGAGAGAAGATGCTTTTCTAAACAAATTCTGGTAGTTACTAGTGAAGGTTGACTAGAATCAGCCATGAGAGAAGATGCTTTTCTAAACAAATTCTGGTAGTTACTAGTGAAGATTGACTAGAATCAGCCATGAGAGAAGATGCTTTTCTAAACAAATTCTAGTAGTTACTAGTGAAGATTGACTAGAATCAGCCATGAGAGAAGATACTTTTCTGAACAAATTCTAGTAGTTACTAGTGAAGATTGACTAGAATCAGCCATGAGAGAAGATACTTTTCTAAACAAATTCTGGTAGTTACTAGTGAAGGTTGACTAGAATCAGCCATGAGAGAAGATGCTTTTTTAAACAAATTCTGGTAGTTACTAGTGAAATGTTGACTAGAATCAGCCATGAGAGAAGATGCTTGTCTAAACAAATTCTGGTAGTTACTAGTGAAGATTGACTAGAATCAGCCATGAGAGAAGATGCTTTTCTAAACAAATTCTAGTAGTTACTAGTGAAGACTGACTAGAATCAGCCATGAGAGAAGATACTTTTCTAAACAAATTCTGGTAGTTACTAGTGAAGGTTGACTAGAATCAGCCATGAGAGAAGATACTTTTCTAAACAAATTCTAGTAGTTACTAGTGAAGGTTGACTAGAATCAGCCATGAGAGAAGATGCTTTTTTAAACAAATTCTGGTAGTTACTAGTGAAGATTGACTAGAATCAGCCATGAGAGGAGATGCTTTTCTGAACAAATATTGGTAGTTACTAGTAAAGTTTGACTAGAATCAGTCATGAGAGGAGATACTTTTCTGAACAAATTCTGGTAGTTACTAGTGAAGATTGACTAGAATCAGCCATGAGAGAAGATACTTTTCTGAACAAATTCTGGTAGTTACTAGTGAAGATTGACAGTGGTTTGTTCATCATCTCTGAAGATACACATAATACAAGTTCATGTTTTGGAGTTAATACATCAAATAAAAGTAGGAAACTACCTTATTGTCTCAGATGTTATATTAGCATAAAATGGGTTGAAACATAGAAATGGGTTGAAACAAGAGAACAGTTTTGAAAAATAGAAACATGATTGAGGCATGACAGATCTAAATATACTGGACAGTAAAATGTTTAAACTTAGGTTTAATATTTAGGCCTTGGTATATAAGCTACAGATGCAGTCTGGCTTGTTTCATTGATGTCTAACTAATCTTATCACCATATTCTATTTCCAAGGATTCATTCATATTCTCTGGAAGTATACGCTCAAACGTTGACCCATTTGACCAGTACTCTGATGACCAATTGTGGGCTGCACTTGAAAGATCACACCTTAAAACATTTGTGTCTGCACGGTCAGAGAGCTTGCACTTTGAATGTGGCCATGATGGCAGTAATCTCAGGTTTATCTCATTTTAAATTATTTCATAGTTGAAAAGATTGTTCCTGGGAAAGACAAAATAATAAATCTGTAAATATTAAGAGTAATCAAGAGAATACACCAGTTTAGATGTGAATCAAGATAGTTTCCTGAATCAACATCCACTCTGATACTGAATATCAAAGATTAAAATAGAAATGAGGTCCAGTGTTATAAACTAATAACATAGCAGCAACAAAATAAATAAAAAGCCATAGACTATTTTTGGGAAAGGCCACATAAAGTGATATTTGTTGCATTAAATTTTGTCCTGAAGAAGATTAATACATAGTCAGCTAAACTTTACATTTTGGAAGTAGCTAAAAAGATATGGGTTTTAAAAATAAAATAGACAATTTGAACATCCACTTTGCTATCATTGAACAATTTTTGATGATTTATGCAGCTGGACTGGATATCTTTGACAGTGCAAAGTTTTGTGTTCGTTAAAGAGTTTAAAGCACTTCCATCAGTGCAGTGTTCAGTATTGATGATCTTACACATATGTGTATTACAATACAGACAAGATGTACGTGCAATCATTAGATATTTTCCTATCATATTCTTTCTATTTATTTGTCCTGCTGTTGTATTGAAGCTTCACAGCATAAAGGAGAAATGTGTCATCTAATGTGTGTAGATGTATTGCTTGTTATTGTAGCCACTTCCCTTTGAGATATAGTGTTGTTTCTGGGCATATCTAGACATTGTTAGGATAGAAATGTTTTAGTTCATGCATATGTCTTTTATTCTACATGTTCATGTCTTCCTTCATTTCCCTCTTTCTCCCTGTCCTGATGTTTTGAAACAGAAAACTTTTGATGTTGTTTAGTCTGGTTTCATTCTTACAAAGTGTCTGAACCATTTCATTTGTTTATATTTAAATTCCAGGCACAGAATAATTCTTATCTGTTGACCACAATGGGTATTTGATCTATTTTTGTGTTTGTTATCTTTCTCAAGCACCTCTTTTCTAGCAGGTTGTGATCTTCTGTGCATGGGCTTTGTTCAATGGCCATGTTTGAAAACTCTTTTTTGTGAGGCTATATTTAGGTCCATTGACAAAACAAAAAGTCAACCCAAAATCATCAATAGTGAAGAACTTGAAATTGTAACAAATTATGAATATCTTGGATCTGTAGTAAAAAACAATAGAGACTGCCAGAAAGAGGTCAACGGAAGAGTAGCAATAGTAACACAAAAATTAAATGCCATAAAAAAACATGTGCCACCTGACTAGCAAGGCAGTAAAATTAAAATTACTGAGGACATGTATCTTCCCTATAGCAGCATATGGTTGTGAATCATGGACAATCTTGCAATCAGCAAAGAAGAGAATCAAATCATTTGAAACAAATGCTAAAGAAAAATCCTTACGATACCATAGATAATGAAAAAGAGCAATGAAGACATATAAAAGATTTAAACATAAAAAAAACTGGCCTATAAACCCCTTTGTACAGAGGAAATTGAAATACTATGGCCACGTCAAAAGACACAGTGGGCTGGAAAGAACAATAATGGAAAGAATGGTTCCAGGGCGATGCATCAGGGACAGACCAAGAAGAAGATGGTTTCAAGACATCAAGAAGACCTTGAACATGACAACAGAAGAAGTGGGAGATCTGGTTAGAGACAGAGATTCTTTCAGATGGCTTGTAGTGAATGCAATGTTTTGCAAAGATCATGTGACCTGATGATGATGATGTTTAAGTCATCAAGAAGAGAAAATCCTGAAGAAAAAGTCACAACCAAATGGTAATGCATAAAAAACAGCATACATGAATCTTGTGACACCTTACCCAAAAAAGAAAATAACAAAAAACAAAAATGGATAACTGACAACATCTTAGAAAAAATGGAAAAAAGAAGACAAGTGAAGAACACACCAGATACAAGAAAATTGATAATGAAATATGCAAAATGTGCAAAAAGGCAAAAGAAGACTGGCTCAACCAAAGATGTCTAGAAGTCAAAACTATGGAAAGTAAACAAAATTTAAGAGGGATACACACAGAAATAAAGAAAATGACTAATAAAGACAAAAAAGCTGCAGGAAACTGTTGTATTGCAAACAAAGAGGAAAGAATGCTAACAGACAACAATGATATACTCTATAGATGGCAGGAATATATAACAGAACTATTTCATGACGAAAGGGACAAAAAAACCAGCTATAAAATGTACATCCAGCTATAAATTCCTGAAATCTGAAGAAGAAAAAGCTATAAAAACAATGAAAAAGAGAAAAGCAGCAGAACCTGACAATATGCAGATAGAGATGATACAGGCACTAGAAGATTTTGGCATTTAAGTGATCACAAACATATGCAATGACATATACTATACAGAATACATACCAAATGAACAAAAAACATCAACTTTCATTGCTTTATCTAAAAAGAATGGTGCAGTAATCTTAGAATAATAAGCCTGCTTCATAGACTACACCAAAGCTTTTGACAGTATACACCGTAATCAACTTATAGACTGCCTAAAATATATAAACCTGGATGATACAGACATACGACTAATGTGTAATTTATATTGGGAGCAAACAGCAATAATAAAATATAACAAAGAGAACTCTACACCCATTGATATAAAAAGAGGAGTAAGACAAGGATGCATCCTATCACCAAGCTTGTTCAATCTATACATTGAGCAAATCTTTGAAAACATCATAGAGATACAAGGCCAAAACATTAATGGAAAGATAATCAATAACCTAAGATATGCTGATGATACTGTACTACTAGCAGAAAATCCTGAAGATCTACAACAATTACTTAATGAAATAAACATGATAACCAAAAAATATGGACTAGATATGAATATCAAAAAGACTAAAACTATGATCATAAACAAAGAAAATACTCAAAACCTACAAATAAATATCAAAGTTGAAGGAATACATCTAGAGACAGTTCAGAACTACAACTACCTTGGAAATACTATAACCAGTGACGGAAAATGTAAATCTGAAATAACAAAAGAATAGGAATGGCAAAAAGTAATTTTAATGCCATGAAAAATATACTAACATCAAAACAAATAACACCAGGGCTAAAACTAAGAATAGCAAAATGTTACATCTTCTCAATATTCCTGTATGGTGCAGAAATATGGACATTAGACAAGAAAACAAAACAGAAAATTGAAGCCTTTGAAATGTGGATTTATAGAAGAATAGGTAGAATTGGATGGTAACAAAAGATAACAAACGATAAAGTTTTAAAACAACTGAAAATAAAAAGAGAACTACTAAATACAATTAAGACAAGACAAATGAAATTTTTGGGGCATGTTACAAGACACAACAGTCTAATAAAAGTAATATTGGAAGGGAAAATACAGGGTAAAAGAGGCAGAGGCAGACCAAGGCTAACATGGACGAGTAACATCAAAAGATGGACAAGTCAACCTATGACAATAGGCACCATCAAAGCCAGGAGACAGAGTGGAAATGCCGCTCCATGGTAGCCAACCTTCAATGTGGAGATGGCACTCGATGATGATTAAGTCATCCCATGTCAGTATTTGACTTCTTCAATGATGAGATGGCACTCGATGATGATTAAGTAATCCCATGTCAGTATTTGACTTCTTCAATGATGAGATGGCACTCGATGATGATTAAGTCATCCCATGTCAGTATTTGACTTCTTCAATGATGAGATGGCACTCGATGATGATTAAGTCATCCCATGTCAGTATTTGACTTCTTCGATGATTGAAGTGGTTTTTGTTATTATTAGGTCAAGTTCTCCACATAGATTTAATAGAAGTCGTTGATACATTCTGTTGATGTTGCTCTATCGCTAATTGGACAGAGGTATGGTTCCCATGATGTTCTGCATCGCCCCCCCCCCCCCTCTTATCCCATTGAAATCATTCATCACATATTTTGTCAGTATCTTTAACTTTATTCATTGTTTCTAATAGTTCCAGATCACACACACACACACACACGCACGCACGCACGCACGCACGCACGCACACACACACATATATTGTATTCCAATGTAATTTTCCCTATTCTTTCTGATATGTAGTCGATGTCTAGTGTATGTTTTTGCTGCTTCCTACTCCATATTTGTTTCTATCGGTTAGTTCTACCCATTACTAACATGTAGCTATTATGTGTGCTTGTTTTCTGACTTATTCTTCTGGTGTGTGATAGCCCTCACATTTTAATTATTCAATGTATCATAAATTCCACTCATCATCATCATCGAGTGCCGTCTCCGCAACGAAGGTTGGCTACCATGGAGCGCCATTCTTCTCTGTCTCTTGCTTTGATGGTGCAGGTTGTCATAGGCTGAGTTGTCCATCTTTTGATGTTACTCGTCCATGTTAGTCTTCGTCTGCCTCTGCCTCTTTTACCTTGTATTGTCCCCTCCAGGATTACTTTTAGTAGGCTGTTGTGTCTTTTAACATGGCCCAAAAATCGCATTTGTCTTGTTTGAATTGTGTTTAGTAGTTCTCTTTTCATTTTTAGTTGTTTTAAGACTTCGTCATTTGTTTTCTTTTCCTTCCATCCAATTCTACCTATTCTTCTATGTATCCACATTTCAAAGGCTTCGATTCTCTGTTATCTTTTCTTGTCTAATGTCCATGTTTCTACACCATATAGGAATATTGAGAAGATGTAACATTGTGCTATTCTTAGTTTTAGCCCTGGTGTTATTTGTTTTGATGTTAGTATGTTCTTCATCATTTTTTGGCCATGTAATGAGAAAACAAGTGGAATATATTGTAACAACTGCAAAAATTTAGGGACGAAGAGATAGAGAGAAGCAAAGAGAAAAAATAACAGACAGCTTAAGAGAATGGCTTGGCAGAAGGTCAACAACAGAAATGATAAATAGCTGCCGAGATCGAAAGTTGTGGAGAGACATGATCACCTATGCCAGTAGGCCTGGTACTTGATGATGATGATGATGATATTTTTCATGGCATTAAAATTACTTTTTGCCATTCCTATTCTTTTGTTTATTTCAGTTGTACATTTTCCATCATTGGTTATAGTATGTCCAAGGTAGTTGTAGTTCTGAACTGTCTCCAGGTCTATTCCTTCAGTTTTGGTATCCATTTGTGAGTTTTGAGTACTTCCTTTGTTTATGATCATAGTTTTAGTCTTTTTGATATTCATATCTAGTCTATATTTTTTGGTTATCATGTTTATTACATTAAGTAATTGTTGTAGATCTTCAGGATTTTCTGCTAGTAGTACAGTATCATCAGCATATCTTAGGTTATTGATTATCTTTCCATTAATGTTTTGGCCTTGTATCTCTATGATGTTTTCAAAGATCTGCTCAGTGTATAGATTGAACAAGACTGGTGATAGGATGCATCCCTGTCTTAATCCTCTTTTCATATCAATGGGTGTAGAGTTCTCTTTGTTACATTTTATTATTGCTGTTTGCTCCCAGTATAGATTATATATTAGTCGTATGTCCATGTCATCTAGATGTATCTCTTTTAGGCATTCTATAAGTTGTTTGCGGTGTACTCTATCAAAAACTTTGGTGTAGTCTATGAAGCAGAAATTCCACTAATTCTGTTAATTTATCTCCTTGTCCACTGATATGCCAGATTGCTGTAGTGCTTTTTTTTTGTTTTGTGGTCATCACAGGTTGTTTGTAGAGCGACCACCATCTTTCATGTTGATACACTTTACAAGATAAAGAATTTCCTCCTTTTGAAATAAACTCACAAGCAACTGGGCTATATTTATTGCTTTTTGCTTCCTCAAAACCTTGAACAAATTCCCCTTCTTCCTAATTTTATGTTACAGATGTGTATTTAACCTTCTGGCATATAATGGCCAAGAGATCAATCACTTTGTCTGTCTTGGAAGTCACATTGATTGGGAAGGAGATACAAGTAAAAAAATTATAGTCAGAATAGCTAAAGCAGCAATGTCTTTCAGGAGCCTTGAAAAGTTGTGGAAATCAAAATTCATCAGCACAAACACAAAACTTAGACTATTCAAATCAAACGTACTATGTACCCTTTCGTATGCATGTGAGAGCTGGAAAACAACAAGAGAAACAAAGTTGAATGCATTCAAGAATAAATGTCTAAGGAAAATACTTGGTAAAGCGTGGAACGAATTCAAAACAAACGAGGAAATTAGAGAAATCGCCAATCAACCAATAATATCTTCAATAATCAAGAAAAGATGATAGTCATATATTGGACATGTGATGAGGAGAGATAATAACCGAATAACAAAGCAAGCCCTCATGTGGGAAACAACAGGTAAGAGGAAAAGAGGCCGACCCAGGGAGACACTGAGAAGAACATTGATCAGGAAGGCAAGAGCAGCAGGAATCGGCTCCCTCAATGAGATAGAGTTGCATGTACAGAACAGAGACAATTGGCGAGATTTGATAAAAGATCTTTAAAAGGATTGAAAACTGCTAGAATAAAAATTTAGATAAGAGAAAGAGTATCTGGGTCTATGCCCTATGGGCTGGCTGCAGCTCGAAAAATCAATAGATAGATATAAAAAAAAAAAGGTTCACTCCACGCCTTGCTAGGAATATGGGAAATATGGTGTTAGTGACCCTATTTTTCTATGACCACGGCACATTTTTGGATGATCTGGTCGGTATCACGCCAGGCCGCCTCTACTTTCCAGAAAATCTCTGGTATCCATTTTTAGAGGCTGGGTGAACCCCGGAGCCTTGTTAGTAAGAAACAAAAATATGTGTCACTGCTGGGATTGAACCCAGACCCTTCTGGTCAGGAAGCGAGCACACTAACCACTCAGCCACCGAGGCGAGCACACTAACCACTCAGTCACCGAAGCGAGCACACTAACCACTCAGTCACCGAAGCGAGCACACTAACCACTCAGCCACCGAGGCGAGCACACTAACCACTCAGCCACCGAAGCGGGCACACTAACCACTCAGCCACCGAAGCGGGCACACTAACCACTCAGCCACCGAAGCGAGCACACTAACCACTCAGCCACTGAGTCGAGCACACTAGCCACTCAGCCACTGAGTCGAGCACACTAGCCACTCAGCCACCAAGGCGAGCACACTAACCACTCAGCCACCGAAGCGAGCACACTAACCACTCAGCCACCAAAGTGAGCACACTAACCACTCAGCCACCGAGGCGAGCACACTAACCACTGAGCCACCAAAGCGAACACACTAACCACTCAGCCACCGAGACGAGCACACTAACCACTCAGCCACCGAAGCGAGCACACTAACCACTCAGTCACCGAAGCGAGCATACTAACCACTCAGCCACCAAGGCGAGCACACTAACCGCTCAGCCACCAAAGCGAGCACAGCAACCACTCAGCCACCAAAGCAAGCACACTAACCACCCAGCCACCGAGTCGAGCACACTAACCACTGAGCCACCGAAGCGAGCACACTAACCACTCAGCCACCGAAGCGAGCACACTAACCACTCAGCCACCGAAGCGAGCACAGTAACCACTCAGCCAATGAAGCAAGCACACTAACCACTCAGCCAATGAAGCGAGCACACTAACCACTCAGCCACCGAAGTGAGCACACTAACCACTCAGCCACCGAAGCGAGCACACTAACCACTCAGCCACCGAAGCGGGCACATTAACCACTCATCCACCGAAGTGGGCACACTAACCACTCAGCCACCAAAGCGGGCACACTAACCACTCAGCCACCGAAGCGAGCACACTAACCACTCAGCCAAAAAGGCTCCAGATAGATATAGTGGCCTAGAAATCTGAAGTGGTTGAACGATTACAATTACAAAGAACCTGAGCATTTGAAGTCTAGATGGCTAGAGATCTTCCTTGCAATTTGATTTTTCTTGGCCCTAAAAGTGCTGTACAAATTAACAGCTTGGTCAGCTGAAACATGTTATTATACGGTTGTGAATCATCTGCTGACAGAACTTTGAATGCTGGACATTTTGTCAGTCACTTTTTGTTTAAAGCTTAATAATATATAGAATAAGACTAAATGTATTAATTCTGACAGCTTCATGAAATTAATGTTGCCAACTGTGATTGCACTAAGTTGTTAAAAGAATTGTCTAGTAATAAAAAGGAATATTAAATAATTAATAAAATTAATAATGAGTTAGTTTGAATGCAGACAGATTATTAAAAAATGAAGCATGTGCTATGTGATAAAAGCTAAATTCTCCATTTTTGTAGTGTTGGACAGCGTCAGCTGGTATGTCTGGCCCGATCTCTTTTGAGACACACAAAAATACTTATACTGGATGAGGCTACAGCTGCAGTTGATGTTGAGACAGATGCCCTGATTCAGAAAACGATTAAAGAGGCATTTACTGATTGCACCATCATTGCTATAGCCCATCGGATCAGTACAATCATAGACTATGACAGGTATAATTGACTCATATCCTTATTATCTCATAGACTGTTACAAATATCAGTTTTTCAAAACCCTGCAGTCACTGATAACTTTAAATTTCATTTTCATTTCAAGACATTACATGTTATATTTTTTTCATTGCTTAGTCCTTATGAATAAAGTCATTACTTTTCACAAAAATATTTTTCTAGAATTCCTTCTCAATTCTGTCCATTAGGCTCTGACATCCTCTCCTACAGTCTTAGTTTTATTGTATGACAGTGCCATGTCTGACATCTTCTCCTACAGTCTTAGTTTTATTGTATGACAGTGCCATATGTGACATCCTCTCCTACAGTCTTAGTTTTATTGTATGACAGTGCCATGTCTGTCATCTTCTCCTACAGTCTTAGTTTTATTGTATGACAGTGCCATGTCTGTCATCCTCTCCTACAGTCTTAGTTTTATTGTATGACAGTGCCATGTCTGTCATCTTCTCCTACAGTCTTAGTTTTATTGTATGACAGTGTCATGTCTGTCATCCTCTCCTACAGTCTTAGTTTTATTGTATGACAGTGTCATGTCTGTCATCTTCTCCTACAGTCTTAGTTTTATTGTATGACAGTGTCATGTCTGTCATTCTCTCCTACAGTCTGTTCTATTGCCTGACAGTGCCATGTCTGTCATCCTCTCCTACAGTCTGTTCTATTGCCTGACAGTGCCATGTCTGTCATCCTCTCCAACAGTCTTAGTTTTATTGTATGACAGTGCCATGTCTGTCATCTTCTCCTACAGTCTTAGTTTTATTGTATGACAGTGTCATGTCTGTCATCCTCTCCTACAGTCTTAGTTTTATTGTATGACAGTGCCATGTCTGTCATCTTCTCCTACAGTCTTAGTTTTATTGTATGACAGTGCCATGTCTGTCATCTTCTCCTACAGTCTTAGTTTTATTGTATGACAGTGCCATGTCTGTCATCTTCTCCTACAGTCTTAGTTTTATTGTATGACAGTGCCATGTCTGTCATCTTCTCCTACAGTCTTAGTTTTATTGTATGACAGTGTCATGTCTGTCATCCTCTCCTACAGTCTTAGTTTTATTGTATGAAAGTGTCATGTCTGTCATCTTCTCCTACAGTCTTAGTTTTATTGTATGACAGTGCCATGTCTGTCATCCTCTCCTACAGTCTTAGTTTTATTGTATGACAGTGCCATGTCTGTCATCCTCTCCTACAGTCTTTGTTTTATTGTATGACAGTGCCATGTCTGTCATCCTCTCCTACAGTCTTAGTTTTATTGTATGACAGTGCCATGTCTGTCATCTTCTCCTACAGTCTTAGTTTTATTGTATGACAGTGTCATGTCTGTCATCTTCTCCTACAGTCTGTTCTATTGCCTGACAGTGCCATGTCTGTCATCTTCTCCTACAGTCTTAGTTTTATTGTATGACAGTGCCATGTCTGTCATCTTCTCCTACAGTCTTAGTTTTATTGTATGACAGTGCCATGTCTGTCATCTTCTCCTACAGTCTTAGTTTTATTGTATGACAATGCCATGTCTGTCATCTTCTCCTACAGTCTTAGTTTTATTGTATGACAGTGCCATGTCTGTCATCTTCTCCTACAGTCTTAGTTTTATTGTATGACAGTGCCATGTCTGTCATCTTCTCCTACAGTCTTAGTTTTATTGTATGACAGTGCCATGTCTGACATCCTCTCCTACAGTCTTAGTTTTATTGTATGACAGTGCCATGTCTGTCATCTTCTCCTACAGTCTGTTCTATTGCCTGACAGTGCCATGTCTGTCATCTTCTCCTACAGTCTTAGTTTTATTGTATGACAGTGCCATGTCTGTCATCTTCTCCTACAGTCTTAGTTTTATTGTATGACAGTGCCATGTCTGTCATCTTCTCCTACAGTCTGTTCTATTGCCTGACAGTGCCATGTCTGTCATCTTCTCCTACAGTCTTAGTTCTATTGCCTGACAGTGCCATGTCTGTCATCTTCTCCTACAGTCTGAATTATATTGTCTGGCAGTGTCTTATGTATCAAAAATCAGCCAAAGATAAGTTTCTTTGTCAATTTCATTAACAAAAATTGATTTCATGGGGTCTGCTTGCTGCATCCCAAAGTTTTCATTGTTATCTAAATTAACAATAACCATCTCTAGATTTCACTTAGTTAACAATTTATTTATAAACGTAAATATTTTCCTTTTATGTTGTAAATCCATGCTGTCACTGGGGGAGAAGTTTGGCAAGTAAATGTAGCATTCTTCTAAGATAGGAGGTTAGGAATGATAACCTAAACCAACAAAAACACCATTGTTACATAAAGTGGAACAAAAATTACAATTGATGCCCAAGAAAATAATCTTTAAGTTTAGGCACACAACATAATTTAATGAAAACCAAATACTGGGGAGTTTGGTTCCAAATATAGTGTCTACCACTCACTAGAGAACCTGGTATTGTTGGTGAGCAGAGTGGCCAAAGTCCATTTTAAATGACAGATAAAAGTAGTCATTTTTCTGAGACTGCATCACTTACATGGATTTTGGCCACCTCACTTTCCAACAAATTTCAGATTCTTTAGTGAGTGAGACACTCTATATATCTAATCCATTAATACAAGAAACCAGAATGGTGATGTGAATTGTGAGAATCAGATATGGTCAATTACAAAGACTCCTCCACAATTTACTTTGTATCGAATGATTAAAGGTAACTTCAAATACAGGGTTATGGTTAAAAACATTTGTAAGAACTAGCAGAACTGGAAGTTACAGACCGGGGCACTTTGGTCCTTGATGTTGGAGGCTACAGCATGAGACAATCCAACTAGGTGAAGGGAAAATAAAACCTGTTACTGAAATGGTAGAAATATAATTATGGATGCAGATGCTGAGACTGGGTAGGTCAGTAGTTATCCAAAAACAATCACAATAACTGTCATCAGTGGGCTGTGAATGAGAGGTAGACCAAGGCTATTGGGGTGGAGAAAAATAACAGAGATAAACATTCCACCCCAATAGAAAAAAATAACACAGAACTTGCACAGAACAGAGACAAATGGCGAGATTTGATAAAATATCTTTAAAAGAATTGAAAACTGCCAGAACAAAAATTCAGATAAGAGAAGGAGTATCTTGGTCTACGCCCTATGGGCCGGCTACGGCTCGAAAGGTCAATAGAATAGAAAAATCGCATTTGTCTTGTTTGAATTGTGTTTAGTCGTTCTTTTTTCATTTTTAGTTGTTTTAAGACTTCATCATTTGTCTTCTTTTCCTTCCATCCAATTCTACCCATTCTTCTATATATCCACATTTCAAAGGCTTCAATTCTCTGTTCTGTTTTCTTGTCTAATGTCCATGTTTCTGCACTATATAGGAATATTAAGAAGATGTAACACTTTGCTATTCTTAGTTTTAGCCCTGGTGTTATTTGTTTTGATGTTAGTATGTTTTTCATGACATTAAAATTACTTTTTGCCATTCCTATTCTTTTGTTTATTTCAGTTGTACATTTTCCATCACTGGTTATAGTATGTCCAAGGTAGTTGTAGTTCTGAGCTGTCTCCAGGTCCATTCCTTCAGTTTTTATATCCACTTGTGGGTTTTGAGTATTTTCTTTGTTTATGATCATAGTTTTAGTCTTTTTGATATTCATATCTAGTCCATATTTTTGCTTGTCATGTTTATTTCATTAAGTAATTGTTGTAGATCTTTAGGATTTTCTGCTAGTAGTACAGTATCATCAACATAACTTAGGTTATTAATTATCTTTCCATTAATTTGTAGGCCTGGCATCTCTGTGATGTTTATAAAGATTTGCTCAAGTGTATAGATTGAACAAGCTTTTGATGATAGGATGCATCCCTGTCTTACTCCTCTTTTTATATCAATGGGTGTAGAGTCCTCTTTGTTATATTTTATTATTGCTGTTTGCTCCCAATATAGATTACATATTAGTCGTATGTCCATGTCATCTAGACGTATCTCTTTTAGGCATTCTATAAGTTGTTTCTGGTGTACTCTATCAAAAACTTTGGTGTAGTGTAGTATGAAGCAGGCATATATTGGTTTGTTTACTTCTGTGTACTTTTCCATTAATGTTCTCATGCAGAATATGGTTTCTTTTGTCCCGCTATTTTCCATCTGGCATTAGTTTTGAACATTTCCCCAAGTAGACGGAAGAAGAAGGTGAAGGAAGATAAATGTACTTTTTGTGGCCATCTGATACCCTTGGAAATAGTTTTGCAAGCACATTTACGGCTCTGGTAGCTGATGATTTGAAATATTTTTATAGAAAATGCTATATCCCTGTATTTACACATCTCGTATATCTTATTTCAGGATCATTGTCATGGATGCTGGTGTTATATGTGAGTTTGATACACCCAGAAACCTGATCAACTCCAGGGGAATGTTCTATAGCATGTGGAAGGATGCTGAACGGATGTAGTTCTATTGTGATCTTTTGGCATAGTTTATATTGATCAGAGGTTTAAAACCATATATCATGGAACAGAGCTTTAAAACCATATACCATGAGAGTATTTGAAACATAGTGAGCAATGTATATAATTTAAGGTATATAAACTGCTCTCTTGGTGATTCTCTAATAAAAAAAATATAGTGTTTTTATTAGCAGAAAGAAAATTGTGTCCTTGCTATAGCATGAAGAATGCTGAGATGCTGAGCCTAACTTTATGAAGGAAGAAATAAATGAAGTCATAAAACATGCACTAAGAAATAAAGTACCTGGGATAGACAACATACCAGAAGAAGTATTGGCAGCAGAAACAGGAGCTACATGGATGCACAGAATATTCAACACAGCATTGCAACAACAGAAGACTGAAAACAGGTCATCAACATTCCAATATGGAGAAAGGAAATTAGCAAGAGAGACTGCAACCAATACAGAGGCATCTCCCTACTCAGCCATGTAGGAAAGTTATGTGCTAAAATTATAGAGAAAGGGCTAAGAACAATAATAGAGCTGCCAGTCAGCAACTTTCATCCTAAAACAACCAGCAGAAAAGACAACATAATACAATGTAAATCTGTATGTAGCTTTTATAGTATGTGTTCCATCCATTTAACAGAAAACAACTATGGGAGATATTACAACATGTGGACTAAGCCAACATCTAACCAACCTAGGTAAAAGTCTTTTCATCAATAACAGTTGCATGGTCAGAACAGCAGCAAGCTACACAGATCAATTTGAAGTTAGAACACTAATAAGACAAATGTGTACTATCTCTACTATTGTTTATTATTTACATTGATTACTTATCTAAGTTAGCCAACCCATAAGAGACAGAGAAGATTAATTAGCTTCTATTTGCATATGATCAGGGACTAATTTATGAACAAACAGAAGACCTACAGGAGCACTTAAATTTACTTAATAACACAGACACTCAAAACAACATGAAAATCAACGCTAACAGAGCAGAAGGTATGAACTTTGCAAAAAAAAAAACAGAACATAAAATCACAACAATAGACAATTAAAGCAGGTAGAGAAATTTTAATATCTTTAAAGTCTAGTGACAAACTACAATTCACAAACAGCAGATATAGACTTGAAATGCAGGGAAGCTTGTGAAATCATTGGCCTTATGTCACCACTGCTGCCCAACAAGGAAATAACCCTAGAGGCAAAACGAGCACTCTACAACACAATCATCATTCCAGTGTTGTGTTACCAATGCTAGACCTGGATGCTAGACTCAAGTACAATAAGAAAAATAACCAATACCGAGATGAAATATGTTTTACATCTGACAGATAAGATCCAAAATTAAAAATTAAGAAAAAGTTTGGAAATAATTCCTGCCTTTCTTCTTATGTTTCTTCTCCATGTACTACAATCATCTGCTAGTTGTTTTTATTTGCCCTAAATATTTTGCCTTATGCTTGCTAATTCTTAATTTCTAATTTTTAGTATTTCATTATTTTTATCCTCTCCAGTTTACTAACAGAAGCCATCAGTTCATGTGTGGTAGTATCAGTTCATGTGTGGTAATATCAGTACTTGTGCGGTAGTATCAGTTCATGTGTGGTAGTATCAGTTCATGTCTGGTGGTAGTATCAGTTCATGTCTGGTAGTATCAGTTCATGTGTGCTAGTATCAGTTCATGTGTGGTAATATCAGTTCTTGTGCAGTAGTATCAGTTCATATGTGCTAGTATCAGTTCATGTGTGCTAGTATCAGTTCATGTCTGGTGGTAGTATCAGTTCATGTCGGGTGGTAGTATCAGTTCATGTCTGGTGGTAGTATCAGTTCATGTCTGGTGGTAGTATTAGTTCATGTCTGGTAGTATCAGTTCATGTGTGGTAATATCAGTTCTTGTGCGGTAGTATCAATTCTTCTGTGGTAGTATCAGTTCATGTGTGCTAGTATCAGTTCATGTGTGGTAATATCAGTTCTTGTGCAGTAGTATCATTTCATGCGTGCTAGTATCAGTTCATGTGTGCTAGTATCAGTTCATGTCTGGTAGTATCAGTTCATGTGTGGTAGTATCAGTTCATGTGTGCTAGTATCAATTCTTGTGTGGTAATATCAGTTCTTGTGCGGTAGTATCAATTCTTGTGTGGTAGTATCAGTTCATGTGTGGTAGTATCAGTTCATGTGTGCTAGTATCAATTCTTGTGTGGTAGTATCAGTTCATGTGTGGTAGTATCAGTTCATGTCTGGTAGTATCAGTTCATGTGTGGTAGTATCAGTTCATGTGTGGTAATATCAGTTCTTGTGCGGTAGTATCAGTTCTTGTGTGGTAGTATCAGTTCTTGTGTGGTAGTATCAGTTCATGTGTGCTAGTATCAGTTCATGTCTGGTAGTATCAGTTCTTGTAGGTCTAGCTATTTATATTGTATTAGGAGAAAAGAATTGTGTAAAAACAATTGAAATGTTGCATTCATATGGTACTGATATAACACACAATTGATATTAGGAGAGGGCTGTATAAAAATGTTTGTACATGTTCATCCCTGGGATACTTGATTATAAGGACTGACAATGAAAATATTGTTAAGCTGGATTTCTTCTTCTTTTTCTTTTCCTCTTCATTTACCTTTCAGCATCGAGGGGAGATATAATTTGTGGTCTTTTGCTCTTCTGTGTCCTTCTGCTGCTGTTATGTTTCTTAGTGTTTCCAATATTCCATCCATCCATCTTTTTTGCGGTCGACCATTGGGTCTGGTATTCTCACAACGTTTATTGAGGGCTTGTATTATGTTTTGATCACTCTGCCTTGTCATGTGTCAAACAATTTTTTCTGTACACAAAAAATGTACATATGTTAAAAATGAGAGGGAGACACTACTTTGTGGTTTTTCATTTATTGCGGCCGGTTCTTGTCCCTATTAACCACGATAACTGAGGGATTACTGTAAACAGTAGGGGGGATAATACTCATCCTTGCCTTACACCTGATCTAACTTCGAAGTGGTCTATGTAGCCTGCTACTGTTCTGACTGTGCAGCTACTGTTGATGTAGAGACTTTTAATTAGGTTGGTTAGATGTTGGTTTACTCCGTATATTGTTAGTATCTCCCACAGCTGTTCTCTATTTACACTGTCAAATGCTTTTCCTGGTCAATGAAAGCTATGTACAAATTTTTTGTGTGTTCTGTTTTTTTCTTCAAGCTGTTTTAAGGTGAATAGAGCATCAGTACATCCTCTGTTTTTTTGGAACCCCATTTGAGAATCAAAGAGATCCAGAACAAATTCAGAGAAGCAAAGGAAGGATGGTTAAAGCAGAAATGTGAAGAAATGGAAAAACAACAAAAGAAAGACTCAAAATTTATGCACAATTAATTAAATAAATTAACAGGAAGAAAAGAAGTCAAAGTTTCAGGATGTGTGAAATCAAAGGAAGGAAATATAATAATGGGACAGGAGAAGACAATGGAAAGATAGACAATATATCAAGGATCTGAGAGTCATAAAAAAACATGTACTGGCAACAAACAGTAGCTATACGAATTAACAACCAAACAGGACAATTCCAATATATAAAGCAAGGAGTCAGACAAGACTGTGTTCTGTCACCGGATTTGTTTTCACTTTCAAAACGATCAATAGTAGACAAAAAAGGAATTGAAGCCAATGGTCGCAACATAAATAATTTGCTACATGCGGATGACACAGTCTTAATAGCAGAGACAGAGAACGAACTACAAGAAATGATAGACATAATAGTAAAAGAAAGCAACAAAAAGGTCTGAGTCTGAATAGTAAGAAAACAGAAGTAATGGTTATATCGAAGAAACAATCATCACCAGCATGCAGCATAAAAATAAACGAGACAAATCTAAAACAAGTGCAACATTTCAAATACTTGGGCACAATAATTACATCAGATGGGAGATGCACCACAGAAATGAAAAGCAGAATAGCTCAGGCCAAAATAGCATTTCAGAAAATGAAAAATATCTTATGCAACAAATCTATGTCAATAGAAGTGAGAAAGAGAGTTCATCAGTGCTATATTGAACCAATTTTGACCTATGAAAGCAAATCATGGATAGTAGACAAACAAATGAAAAGACGATTAGAGGCCACAGAGATGGGATTTCTCAGAAGAATGTTGAAAACTGCCTGGACAGCTAAAAAGACCAATGAGGACATTTTCAAAGAGACCAACACAAAAAGGGAACTCCTAAAAAACATCAGAAAGAAACAAATCAACATTTTTTGAGCACATCATGAGAGGAGGAAAGTTGGAATACTTGGTTACAACTGGCAAAATAAAAGGAAAGAGAGATAGCGGACAACAAAGAGAGAAAATATTGAATAGCTTTGTGTCATGGCATGGAAAACATTCAACAACAGAACTGATATGTTGCACTGTGGATAGAAGATTGTGGAAGGACATGATCGCCTATGCCAACCGGTATGACACATGATGATTTGAGAATCGCATAACTAGTTCTTTTATTGGAGTCGGCTTTTTTACCTCAGTTTTGGCTTTCCTATATGGCTGAGAAGAGATATACCTATATATTGACTGCAGTCTCTTTTACTACCTTTCTTTTTCCATATTGGTACAATGATTGCCTGTTGACAGTCTTCTGGGGCTTTTTGTTGGTTTAATTTTAAGCTGGACTGGATTTAAGAAAGTTATGACAAACTTTGGGGGTTTTTTTTCCTCGTAGATATTTTCAAAGACATGTATGATGGTTACACATGTGCAGTTCGAACAGAGGAAGGACTGAGCGAATGTTTCCCAATAGAAACTGGGGTTAAACAAGGATGTATTTTATCGCCCTTGTTATTTGGAATTGTTATGGACTTCATAATGAAGAAATGCTGCACTGGTAATAAAGGCATCGAATGGATACAAGGAGACCATTTGGAGGACATCGACTTTGCTGATGACATAGTTCTCATCAGCAGTCAGATAAAAACGATGCAGGAAAACACAAATGAACTATCATCAATAGCCAGCAAAATTGGGCTTGAGGTTAATCATGATAAGACTAAAGTCATGAAAAGTTTAATTCCAACAAGTGACAAAATATACATGGAAAACAAACCAGTAGAAGAGATCGATCACTTTATCTATCTTGGAAGTCACATTGATCGAGAAGGGGATACGAGCAAAGAAATTAGAATCAGACTGGCTAAAGCAGCAATGTCTTTCAGAAGCCTTGAAAAGTTGTGGAAATCAAAACTCATTAGCACAAACACAAAACTTAGGCTATTCAAATCAAATGTACTATCAACCCTTACGTATGCGTGTGAAAGCTGGAAAACAACAAGAGATATAGAAACAAAGTTGAACGCATTCGAAAATAAATGTCTAAGGAAAATACTTGGTATAGAATGGAACGAATTCAAAACAAACGAGGAAATTAGAGAAATCGCCAATCAACCACTAATATCTTCAGTAATAAAGAAAAGACGATGGTCATACGTTGGACATGTGATGAGAAGAGATAATAATCGAATAGCAAAGCAAGCCCTCATATGGGAAACAACAGGTAAAAGAAAAAGAGGAAGACCCAGGGAGACACTGAGAAGAACATTGATGAGAGAGGCAAGAGCAGCAGGAATCGGCTCCCTCAATGAGATAGAACTGCTTGCACAGAACAGAGACAGATGGCGAGATTTGATAAAATATCTCTAAAAGAAAACTGCTAGAACAAAAATTCATATAGGAGAAGGTGTATCTTGGTCTACGCCCTATGGGCCGGTTACGGCTCGAAAGATCAATAGATAGATAGATAGATAGATTTTTCAGAAAGAGACTTTTGTAATAGAGAAGTGGGCGATTCTCTCGAGCTAGAAGTATTACAGAGCTTCATGGGAGACAGAGTTGTTGGTTATAAGAGGTTAGTCTAGACTGAATCCGTTGATGTTGAATCTTAATTTTAGAATCTAGTTCTGGGGGTGTGTAAAAGTACCTGGAGAGTGCCATTCCATTGGCAGCTACGTACACTGTAAAGGCTTACAATATAGAGTTGATAGATTCATGGACGACCATTACAAGTATTTCTGTGTGGTGGGATATTTAGATGCAGGCAAGATATTTAACCAAATGAGTTTCTAGAGTGTATAAGGGAGCTGTGTAAGGGAGCTGTGTAAGGGAGCTGTATAAGGGAGCTGTGTAAGGGAGCTGTGTAAGGGAGCTGTATAAGGGAGCTGTATAAGGGAGCTGTGTAAGGGAGCTGTGTAAGGGAGCTGTGTAAGGGAGCTGTGTAAGGGAGCTGTGTAAGGGAGCTGTGTAAGGGAGCTGTGTAAGGGAGCTGTGTAAGGGAGCTGTGTAAGGGAGCTGTGTAAGGGAGCTGTGTAAGGGAGCTGTGTAAGGGAGCTGTGTAAGGGAGCTGTGTAAGGGAGCTGTGTAAGGGAGCTGTGTAAGGGAGCTGTGTAAGGGAGCTGTGTAAGGGAGCTGTGTAAGGGAGCTGTGTAAGGGAGCTGTGTAAGGGAGCTGTGTAAGGGAGCTGTGTAAGGGAGCTGTGTAAGGGAGCTGTGTAAGGGAGCTGTGTAAGGGAGCTGTGTAAGGGAGCTGTGTAAGGGAGCTGTGTAAGGGAGCTGTGTAAGGGAGCTGTGTAAGGGAGCTGTGTAAGGGAGCTGTGTAAGGGAGCTGTGTAAGGGAGCTGTGTAAGGGAGCTGTGTAAGCGAGCTGTGTAAGGGAGCTGTGTAAGGGAGCTGTGTAAGGGAGCTGTGTAAGGGAGCTGTGTAAGGGAGCTGTGTAAGGGAGCTGTGTAAGGGAGCTGTGTAAGGGAGCTGTGTAAGGGAGCTGTGTAAGGGAGCTGTGTAAGGGAGCTGTGTAAGGGAGCTGTGTAAGGGAGCTGTGTAAGGGAGCTGTATAAGGGAGCTGTGTAAGGGAGCTGTGTAAGGGAGCTGTGTAAGGGAGCTGTGTAAGGGAGCTGTGTAAGGGAGCTGTATAAGGGAGCTGTGTAAGGGAGCTGTGTAAGGGAGCTGTGTAAGGGAGCTGTGTAAGGGAGCTGTATAAGGGAGCTGTATAAGGGAGCTGTGTAAATTAACTTTTGAACATAATCAAGAGTGTGTCTTTGAGTTATCACATGAAGAGTTGAGGATAAGTTTGTTGTGGACTTTCAATTACAAATTTCTCTATTGTGCTAATTAGTTATGTTGTGTTCATCATTGTCACACATAAGCTTACACTCTTTTCTGTTGTCCTATTTAGACATCACTCTGCCATTCACAGTTTTGACATTGATGCATGACTTTGATATTGACATATCTTTAGATGTGAGAGTATGTTACATGCTGGTAATTGAGTGTTTTATTATTCTTCTGTTTATCTCTGTTATAGACATTTTCTGTTGCTCAGAAACATACATACACTATGGAACTATATTCCTGAGCTATTCCACAATTACTAATTTAATATATTTGAAAATGTATTTTGATGCTACAGTTATATTCATATAGTGTCCACCAAACAAATGTGTACACACTTTAACCAGTGCCATCTAGGGACTTTCTTCAAACTTGGATCAAATAGAGCAGAAAATACAAACATACACATCACATTCTAACTACTTCAGGAGTAAAGACATCTTGTAAGAAAACATTATACTACACATCACTGCTGTAATCTGATTCAACTTTTTAAAAAGTCCATAGATGGTATCAATTAAAATGCGAATACATTTTTAAGGGGGTACTCTGGACAAGTTTGGTATCGTATATATATATATATTGTTGACATAGTGAAAAGGAGATAAATTGACAGTTTCACTTGGAAGTACATATTCTCAAGCAATTCTCATTAATGATGAGGTGAATAAAAAATATGCAAGGCAAGTGTGACATTTGAAAAGCTTCAAACTAACATCTTGATCAGGGTCATCGCAGCTCCAAACCAAATGATAAGTTTAAGGTGCAGCTGGACAGATTCAAGACCATACCATAAGGTTCACTAATATAATGTAATATCAATATTGATGTTTAGGAGCACTTTGTTGCTAACTGCTCAACATGGCCAAAAATGTTGCTAAGGACAAGACCATATGTGTGAAAAGCAAAAAATGACACCATCCTGACAAGATTACTTTACAAATCAAACTTCATCCTATTATCATCCTTCTCAACAGGTCAACATTCAACACATCCATATCCTCAATACAACTTACATCTCAGGACTCATACTGACCTCATCAGCTTTTTTGAACGCACTCTAGCAGAAAATCTTGACAGCCTAGTTCTCACATCAATGACAATAGAAGTATATATTTATCACTTCTTCATACATCATCTTTTTGGCAGAAAGTAATGATATTCAGATTTTACATTGGCCATAATGTATTAAGTACAACTTCAAGAGTAGGAATTTTGATGAATTTAATTGTGGCATTGAAAGATCGACTATTGTGCGTTCACATATGTTTATCCTTGTTTAAAAATGTATACTTCAGCATTGGTGAAGTAAAACTTGTTGAAAACACATTTTTATATCATCAACTCAGTGTTACAGTTTTTTCCCTTCTGTCAGGTAATCAAGGAAGACTTTTTCTTCCTCGCAATTAGAAATATATCATAATCATTGCTTGGTTACTATTTAAGAGTTTTACAGACCCTATTTAGCAACCATCTGGCCATTCAAAATGTGCATTTCAGGTTTCTTTTAAGAAAATCCGAATGAACATGCATATAGTAAAAAGTAAAATAAAGTACCCCCGTCACGCCAAGTGGCATATAGGGAATATGGTGTTAGTGACCATAAATTTTACAGACCTCTGGCACATGATTTTTGGGGTAATGTGGTCGGTATTACGCTTGTGCCGCTTTACTTTCCCAGAAAAAAATCCGGTACCCATTAAAGGCTGGGTGAACTGGAAGCCGTCAGTTGGGATCGAACCCTACCTCTTGTCCTTTGTAGTCCAGAATGAACATGCATATAATGAACATTAATTTTAAGTGCCTCTAAATATTTACATTCGTTATGTGCAAGTTTGTTCAGAATTTTCTTAAAAGAAAAACCTGAAATGCACATTTTGAACAGCCGGGTGGTCACAGCAGTCGGAGCCTTTCCATATCCACTCTGCTGCCCATTCCAGCAACCATTGAAATGTTTGTCTACTTATTCTTCCTGCCCTGCATTGATTGAACATGATGTGTTCTTTCAATAAAAAATATCTAAGAAGAGGAAGATCCAATGTATGGAAAGCAGAGAAAGAAAGTCCACAAGACTGTAGCCAACACCATTCCTGAACAAACCTTTCAAAGATAGTAACAACCATCAGAATATTCACATTATTTCTTTGATATGCTGGTAATGAAGCATAACAATATATCATGATGAAGTCAAATTATTAAATACATCTCTATATTGATCTATAAGTATTTATTTGCAAACAATAACTCATCACCTGTATTTTTGTAATGAAGTATAACAATTTCAATTTCTCATGATAAAGTGACATTTTAAAATAGAAATCATAGAAGAATAGGTAGAACTGGATGGAAAGAAAAGGAAACAAATGATGAAGTTTTAAAACAACTAAAAATGAAAAGAGAACTACTAAACACAATTAGAACAAGACAAATGGCATTTTTAGGGCATGTTAAAAGACATAACAGCCTAATAAAAGTAATATTGGAAGGGAAAATGCAAGGTAAAAGAGGCAGACCAAGACTAACTTGGATGAGTAACATCAAAAGATGGACAAGTCAACCTATGGCAGTCTATACCATCAAAGCAAAAGACAGAGTGGAATGGCGCTCCATGGCTCCATGGTAGCTAACCTTCAATGCGGAGACGGCATCATCAGTGATGATCTATAAGTATTTATTTGCAAACAATAAAACATCAACTGTATATGATATATTTCTTTCTGTTTATTCATCTGCCAACATATAAATCATGTACAAATAGAATTGTTGCATAAATTATTATATAAATAAACATAACGAATGAATAATTTAGTTATAAGATTCATGTTTATCTGCCAAACATAACCCATCTACTGTATTTTATGTTTCTTTATCTCCAACATATAAATCATGCAGAAACGTTGAATGAATATAATATATGTTTAGTTATAACATTCATAATTTCATATTTATTAATGTCTGTCTTTTTGTCTTTGCATTTATTCTTTAATTCACTAACTCATAAAACAGTCGGAGAGATAAGATCAGAAATGAAGAACTGTGAAAAAAGCTAGGAATAGCCCCCACCATAGAATATATAAGGAAACAACAGATAAAATGGTTTGGCCACGTGACAAGGCAGAAAGAACAAAACACAACGCAACGAGCCTTCAACAAACGTGAGAACACCAGACCCAAGGGTCAACCACGAAAAAGATGGGTCGATGGAATATTAGAAGCACAAGAAAACATAAAAGCAGCAGAGGCGAACAGAAGAGCAAAAGACCGCAAATTTTATCTCCCCTCGACGCTGAAAGGCAGATGAGGAAGGAAAGAAGAAGAAGGCTAACTCATATGTGCATTTCCTTTGTGGTTTATTCATTTCCCTGAAGTAAATGATTTTTCTGCAGTCACAACTTGATATTCTGTGTTATTGTTTTTTCTGTGCTTCCAGAAAGACACTCACTGATCACTTGCAAAACACATTTAGTTAGTGAGCTCAATATTTAAATAATTGATTCTAATTAAATTACTCTTTGGTCTTTACAGTACTTATTTAGTCACAGGGTCATTTCCACAGAGGCATGATAAATGTTGATACCGCAGACTATTTTTAATCAATCATACATGAATAAAAGGGTATGACACACAGGGTAGATGCACTTGTGAGCTGATGCAACTATCAGCATGTGTACATTTCACAAAGTGCTTTGTGAATGTGTTGTTTACTGAGAGGGATAACTAGGAACTTCTAGCACGGAATGTAATGATGCCTGTTCAGTTCACTAAAAAAGACATTCCTACCGTCAACCTTCTAAATCTTTATTTCCAGCAAATTTTCAGTGACCTCAATGCATGTCCAGATGCCAAAATTATGCAGTTTCCATTTACAGTTCTGCAATTTTTAGAACTTTCTCTAATGAGCACAGTTTGTCTTGCAGAAACATTTTGAAAGAGAAAATTGTCAACGTTCATCTTATAAACATTTCATATGAGCAAAATTTTATCTAGTTAATTAAATTTATGAGTTTCATAATTTTTGTGAAAGTCTGTAAGCGGCTGTTTCATAGCTGAATCATTTTGTTCAAATATTTCATCAAATGTTTAAATATTCTCTTTTCAGTGGTATTTATGGTTAGCATTAATGACAATAATCACTAATATCTTCAGTAATCAAGAAAAGACGATGGTCATATGTTGGACATGTGGTGAGAAGAGATAATAACTGAATAGCAAAGCAAGCCTTCATGTGGGAAGCAATAGGTAAGAGGAAAAGAGGAAGACCCAGAGAGACACTGAGAAGAACATTGATCAGAGAGGCATGAGCAGCAGGAATCGGCTCCCTCAATGATAGAGTTGCTTGCACAGAACAGAGACAAATGGTGAGATTTGATAAAAGATCTGTACAAGGATTGAAAACTGCTAAAATAGAAATTTAGATAAGAGAGAGTATCTGGGTCTATGCTCTATGTAAGAATATAAATTACAGAATATACTCGTATATGATTCTGAGTAAATAAATAGTATTTATACCGTGTACAATTGTATGTTTTCAGGATGTAAACAGTCATGAAGATAGTTCCACAATAAAGTCCCAACACATTCATTTCAAATACTAACTTTGATATTAAATTATCTGTTTCTGTTTAACTACTAGTGACCTGCATATGAAACAGACCATTTGCTATTTCGAGACCAAGATTGGTAAAAAGTTTCCAAATGAAGATGTAAGCGTACTGTAATGCAACTGACAATCTAATTTTCCAGTTTAAAAAAAATAGTAGTCATATTATTTATTTTGTTTTTCATGTATTAGTAGACCTGAGATTTATGTTTCATTAAGTTTAATTATCTGTTTTCTCACAAACAAAGCAATCTTCACACATTGTCAGTAAGGTATGAGACTGTAATAATCGAGCAGTGGTAAACTAAGGCAGTTTTTGGGTGTCAGCCATGACATCAGCAGATAAATGACACTACTTCCCTTCCCTCGATTTCTCCATATGTGTCATCCCATACGACTTCCACAGCCTGAAAGATAAAATAATTTTTAAAATTAAAAAAATAAAATATTAATAATTTGCATACAGAAACATGAGGCATGACAAAAATGATAATTTCTGGGCTGTCTGCATTGTCATACTTCTCCTGCACAAACATTCTGGTAAAGTTGGCTGAGTTTTTTATTTTTATAGTGTCCCAATTTTGAGGAAGGAAGAAGGCCATGTTCTTAATACACAAAGAAATGTGACAAAGAAACATGTGTTAACATTGTTTAAAACATATTTGGACACATAAAGAATTTCACAAACTAATGAAAGCAATTTTTGGAGATCAAATTTAGATTCAAATTAATGTTGTTCAGTGTTTTGTTTTTGTCAAGTTAAAAGTGGTATGGCCTAAGGTTACAATACAAAGTGCTATGATAACTTTCATAAACAAGATTAATATGGGTAGGTTTAAAGAGCTGTCCAAGAAATCAGATAAATGATTACAACAAAAGTGCTGAACATGTTTTTTAATGTCTGGACACAATAGGAGTATTGAAATCTGTTAAATTGTGCCTTGCTCGCTCAAGTGATGATTAAAGAAATGGGAGTATAGAAGTCTGTTAAATTGTGCCTTGCCTGCTCAAGTGATGATTAAAGAAATGGGAGTATTGAAATCTGTTAAATTGTGCCTTGCCTGCTCAAGTGATGATTAAAGAAATGGGAGTATTGAAATCTGTTAAATTGTGCCTTGCCTGCTCAAGTGATGATTAAAGAAATGGGAGTATTGAAATCTGTTAAATTGTGCCTTGCCTGCTCAAGTGATGATTAAAGAAATGGGAGTATTGAAATCTGTTAAATTGTGCCTTGCCTGCTCAAGTGATGATTCTTCTTCTTTCCTTCCTCATTTGCCTTTTAGCGTCGTGGGGAGATATAATTTGCGGTCTTTTGCTCTTCTGTTCGCCTCTGCTGATGTTATGTTTCCTAGTGCTTCTAATATTCCATCGACCCATCTTTTTCATGGTCGACCCTTGGGTCTGGTGTTCTCACAATGTTTGTTGAAAGCTCGTTGTGTTGTGTTTTGTTCTTTCTGCCTTGTCACGTGGCCAAACCATTTTATCTGTCGTTTCCTTATATATTCTATGGCGGGGGCTATTCCTAGCTTTTTTTTCAGTTCTTCATTTCTGATCTTGTCTCTCAGACTGTTTCCTGTCATTGTGATGATTAAAGATCTTAAATTAACATTTGTTAGAATCTGTGAGAGTGAAAAGAATCCTGAATTCACTATAAAAAATATCACAGAATATTATTGACAAGACTATGACATGAAACAATAGTAACTCAGTAAAAAAAACCTTATCAATGTAGAAAAGTATAAAACATTTAATTCATGTTAATGGAAGTTCATTTCACAAAATATATTTGATGAGAATGTATGTCATCACTAAACACTTAGTTCCTCTCAGGCTGAAGATGACACATAGGGCAGAAATCATAACTCTCTATTTTTGATTATTCATTGCTGGGTCCTGTAGCTTTTATTTTGTTCATAAACTCATATTTGAGTCATTTCTATTAATTGCTCTTCTCAGAGTTTCTTTTTGTCATTTTTGTTTTATTTTCATCACCAGTTGTCCATCCTGATGTGGAGTTTTCTTTCATCCATTCTGAGAACTGACTGTCTGAGAATAGGACTGTTTGAGAATATGACTGTCTGAGAACATGACTGTCTGAGAATAAGGCTGTCTGAGAACATGACTGTCTGAGAATATGGCTGTCTGAGAACATGACTGTCTGAGAACATGGCTATCTGAGAATATGGCTGTCTGAGAACATGACTGTCTGAGAACATGGCTGTCTGAGAACATGACTGTCTGAGAACATGGCTGTCTGAGAACATGACTGTCTGAGAATAGGACTGTCTGAGAACATGACTGATGTACTTTTACATCTTTTCCAGATAGATATTTAAAAAATATTCTTATTTGTTTTCTACTCTTATGGTTTCATTTGATGTAAAGTCTCTCCAATTTGTGTTTAAGTTTACCAAATTCTTGGTCATTAAAAAAAAAAAAAGTAAAGTACCCCCGTCACGCCAAGTGGTGCATAGGGAATATGGTGTTAGTGATCATAAATTTTACAGACCTTCGGCACATGATTTTTGGGGTAATGTGGTCGGTATTACGCCTGTGCTGCTTTACTTTCCCAGAAAAAAATCCGGTACCCTTTAAAGGCTGAGTAAACTGGAAGCCGTCGATTGGGATCGAACCCTACCTCTTGTCCTTTGTAGTCCAGTTCACTAACCACTGAGCTATTGCGGCTCCCAAAAATTCTTGGTCATGGTCAAACAATAATATTGTCATATACATATATTAATTTATTTAATTTTTTTTTTAATTGAATTTTTATCAAAACTTGAAACAGCAGCTTACATACAGCAATAAACATAGAAAAGAACAACTTTGAGATCTTCATAGATTACAGTTTTATTGTTGATAAAATAAAGCTGCACATTTTGTAGGGAGCAATCAATGGTCAGCCCACAATAACAGATGGATGAAACTGTCATCTACTGACAGGCATCTAACTCTCCCATTCCTCATCCCTTGCAGACCAATTCACTAACACTTCTTCTTCTTCTTTTCTTCCTCATTTGCATTTAAGCGTCAAGGGGAGATATAATTTGTGGTCTTTTGCTCTTCTGTTTCTCTCTACTGCTGTTATGTTTCCTAGTGCTTCTAATATTCCATCCATCCATCTTTTTCGTGGTCGACCATCGAGTCTGGTATTCTCACAACGTTTGCTGAAGGCTCGTTGTGTTGTGTTTTGATAGTTCTGCCTTGTCACGTGGCCAACCATTTTATCTGTTGTTTCTTTTCATATTCTATGGCGGGGGCTATACCTAGCTTTTTTCTAAGTTCTTCATTTCTGATCTTATCTCTCAGACTGTTTCCTATCATATCTCTTTGAGGTGCATTCGTAGAAACTCCTGCAGTGACAAAGTGAAAAACATTAGTTGGACTGCAAAATCATGTATGGATGAATTTACAAACATTTTATATGGATAGTTGCTACTGGCATACAGGATCAATCTCAATCTATTATTTCTTGAAACTGACAAAATTCCAATTAGTCCAATTGCTAATTCCAATATTCTTTAGATAAAAAAAAAATGACAAAGCTAAGTGGCAACATTCATCTATGCTTCACTGCTACACGTATCTTAATATGTTAATATGGTAAACAATTTTTGTAGATCATGTAGATATTGGATGTTCCCAGTGTAGATAGTTGACTATACGTTATACTATAAATAATTAAAAGATTTGAACTGTAATTTAAAAAAAATATATACTAATATAAGATTAATTTTACAATTATTATCATTCAAGAAATTTGTTTGTTCAATATTGTTCTTCTCACAATAGTGTTATAACTCATAGGTAAATGCTAGCAAAGCTCCTGTGAGTTTTCATTTGAACAGCAGAGTATTGAAAATGGCTCTCATTAAGCAGCATAGTAATGAAAATGGTTCTCATTGAACAGCAGAGTAATGAAAATGGTTCTCATTAAGCAGCATAGTAATGAAAATGGTTCTCAGTGAACAGCAGAGTAATGAAAATGGTTCTCATTAAGCAGCAGAGTAATGAAAATGGTTCTCATTGAACAGCAGAGTAATGAAAATGGCTCTCAATAAGCGGCATAGTAATGAAAATGGCTCTCATTAAGCAGCATAGTAATGAAAATGGTTCACATTGAACAGCAGAGTAATGAAAATGGCTCTCATTAAGCAGCATAGTAATGAAAATGGTTCTCATTGAACAGCAGAGTAATGAAAATGGCTCTCATTAAGCAGCATAGTAATGAAAATGGTTCTCAGTGAACAGCAGAGTAATGAAAATGGTTCTTGTTGAGCAGCAGAGTAATGAAAATGGTTCTTGTTGAGCAGCAGAGTAATGAAAATAGTTATTGAGCAGCAGAGTAATGAAAATGGTTCTCATTGAACAGCAGAGTAATGAAAATGGTTCTCATTGAACAGCAGAGTAATGAAAATGGTTCTCATGTTAACATATTTGTGTCAGGGTAAAAATATGAAAAGTACTGGTCTGTGCAATGGGTGCCAACATTAGGAAGCTGAGTTGTGTGCTGGGTCAGCTGCCTGTAATATCATGGGCACTCAAATCAAAGCTTACATGACAGTTACCAATAAGAGGAGACATGCATTGCATTAAACAACAGTTGATATCCAGTTGGTGCAAAGATTGCTGCTTAATCCAATCTAATTTGGGACTAGTGGGACTTTTACTGCAGTGTTTTCAAGTGATTTTTTTATGGTTTTGATTTTTGTTTACAAAGACAGCGGTGGTCTGGTTAAATTCACCTGATTACTAAGTCAACATGGTTTTGGTGCCAAAGCGCAGAGATTTGTGCTGCAGGTGACTGACCATTAATTAAGTGGAATGATACCAGGTAAAAGTTTTGCCCTGGAATGGGATTTGTGATCTGTGTGTGACCACAAATTCTTCACCAGTTGAATTGCAGTTGGATCAAGTGTTTCACCAAAGTGCAGGCCTAGCTTCATTTGTTGAGACAGAGATTCTTGGAGCATGCTCACTGACCACAAAGTCAACACGAATTTGGCACATAAAGGTTGTCCTGCCATGACAACTATCACAGGGACCCGGAAGTGTGCTTCATGCACTGCACATCATTTTTTTTCAGAAGACAACACAGTCATCAGTACAGCATGAACTTATGAGGATGAACACTTTGTTGGTTGCTGGAATAGTTGCTTAGTATATGTGGGAATCTTTCACCGTCAGTGACACCAATCTGTTCTAAAGACTAAAGTCTGATATCAGAGGTTAAAGAATCAAGTGAAGAATATCTCAGATGGCACAGGTAAAAGGATACTCAAAGGATAAAAAGTGCATCACCTCTGAAGAGATGGAAATGTAATTGTTCTTCAAATATAATGCAGAGATTGATGTGCAATGGATGGCAGCATGAAGAAGGTGGTATTGTTATATATTTTGTATTCCAGAATATAAAAAAAAAAAGGAAAAGGTTTTTCAGCTACAGCCAGGACTAGAATCATTGAAGACCAGAGTGGAGCTTTCTCTACAGATCTTTCTAGCAGGAGAATGTAGACATAAGTAGATGCTGCTGGACATAAGGTCACAGCTGTAAGGGCCAGCTATTACAGACTCAGTCTCTCTTTTCGAACATGTAGTAATGATGTCTACAAAATATATAGATATGTAAATATATATGTTATTTACATAACATATATATTATAATAATAACATAGAGGTAGAAAACTCCAACATCAACGAGCTACTATTCGCAGATGACCAATTCCTAATATGTGAGGATGAAAACCTGCTACAACAGCATATAGCATCTCTAGATAAAAGCTGCACAAACTACAGTATGAAAATTAACACAGCAAAGACAGAACCTATGAGAATAAGCAAATTAAGACACCCATTAAACATTAAGATCAAAGATAAAGAAATAAAACAAGTAGAGGAATTCAAGTATTTGGGCACAATGTTCACAGAAGATGGAAAACTAGACAGAGAAATTGACATGAGAATACAAAAAGCAAATGCTGTCACATACCAGCTTTCACCATTGCTAAGACATCCAAACATTTCTATGCCAGCTAAACAACAAATGATAAATAGCATTTTCATACCAACTTTGTGCTATGAAAGTCAAACATGGACCCTTTCTAAATCACATTTAAGAAAGATCAATACATGTGAGATGCGATGCTTGAAGAAAGTAACAAACAACACAAGAAGAGATAGAATACCAAATGAAACCATAAGAAAAATGGTAGGAACAAAACCCTGCCAAGAATATATAGAACAACAACAACTTAAATGGTTTGACCACCTGGTCAGAATGAATCCACACCAATCACCATCAAGGGCGAATACTTCTCGAGAATGCATGGAAAAAGACCAAGAGGAAGACCCAGGAAAAGATGGATAGATGCAGTGACAAAGACATGTAACAACAAAGGAAAATCACTAATTCCGACAGTTCGAGCAGCTCTCTCTCTCTCTCTCTCTCTCTCTCTCTCTCTCTCTCAGCGATCAGGACTCAATCAGAGTAGGATTCCAGACTCTCACATGAAGTCAGGTTAAGTGTGTTGATCACCCCCACAGACAGAACATCACAATTAGAGTCTGCCAGATCCACTCTGATTGAACACCCGTTAAAACGTTGCACTGTGTTCTGTGCTAGTGGCCCAGTGCATCCGATTTCAGCCAGCATTTTATTCAGGTTTGCTTTCCTTAGCCTTTGATTGTCTGCAATCTTCATGCAAAGCAGCAGATTGTCTTTTCTGTAGGGGGATTCTGCCCTTAGATGGTTGGCCCTCCCAGGTTTACGAGCACCATCTGCCCGAGTCACTAGAGGTGACTAACACAGACATGCACACACAAAGATATGAGATGTGACTAACACAGACATGCACACACAAAGATATGAGATGTGACTAACACAGACATGCACACATAAAGATATGAGATGTGACTAACACAGACATGCACACACAAAGATTTGAGATGTGACTAACATAGAAATGCACACACAAGGATATGAGATGTGACAAACACAGACATGCACACACAAAGATATGAGATATGACTAACATAAACATGCACACAAATTATGAGATATCACTAACCCAGACATGCACACAAAGATATGACACATGACTAACACAGATACACACTAAGATATGACTAAACACAGACACACATAAAGATATGAGCCATGGCTAGCGCACACACACATACACAAGCTAAGATATGAGCCATGGCTAGCACAGAAACACACCAAGATATGAGCCATGGCTAGCACAGAAACACATGAAGATATGAGCCATGGCTTCACGGAAACACACCAAGATATGAACCATGTCTAGCACAGAAACATTAAGATATGAGCCATGGCTAGCACGGATATACACTAAGATATGAACCATGACCAGCACAAACGCACACTAAGATATGAATCATGGCCAGCCCAGACACACACTAAGATATGAGCCATGGCCAGCACATACATCCACTAAGATATCAGCCATGGTTATCGCAGACACCCACTAAGATATGAGCTACGACTAGCATGGATATACACTGAGAATTGAGAGAGCCATGGCTCAATTCAAGAGAAGCTCAAGAACGAGAAATGATATAAACCACGACACCTTTTAGGTATCAGTGAAAAGAGAAAAGAAGATATAGTATATGTTATTATACACATACGATAATTCTCAAACAGCAGAGATAGAATCAAGATGCAACAAAGCTTGTCAAATCATTGGACAGTTATCACCACTATTGTCCAACAAGGAAGAAACTCTAGAGGCAAAACGAGCACTATACAATACAATCTTCATCCCAACGTTGTGCTACCAATGCCAGACCTGGACCCTAGATGCAAGAACAATAAGAAAAATAACCTCTACAGAGAAGAAATGTATTAGATGAATGACAGGAAACAGTCTGAGAGATAAGATCAGAAATGAAGATCTGAGAAAAAAGCTAGGAATAGCCCCCGCCATAGAATATATAAGAAAACAACAAATAAAATGGTTTGGCCATGTGACAAGGCAGACAGATCAAAACACAACACAACGAGCCTTCAGGAAACGTGAGAACACCAGACCCAAGGGTTGACCACGAAAAAGATGGATTGATGGAATATTAGAAGCACTAGGAAACATAACAGCAACAGAGGCGAACAGAAGAGCAAAAGACAACAATTATATCTCCCCTCGACGCTGAAAGGCAGAGAGGAAGGAAAGAAGAAGAAGAAGAAATATACATATATATATATGTGTATATATGTGTATATATATATCTATATAGATATGTATATATAAATGTGAGGATATGTAAAAGTCTAGAAAATTCAAATTTGTTTATTATATTGTCCAGATCATACATAGGATTATTGTAATATAAGAGGTTAAAGGGTGCCACAGCTGCATCAATGTTGAAGATGATCATACAGAAGAGTGGTGTTTGAAAGCCCTCACTAGCTGTATGTTGGAAAGCAACACAGTTACCAGTGAGGATGCAGTCTTAAACTATAACTAGATACTAGTTATCTCCACGAGGACATACAATATTAAAGTACACACCAAATTATGTTTGAAATCATTCATGTACTGACCATCTGCTGAAGTCTGGTAGGTACTGTGCAATATAAGCAAATGTCAAAATTGGGTGTTGAGAAATCCATGCTTCATACAGCTTGTTAGCAATAGCCACACAGTAGAGGTAGGCGCATCGTTCTGTTGGCATTCTCTTCTCATTTTTGCTCATTGACCTGCCCACTATCTGTGGAGAATTTCAGTCAGGACTTTAGGGTCAGAGTACTGTTGAACTTGACCTTCTTCTACAGCAATCAGTTATTGCTATACATTTAGACTAGCTTGGGACGTGAGCATGATGGTACATTTGAGACCATCACCAGTTCCCCATAACTTAACAGGTAGGGTTGTTTCTGTGGACCATATTTGTGTTCTTAGGGTGTAGGGTGTTAAAGTGCTGCAGTCCTGTAGTTTATGCTCTGGAGTTTGTCTGGATGCTCCGCAGTCAAATTCTTGCAAAGTCACTGAGACCTATCTTATGTAGGTGTGTTCTGAGACCACAATGACCTGTTTTGAGTCTGAATATATTGGTCTGCTCATGTCCACTGAGTTTGTTTAGGCTGTCATGTTCTGGCTCATATTTTCTATGTAACTCCCTCCATTCTGTTTTCCTAGCTTGTTTCAAGAATTGCTTTAAGGCTCTGGGATTAGTTGGATTGTTGAAAGCTCCCATCTGCTTTTGTGAGTTCATCTGTTTTCTCAATTCCAGGGATGTCACAGGCTGCTGGTATCCTCTGCAGGACTAGCTCTGTCTTTTCTGACAATGAACATATGTTGTTCTTTATTTTCTGAATGAGTCTGTCCCTTTTCGGACTTGACATTGCTCGTATGACTAACTTATACTTCATATCAGTGAAGATGACCATTTTTGGACTTAAAATCTCTAGTGTTGCATTTTACCCTTCTATCTATTGACCTTTCGAGCCGTAACCGGCCCATAGGGCGTAGACCAAGATACACCTTCTCCTATATGAATTTTTGTTCTAGCAGTTTTCTTTTAAAGATATTTTATCAAATCCCGCCATCTGTCTCTGTTCTGTGCAAGCAGCTCTATCTCATTGAGGGAGCCGATTCCTGCTGCTCTTGCCTCTCTCATCAATGTTCTTCTCAGTGTCTCCCTGGGTCTTCCTCTTTTTCTTTTACCTGTTGTTTCCCATATGAGGGCTTGCTTTGCTATTCGATTATTATCTCTTCTCATCACATGTCCAACGTATGACCATCGTCTTTTCTTTATTACTGAAGATATTAGTGGTTGATTGGCGATTTCTCTAATTTCCTCGTTTGTTTTGAATTCGTTCCATTCTATACCAAGTATTTTCCTTAGACATTTATTTTCGAATGCGTTCAACTTTGTTTCTATATCTCTTGTTGTTTTCCAGCTTTCACACGCATACGTAAGGGTTGATAGTACATTTGATTTGAATAGCCTAAGTTTTGTGTTTGTGCTAATGAGTTTTGATTTCCACAACTTTTCAAGGCTTCTGAAAGACATTGCTGCTTTAGCCAGTCTGATTCTAATTTCTTTGCTCGTATCCCCTTCTCGATCAATGTGACTTCCAAGATAGATGAAGTGATCGATCTCTTCTACTGGTTTGTTTTCCATGTATATTTTGTCACTTGTTGGAATTAAACTTTTCATGACTTTAGTCTTTTCATGATTGACCTCAAGCCCAATTTTGCTGGCTATTGATGATAGTTCATTTGTGTTTTCCTGCATCGTTTTTATCTGATTGCTGATGAGAACTATGTCATCAGCAAAGTCCAGGTCCTCCAAATGGTCTCCTTGTATCCATTCGATGCCTTTATTACCAGTGCAGCATTTCTTCATTATGAAGTCCATTTTACCCTTACTTTTTAAAAAAAGAAAATTAGGTAAATCCGTCAACACACTCAAAATACTTAACTATAGCATGAGTTATAATTAACTATAGCATGAGGTATACTTAACTATAGCATGAGGTATAATTAACTGTAGCATGAGTCAGACTTGATGTAGAAATTATTCTGCTTCTTCATTTTTCTGGCAGTCATTAAAGAAAAATGACGCTTCATGTTGTGTCCTATAGGGCAACACACAATTCTTCCACTTTGATCTATGATCATCTTTCAAAGAGCATTCTATTACATTTTAACCTGCAATTCTGTCACTTTAACATGCAACTACTTCACTTTAACCTGTAACTACTTCACTTTAACATGCAACTCCGTCACTTTAACCTGCAACCATTTCACTTCAACCTGCAACCATTTCACTTCAACCTGCAACTCTTTCACTTTAACCTGCTACTCTTTCACTTTAACCTGCTACTCTTTCACTTTAAGCTGCAACTCTTTCCCTTTAAGTTGCAACTCTTTCACTTTAACCTGCTACTCTTTCACTTTAAGCTGCAACTCTTTCCCTTTAAGCTGCAACTCTTTCACTTTAACCTGCTACTCTTTCACTTTAAGCTGCAACTCTTTCCCTTTAAGCTGCAACTCTTTCCCTTTAAGCTGCAACTCTTTCACTTCAACCTGCAACTCTTTCACTTTAAGCTGCAACTCTTTCACTTTAACCTGCTACTCTTTCACTTTAAGCTGCAACTCTTTCCCTTTAAGCTGCAACTCTTTCACTTCAACCTGCAACTCTTTCACTTTAAGCTGCAACTCTTTCACTTCAACCTGCAACCATTTCACTTCAATCTGCAACTCTTTCACTTTAAGCTGCAACTCTTTCCCTTTAAGCTGCAACTCTTTCACTTTAACCTGCTACTCTTTCACTTTAAGCTGCAACTCTTTCCCTTTAAGCTGCAACTCTTTCACTTTAACCTGCTACTCTTTCACTTTAAGCTGCAACTCTTTCCCTTTAACATGCAACTCTTTCACTTTAACCTGCAACTCTTTCACTTTAAGCTGCAACTCTTTCACTTTAAGCTGCAACTCTTTCACTTTAACATGCAACTCTTTCACTTTAAGCTGCAACTCTTTCACTTTAAGCTGCAACTCTTTCACTTTAACCTGCAACTCTTTCACTTTAACATGCAACTCTTTCACTTTAACCTGCAACTCTTTCACTTTAAGCTGCAACTCTTTCACTTTAACATGCAACTCTTTCATTTTAACCTGTAATTCTGTCACTTTAACCTGCAACTCTATAACTTTAACCTGCAACTACTTCACTTTAACATGCAACTCCGTCACTTTAAAAAAAAAAAGTAAAGTACCCCCGTCACGCCAAGTGGCGTATAGGGATATATGGTGTTAGTGACCCTATATTTTACAGACCTTCAGCACATGATTTTTGGGGTAATGTGGTCAGCATTACGCCCGTGCTGCTTTACTTTCCCAGAAAAAAATCTGGTACCCATTTAAGGCTGGGTGAACCCGGAAGCCGTCGGTTGGGATCGAACCCTACCCCTTGTCCGTGGTAGTCCAGTTCACTAACCACTGAGCTATCGCGGCTCCCTCCGTCACTTTAACCTGCAACCATTTCATTTTAACCTGAAACTCTTTCACTTTAGCCTGCAACTCTTTCACTTTAACATGCAACTATTTCACTTTAACCTGCAAATCTTTCACTTTAAGCTGCAACTCTTTCATTTTAACCTGCAACTCTTTCATTTTAACCTGCAAATCTTTCACTTTAAGCTGCAACTCTTTCGCTTTAACCTGCTACTCTTTCACTTTAGCATGCTGCTGTTTCACTTTAACTTGCAACACTCTTTCATTTTAACTTACAAATCTCTTACTCTTCTTTCAGAGTTTACTACGTGGTGGTTTTCAGACACACCGACTTTAATGCTTGTGCTGGTATTATACAACAAATATTACATTAAAAATACATAACATTTCAAATTTATTTGGTGAAACCAAAATTGCTAAATATGTATTGGGAAACTACAAGACTAGAGAACAATGTAAATATTAAAGGTAATTAAATATTTAATTAGAAATGATAACTAAATTGGGTAATTATGAAGGTATTCTAAAAGTGGTAAAGCGAAAAATAAGCCCAAAACAACATCAGAAGAAGCAAACATATTTTTTTTTGTCATGAGTTGACAAGAGGACAGCTGAAACATGTGGCTACTGAAAAAATGAAGGATGTAGAAGTAATGAAGAAGAAATAATAATGGTGAAAAGAGGTGTCAGTTAGATTAAGAGAAATGCTTGGAGGATGTCAGCAACTAAACTGATAAATTTAAAGCATAACAATTGTAATAATAAATACATAACTAATACACTAAAAATATATATATAAATAAATAACTGTAGAGACAAAAAGTTGTGGAGAAACATGATCACATTTGCCAGCAGAATTAGTCCTTAATGATGATAGTAATGGTTTACTTAGCAATTGGAAAAACCCACATTTGAACGGCTTCATGCCTTGTCTGTACGAACAGTTGTACACATGTACATTCTAGGTTTGAATTATGATTGAAGAAAAGACCTGTGATGATTTATTTTGATGTTAAATCCTGCAGTTGTTTACTTTCAACAACAAAAAATAGTTATGCACCACTGATCAAGTGATACAAATATACTACGAGGGAAACTCACACTTTAAGCCATAGGCTTTATTTTAGCCATTTAAAATGCTACAATGGTGAAAGGTCATTATTTCTCTCTCTCTCTCTCTCTCTCTCTCTCTGCGATCAGGACTCAGTCAGGGTATGATTCCAGACTCCCACATGAAGTCAGCTGCCAGGTTAAGTGTGTTGATCGCCCCCACAGACAGAACGTCACATTTAGAGTCTGCCAGATCCACTCTGACTGAACACCCATTAATACGTTGCACTGTGTTCTGCGTCAGTGGCCCAGTGCATCCGATTTCAGCCAGCATTTTATTCAGGTTTGCTTTCCTTAGCCTTTGATTGTCCCAAATCTTCCTGCAAAGCAGCAGATTGTTTTTTTTTTGTAGGGGGATTCTGCTCTTAGATGGTCGGCCCTCCCAGGTTTACGAGGATATATTTCCTGGATGACAGATAGGATCTATCTAAAAGGCACTAGGCTAAAGATTTCCAATACTGTGTACAAACCACACTCATTGAGCAATGAACATAGGAGACAATGATGAAACAGTTAAATTGGTAGTTAAAGGAGTGACATCTGCAGCTGGACTGGCTGTCTAGTGATGATGATCATAAAACAAGCAGCCTCATAATTGAGTGAAGTGTCCAAAATAACATCACAACTATGCTTTTAAGATTTAAATTGTTCATGCATATTTTTAATTCAGAAGAACATTCAAGTTATTGGACTAATGAATCTCAAACCTGACAACACGGAAGCACAACATCATTGACAGCACAGATGGTGGTCTAAAACAGTGCTCTTCAACCTTGTTATGCTCACCGCCCACTTGTGTATCATTTTTACAGATAAATTCTCTCCCGCCCACTTGTGTATCATTTTTACAGATACATTCTCTCCCGCCCACTTGTGTATCATTTTTACAGATAAATTCTCTACCGCCCACTTGTGTATCATTTTTACAGATAAATTCTCTCCCGCCCACTTGTGTATTTTTTACAGATAAATTCTCTACCGCACACTTGTGTATCATTTTACAGATAAATTCTCTACCGCCCACTCAAATCTAAACTGAAGAAACTTCCATAATTAAAGAAATAAAAATCAATTTCATTTAGAGGGAGAGAATAAAGTTCCTTGATCATCCACCGTGTCTATATTTTATATCTCAATAATAAAACAGTGAACTATTCTGCTACCATCCACTTAAAAGTCAAAATCCCCCGCTAGTGTGCAGTAGCACCCAGGGTGAAAAGCACTGGTCTAGACAATACCACACTCATGACAACATGCAAACAAATTATTTAATGTGCAGACAACAATGCAAGGCATCCTCTCCACATCTCTACCTCTCCAGGTTTTCCTGTGGCAGCCTCCATAAGAATATTGGAAAATGTAGGCCCAGGACAGATGACAGTTATATTGATGTTGTGTTCACCCATCTCAATTCTCAGACTCTCAAAGTATCCCTGAAATTGATCACTGAGATTTACCAAATATGTGGCCACTCCTATTTATATTGTTTGTATTGAGTGACATTTACTAAATGTTGTTATGCAAAGGCTGACTGAATATTCCAAGAAGGGAGATAGTTAAGATGCAAAAATGATATTGCAAGCTGCACCAAAAATGACAATCTCACACATAAATAATGTCATTGATAAGAGACAAAAAAATGGTAATGTAATAGATAAATTGTTGCCATAGCAAAATGAATCGCTGGATAATTAAGACATGATGAAAATAATGTTTCATTGTAAAAATGCTTAAAATAATATTATGGTTATGGTTAGTCGAAGGCCCCAGTATCACTCCAAACGAATTAAAATCCATAATTGTTCAACGCCCATGCCAGTGGAATTATCAATCACACAATCTGGATGAACACAGCTCACAGTGTGCACAGAGCTCTAAACTCAGTAGCTCCAGCAGCAAGCCGGACTCAGAATATGAGGAAACAGCAACAAGGAACACTTTTCAGACACAGCTTCAATGGTTCTTATCTGCCATATTTACCTGTATTCCAATGATGACGTACATATTGCAATCAACACAGAACACACTTTATGGTAATTTTATGGTAAAATTATTATGGTATTTTAGTGTAATGTTAAACCAAATGATATGGAAGCAATCCATGTAGGTTAAAAATGAATGCACAAGACTGCAAGTTGTAAAACGCAGTACAGTACAATCTGCCAATAATTTATAACAAAATTTTTAAGAAGAACTTAATGTAATGCACTAATTTGAATTGTAATTCCATATTTATTTGACATGTCAATGCCAGAAATGGTAAGATTCAATATCTTTTATGAACAACAAAATATTAGTAGAGTGCACAGTCTTTGGCAAACTCATTTTAGGTGTCATTTCAGAGAATTGTATCTTGTTGTTGTTGTTACGTTCGCCAGCTTTCAACTCTGACGAAGTCCCTAGAGACTAGGAACTGAATTTTGCGAGTTAATCCATTTTTCCCTGGCAGCCATGTGCACAGGGGTCCCTCGCAGCACAGGCAGATAACTCCGACTTCGGAGGTACTCATGTTTTTTCCGTCGATGAGTAACTGAAGTTTCAAGCCGGGCCTCACTGCTGAGACCAGGGGTGGTTGTCGCGGAGAGAAATCATAAATAAAAATCCCAACTGGTGGAGCCGAGATTTGAACCCACAACCTCTCTGTCCCGAGGCTTGCATCCTGCCTCGAGACCAACAATCCCCCATGGACTTGGAATATGAGGAAGCTGCAACAAGGAACACTCTTAATGCATATCCTGCAATGGTTCCCGCCGCCTATCCACCATATACCAGAAGTTCACGTCCTCCCGAAAGTGATGATCGTCATATTTCTTTAAAAATGTATAGTGCTTGATGATGTTAAGCCATCGTTGTTGACTGCAATTTCGAACATATAAACACACAGTTAGTCGTCAGATTATCCCCGTCGCACATCAAACAACAGACCGTAATATTAGCGTACGAACGAGCTAGGGATTTACGATAAGCCATTACGATGACGTAGCACACATAACAATGGCTTAACTCACAGCGATGACGTGCCCTTTAGATTCTTGAATACTCTAGTGAATATAGCCTACGACGAACAGGACACGGTGCAAATTCCCGAAAGAGATAAAAATGCAGCTGACAGAGCATTTCACATTAATAAGTAACATGGAAATAACTTGCGTCAAGCAAATCCAACAACAGTCATGAACAGCACCAATGTGACGTAAAGCGCAGAACAAGCCTAGACGATGGAATGTCGCATTTTCAACACTTGATTTGTCGAAAATGGAATATCGCCGGCGTACGACATTGTTTTATAAGCGCAGTTTTTGTTCCGAAAGTTATTCATCTGTTTAAATTATACCAGATTAATTGTGAATGATATGATTGACATTTTTTTGTCCAAAAGTTTCAGGCAGTCTAACAGTAGGGGACTGTGTGGTCTAGAAGTAAGACACAGGCCTCTGGACAGAAAGGTCCCAGGTTCAAATCCAGCCAAAGTCTGTGGGGATTTTTTGATCAAATTTTAATTATTTCATCATTTCTTCTTAACTTTACAATCCTCCTTCTTTTATAGCATTTTTTTAAGATTAGCTTTTTGATGAGGTTATAACAATAACTGATGAATTTTGGTATTAAGCTTGGTTGATGGTATAATTGTAGAGTGGCAAACTAAGTGAACAATGCATTCTAGCCTGTGAACAATGCATTCTAGCCTGTGAACAATGCATTCCAACCAGTGATTAATGCATTCCAACCAGTGAACAATGCATTCTAACCAATGAACAATGCATTCCAACCTGTGAACAATGTATTCCAAAATGTGAACAAAGCATTCTAGCCTGTGAACAATGCATTCTAGTCTGTGAACAATACATTCTAGCCTGTGAACAATGCCTTCTAGCCAATGAACGATACATTCTAGCCTGTGAACAATGCATTATAACATGTGAACACCTGAAATAAGAAGCAGGGAACTAGGTGGTCTAGAGGTAAAATGGGAGCCTCTGGATAAGAAGGACCAGGATTAATATCTTGCAACAGGCAGTGGGAATGTTTCTCTACAATCAATGATTTCTTCATAGCATTACTCTCTCTCAGTCTGTGGGTGCTGAAATCTGATATCTAGCCTTCTCTATAACAGCAGACAAGAGGAGGTTGTGCTCTTTGCACACAATAAAGAACTTTTGGCAGGTAGAAGATGAAAAGAGTAGGCCAAAATGACTGCAGCTGGGGTAAACATTGTTAAGCAGTTAAAAATCTACTCCTGCTGAAGATGGAAGTATCAGGCTAAAAGGCACATACCATGCCTTAGACTAACGAAGCAATGTACCCATGACCACTTAAATAGTGAATGCTGAAAATGGAAGAACAAGCAGTACTCTCTCTCCCTCTCTCTGTCTCTCTCTCTCTCTCTCTGCGATCAGGACTCAATGAGAGCAGGATCCCAGAGCAGAATCCCAGACTCTCACATGAAGTCAGCTGTCAGGTTAAGTGTGTTGATCAAGCAGTACAAACATCATTATCTGTTGCAAGAGTTGAATCAACTTTTTTTGTGGATACCAAAAGTACAATGTGACCCATTGTGCTAAAATGCAATAGGAAATTACAGTGCAAGCTCTTGAGATGCTTTCATCTTTCATAAATCTTAGACATCTCATATTTAGACCATGTTAGCAATAAAGAAGTCCAAAGGGGACAGAACATATTTAGCATGAAGCTCTCATCCTCGTGAAGAAAAACAAAAGGCTGAGATGACGTTGCCGTGATCGCAGAAGAAGAAGAAGAAGAAGATGGTGTTACACAAATCAGGCACTTCAGGTCTGGCAAAATTTATTATATAGAGAACTTTGTAATGGGCATGATACAAAACAGAGAGAGAAAAAAACTGGAAATGGTTGAAGCATCACAGAATTATGGTTCTTGGCTTTGCAAGGTTACAGATGGTAGGGAGAGGCAGAGAATTCTTGGAGAGTATGATGATGCTACAATGACTTACCAAGTTATGGCAAAGATAAAGGCTAAACAATAACAATGGAAAGCAAAAACACCACATCAATGTAAGGAATAAAATTATACTTTACATTAAGATCAAAATATTATGTATGCACACCTTTAACAAATATAATGCTATGTTACGTTAAGAAGACGATAGTCATATGTTGGACATGTGATGTGAAGAAATAATAACCGAATAGCAAAGCAAGCCCTCATGTGGGAAACAACAGGTAAGAGGAAAAGAGGAAGACCCAGAGAGACACTGAGAAGAACATTTATTAGAGAGGCAAGAGCAGCAGGATTCAGCTCCCTCAATGAGATAGAGCTGCTTGCACAGAACAGAGACAAATGGCGAGATTTGATAAAATATCTTTAAAAGAATTGAAAACTGCTAGAACAAAAATTCAGATAAGAGAATGAGTATCTTGGTCTACGCCCTATGGGCTGGCTACGGCTCGAAAGGTCAAAAGATAGATATGTTAAGAAGCTTGGTACCATCATAGTAGGTGGCTGTTTTCAGAAAACCTGCACTACAAATATGAATGTTATTGTTGTCTTCAATTTTGTAATATGTTACAAAATGATATTTCACAACATATGCACATCCCTACATATACATGCACAGACAAAGTGTAGACTTTCATGCTGCTTAAACATCAATATAATTTAAACTGAAAAAATGTGTGGCAATAAAAGCGATATTTGATCTGCTGGAAATTTCAGTCATTTCATTTTGAATTCACCTCTCATTGGATGAGCCATGTAGAAAAATTGTGTATACTCGGCTCCTTCCTTTTTTGTCTTATTGCATATCCCATGAGCAGAGCAGTGGTAAGTTTAGCTTTCTGTACATCACTTCTTATATAGTTTGAGTTGTTTGACGAAAGTTATTTACACTTTACAACACATTCATGTGGTGGGCTCTGTCAAGTCAGCCAAAGTTTTATCTCTTTAGGGAATTTGCATCATGCTTTGTTCAGTGTAGACTGCAAACACTAGAGTAATCATGAATCCATAGGCGCAGCCATTGTGTGTGTGCTACGTCATCATAATGGCTCATCGTATATCCCAAGACCGGCCATACGCTAATCTTACGGTCTATTGTTTGATGTGCGTCGGGGCTAAAATGACGATGAACTGTGTTTTATATGTTCGGAATTGAAGTCAAACAGGATGTCCTAACATCATGAAGCGCTATACATTTTAAAAATACGACGATCATCCTTTTCAGGAGGACGTGAACTTTTGGTCAATAAGGTGGATAGGCGGCAGGAACCATTGAAGGTTATGTCTGAAAAGTGTTCCTTGTTGCAGTTTCCTCATATTCCAAGTCCGGCTTGTTGCAGGAGCTACTGAGTTAGGTGCTCTGTGCACACCGTGAGCTGTGTGTTTCATCCGTTTTGATCATGTTCCAATATTCCAATTGTTTATGATGAATGCTGATATCATATGACAGGGAACAGTTGGCTGTGTTCACTTTCTGTGCGGTTTCGCCTTATGTCTTTCGGCGTGTGCCGAGTGCTATGATGGGGACTACAGCTACCTTTCTTTGTTTGGGAGATGAGTTAGTAATTTGGATGATTCCACTGGCACGGGCGGTTGAGTAATTATGGATTTTAATTTGTTTGCAGTGATACCGGGGCCTTCCATAGCCAAATAACCAAAATAGAATAGTTTGAGTTGTCATCTTGAATTTATTGAGTGACTCAGTGATCCCATCTATCCAGCTTTTATTGTGACATCCTTTTACTTTACAGCCTGGTTATTTTATGTGGAGAGTATGTGCTGTAGTTTGGTTGGGTTTTACTCTAGTCAGTCAGTGCCAACTATTTCATTCTTAGATGTTCAAACAACTATTGAATGGATTTGTCCTTACAGCTTCATTTTCAAAGTTTTTTTCTTTACTCAATCCTTTCTTGTTTTGTTTGCAAAATGGTTGTGCGTCTAATTTCACACGGTGTCATTTGCAATTATATCTTTTAAAGATTGTCCATGCCTGGTACTGATCAGCTAAACACCTCCACCAAAAAATATTCCAGACTTCGGTCACCTGTCCTTTGTTCATATTGACCTGTTCATTGTTTCTGTAGGTTTCATCTGGTTTAATGATTAAATTCCAAATACAGATTTCTTTTAATTCAACATTTATTTTGAATAAAACTATTTCCTTTACATTAATACTGTAAATAATTAGTTGTTGTTTGTCAATGTAACTGTGAGTAGGTTTGTGTCAAGGCACGACAGATACTTACAGCCACTGCAAGTTTTGATCCAGTGTAAGACCTGGAATTTGGTGAGCCTGAGGAGTATAGAATAAATAGCCATTTACAATGTGTACAAATAATCACATTACATTTACAATGTGTACATATAATCACATAACATTTACAATGTGTACAAATAATCACATAACATTTACAATGTGTACATATAATCACATAACATTTACAATGTGTACAGATAATCACATAACATTTACAATGTGTACAAATAATCACATAACATTTACAATGTGTACAGATAATCACATAACATTTACAATGTGTACAGATAATCACATAACATTTACAATGTGTACAAATAATCACATAACATTTACAATGTGTACAGATAATTACATAACATTTACAATGTGTACATATAATCACATAACATTTACAATGTGTACAAATAATCACATAACATTTACAATGTGTACAGATAATCACATAACATTTACAATGTGTACAGATAATCACATAACATTTACAGCCGTAAAATGTTTAACCTTAGACTCTACCCTCAGAAAGGTGTAGAAAATAGTATTTTATCATTTAGTCTCTTTAGGATAGGTTGTTTGGGTATTATTATTTTTTTTCAAATAAATCTTTATTGTATCTTTAAATTCTATATGACAGTGCATGATAACATTTTTTCATGAAAAACAAAATGGAATAGCATCTCTCACATTCCATCCATTACATTTCAAAGAAGAAAAAACATTTAATATTTATCGCTTTCGTTCTCATACTTTCATGCTTAACAGCTAAATTGTTTTTTTTTAAGATGGACTTTGTTCTTTGGTTAAAAATGTGTAGAAAAATATGGGAATTAAAATTATTACATTTGTACATCACCTCATTCCTGCAAGTCCATATTATATGTCTGTATTCTGATAGTAGTATAAATAATTTTGTAAAAAGATCTTGTGTTGTTGTTTTTGGCAGTATGTTGAGCATAATAGATCTGTATGTGTCGACTTTTTGTGTGGTGTGTGATTTTAGTGTTTGTTGCAGTGCCCTTCTTACTGGTATGATTGTACTGCACCTATAGAATAGGTGCTCTTCTGTTTCTTGAGTGTTTTGTCTGCAGAGGGGGCACCGTGGTGTCCATCTTAATCTGTGGGTTGATCTCGCTGTAATGGGTGTCATGTTATATATGAGTCTGTATGTGACCTCCCTCACTGTAATGGGTGTCATGTTATATATAAGTCTGTATGTGACCACCCTCGTTGTGATGTGTGTCCTGTTATATATGAGTCTGTATGTGACTTCCCTCGTTGTAATGGGTGTCATGTTATATATGAGTCTGTATGTGACCTCCCTCACTGTAATGGGTGTCATGTTATATATAAGTCTGTATGTGACCACCTTTGTTGTGATGGGTGTCATGTTATATATGAGTCTGTATGTGACCTCCCTCGCTGTAATGTGTGTCATGTTACATATAAGTCTGTATGTGACCACCCTCGTTGTGATGGGTGTCATGTTATATATGAGTCTTATATCCTCCCTCGTCGTGACCTCCCTCGCTTTGGGGGAGATTTTTGGATTGTGGAGGTTTGAGAAAGTGCTGGTGTAGTCTGTGAGAAAGTACTTTTGGCCTCTCTTGATTCTGTGATGTAGTGGAGGTGCCTGTTGTTTAATTAGGTATTTGTAGATGTTGTTTGTCCCTTGGTGTAGTAAGCTGTCATGTCCTTGGATGGCCTGTAGACATGTTTTGTAATATGTAGGTGTGGTGCCAAAATGGTGAAGCAATGAATTGTTAAGTTTTCTGAATCTGGTTAATCTCAGCCCCATGTAGTAGTGAGCAAAGGTGTGGTTGTCTGGTTGTTTGATGATGCGACTTATATGATTTATTCGGAGAGCTTTTGTTTCTGTGTGTATGTCCTGTAGTGAGATCCCTCCCTGTCTTTTGTGCTGTTTCAGTGTTTTTTGTTTTATGCTGTGTATTGTGTGGCCAAATACAAAGGTTCTTATCAGTTTGTTTATCTCTTTGATTGTTGATTGCGGTGGGTCGAAAACTGTGGCTGTGCAAATCAATTTGAAAATGATGTATGTGTTGACTATGATGTATGTGTTGACTATGATGTATGTGTTTACTATGATGTATGTGTTGACTATGATGTTGTGTTTACTATGATGCTCCGGCCAAAAATTGTTGATGTTTTGTATTTGTATCTCTGTAGCATGTCTGTTATTTTTGTGATTAGGTTCTGCCATGTTGGTTTGTGTGTTTTATTTGGGTTGCATGGATATGTTATCCCGTATAGTTTTAAGTTGGTGACCGGTGTTAGAGCTGAGGGAAAGTTCTCTTTGTTCTTCCACATGTCTATACCCATAATAAAAGATTTTTGTATGTTTATTTGTGCCTCGCTGCCCTGCCCAAACTCTGTGAATGTGCTGAGGATGTCGTCTATTGATCTAGTGGTTGGTGGAAAGAAAACAGTGTCATCAGCGTAGGCTAACAGCTTCTGTTCTCCTTTCCCAGGTATGTGTGTGCCTGCTATGGAGTTGTTTTGTCTAATGCTTTCTAAGAGTGGCTCTATAGTCAGTACATAAAGTAAGGGGGATAGAGAGCACCCTTGTCTGACTGATCTTGTTAACCTGAAAGTCTATGTAAGAGTGGCTCTATAGTCAGTACATAAAGTAAAGGGGATAGAGAGCACCCTTGTCTGACTGATCTTGTTAACCTGAAAGTCTATGTAAGAGTGGCTCTATAGTCAGTACATAAAGTAAGGGGGATAGAGAGCAGCCTTGCCTGACTGATCTTGTTAACCTGAAAGACTCTGTAAGAGTGGCTCTATAGTCAGTACATAAAGTAAGGGGGATAGAGAGCACCCTTGTCTGACTGATCTTGTTAACCTGAAAGTCTATGTAAGAGTGGCTCTATAGTCAGTACATAAAGTAAAGGGGATAGAGAGCACCCTTGTCTGACTGATATTGTTAACCTGAAAGTCTATGTAAGAGTGGCTCTATAGTCAGTACATAAAGTAAAGGGGATAGAGAGCACCCTTGTCTGACTGATCTTGTTAACCTGAAAGTCTATGTAAGAGTGGCTCTATAGTCAGTACATAAAGTAAAGGGGATAGAGAGCACCCTTGTCTGACTGATATTGTTAACCTGAAAGTCTATGTAAGAGTGGCTCTATAGTCAGTACATAAAGTAAAGGGGATAGAGAGCACCCTTGTCTGACTGATCTTGTTAACCTGAAAGTCTATGTAAGAGTGGCTCTATAGTCAGTACATAAAGTAAGGGGGATAGAGAGCACCCTTGTCTGACTGATCTTGTTAACCTGAAAGTCTATGTAAGAGTGGCTCTATAGTCAGTACATAAAGTAAGGGGATAGAGAGCACCCTTGTCTGACTGATCTTATTAACCTGAAAGTCTATGTAAGAGTGGCTCTATAGTCAGTACATAAAGTAAAGGGGATAGAGAGCACCCTTGTCTGACTGATCTTGTTAACCTGAAAGTCTATGTAAGAGTGGCTCTATAGTCAGTACATAAAGTAAAGGGGATAGAGAGCACCCTTGTCTGACTGATCTTGTTAACCTGAAAGTCTATGTAAGAGTGGCTCTATAGTCAGTACATAAAGTAAGGGGGATAGAGAGCAGCCTTGTCTGACTGATCTTGTTAACCTGAAAGTCTATGTAAGAGTGGCTCTATAGTCAGTACATAAAGTAAAGGGGATAGAGAGCAGCCTTGTCTGACTGATCTTGTTAACCTGAAAGTCTATGTAAGAGTGGCTCTATAGTCAGTACATAAAGTAAGGGGGATAGAGAGCAGCCTTGTCTGACTGATCTTGTTAACCTGAAAGTCTATGTAAGAGTGGCTCTATAGTCAGTACATAAAGTAAGGGGGATAGAGAGCACCCTTGTCTGACTGATCTTGTTAACCTGAAAGTCTATGTAAGAGTGGCTCTATAGTCAGTACATAAAGTAAGGGGGATAGAGAGCAGCCTTGTCTGACTGATCTTGTTAACCTGAAAGTCTATGTAAGAGTTTGGTTCACTAGGATCCTGCTCTCAGGTCTAGCATAAAGAATGTGAATCCATTGTCTGAAATGTTCTCCTATGTTACAATTGAGCAAAGTCTTGTGGAGGTATGAATGGGCTACTCTGTCAAAGGCTTTTCTTGGTCAAGAGATAAGATAGAGGATTGACTGTCTTTTTCGTGTGCGTAAGTGATAATGTCTCATATAAAGTGTGTGTGTAAGTGGTAATGTCTCGTATAAAGTGTGTGTGTAAGTGGTAATGTCTCATATAAAGTGTGTGTGTAAGTGATAATGTCTCATATAAAGTGTGTGTGTAAGTGATAATGTCTCGTATAAAGTGTGTGTGTAAGTGATAATGTCTCGAATAAAGTGTGTGTGCTGGTGAATGTTTCTGCCCTGAACACTACATTGTTGATCTGTATGGATGAGATACGTCATGAAAGGATTGAGTTTATTTGTCAAAGTTTTTGTTAGCATCTTGTGTTGAGAAGTGAAATGGGTCTGTAGTTTTTTAGAAGTGTTTTGTCTGTGTTGTCCTTGGGGAGCAGTGTTATGTAGGACATGTTTAGAAGTGTCTTATCTGTGCCCTTGGGGAGCAGTGTTATGTAAGACATGTTTAGACTCGGCGGTAACTGTTTCTTTGTGAATGAGTTTGTGTACATTTTGAGGAGAAGAGGACCTAGGATAGGAAAGAAGTGTTGGTAGAATTCTTCTGTGAGGCCATCAGGCCCTGGTGATTTGTTTTTTTGCAGTGCTTGTATTGCACTTGTTATGTCTGCTAGTGTGAGTTCTGCATCGAGCTTCCCCTTATCTGAATCTGTTAGTTTTTTTGTGTAATACATGAATTTGTCTTGTATGCGTGGTTGTGTGTTACTTTCTGTGTATAAGTTCTGGTAGTAGGTTTCAAATACAAATGAACTATCATCAATAGCCAGCAAAAGTGGGCTTGAGATCAATCATGAAAAGACTAAAGTCATGAAAAGCTTAATTCCAACAGACGACAAAATATACATGGAAAACAAACCAATGGAAGAGATTTATCACTTTATATATATATATGGAAGTCACATTGATCGATAAGGGGATACAAGCAAAGAAATTTAGAATCAGAATAGCTAAAGCAGCAATGTCTTTCAGAAGCCTTGAAAAGTTGTGGAAATCAAAACTCATCAGCACAAACACAAAACTTAGACTATTCAAATCAAATGTACTATCAACCCTTACGTATGCGTGTGAAAGCTGGAAAACAACAAGAGATATAGAAACAAAGTTGAACGCATTCGAAAATAAATGTCTAAGGAAAATACTTGGTGTAGCGTGGAACAAATTCAAAACAAATGAGGAAATTAGAGAAATCGCCAATCAACCACTAATATCTTCAATAATAAAGAAAAGACGATAGTCATATGTTGGACATGTGATGAAAGGAAATAACAACCTAATAGCAAAGCAAGCCCTCATGTGGGAAACAACAGGTAAGAGGAAAACCCAGAGAGACACTGAGAAGAATATTGATGAGAGAAGCAAGAGCAGCAGGAATCGGCTCCCTCATTGAGATAGTGATGCTTGCGCAGAACAGAGACAAATGGCGAGATTTGATAAAATATCTTTAAAAGAATTGAAAACTGCTAGAACAAAAATTCAGATAAGAGAAGGAGTATCTTGGTCTACGCCCTATGGGCCGACTACAGCTCGAAAGGTCAATAGATAGTAGGTTTCAAATGCTTTGGTGATATTTGGGGTGTCTGTTTGCATGTTGCCGTCTGAGTCTACTATTTTCCTTATTTGTCTGTTGTGTTGTATATTCTGTTCTATTCCCAAGTATTGTTTGCTTGGAGTTTCCTGAGTGATTGTCCTTAATCCTGTACGTAGTAATGCTCCTTGAAATGTTTGATGTCTGTACTGTTCCAGTTCCTCCTCTAGTGTCAAAATATTGGGTGTATGTTTGTCTATTTGTTTTGCTAGATGGATCGCTTCTTCTAACATTTTCTCATGCCATTGTCTGACCTTGTTTATCTGTCGTGACAGAATTTGTGTTCGTTCTCTTATCGTGTCCTTCAGGAGTTCCCAATGCCCCTGTTACGTCATCTATGTCTTTGTGATCGGTGTACAAGTAGATGAGTTGTGTTATGTGTGTGACGTATGTTTTGTTCTGTAGTAAAGTGTTGTTGAACTTCCACACTGGGTGTGGTGACTTTCTGGACTGAGTATTTGGGTGTATACTGTTAATGGTTGCAATGACTGCTTTGTGGTCTGTAAACTGGAACGTATCTGCAATGTGCTTAGTGTCTGTGATGTGGTGGTTTGCTGATGCGTATATCCTATCTAGTCTTGCTGCCCTGTTGTGACAAATGTTTCTGTGTGTGGTATCTCTAATCTGTGGATGTGTGTGTCTATATGCATCTGTCAGGCCATCTGTTTGGATATTAGAAGTCACACCGAAATGGTGGAGTCTGGGATTAACCCAGGGTGTGTGTAGACATCCACTTACATGATTGAGCTTTCCATTTTTCTTTAGCAACAGAACATATCATCATCATCATTGAGTGCCATCTCCGCATCGAAGGTTGGCAACCATGGAGCGCCACTCCACTCTGTCTCTTGCTTTGATGGTGCCATTTGTCATAGGTTGACTTGTCCATCTTTTAATGTTACTCGTCCATGTTAGTCTTGGTCTACCTCTGCCTCTTTTACCTTGTATTTTCCCTTCCAATGTTACTTTTATTAGGCTGTTGTGTCCTTTAACATGCCCCAAAAATTCTTCCTTGGAATGATGAATGTTATGTGATGAGGCTCCGATCTCTTTCACGGTGGTCTTTCATATTCATCTTTCGTGTTCTGAATATGCCTCATGTGTACCACACACTTTGTTGTTTTTGCTTTCCAGGCCGTTGATCATTTCTGATTCTTCCGCTCCATCCACCGTCACAGATTTTTCACATTCGGGTTGAATATACCCGGCCGGCGCCATTGTTGTCGAACTATGTGATTGCCTGTCGAACCACGAGCACACGACACAAAGAAGAATAAATTATATTCCACTTAAATATCGGTAATCACAGTCCATCCACTCGTCAGAAGTAAAACATACACCAAACGGGAGAATAGCAACACATAATTCCACAACTAGACTATTGCGTAAATAATTGAAATATATCAGCAAGAGCTGAATTATTAAAACGATCACAGGTAGCCACCATGACACCAGAATCCATACATAATTTTAATTAGACATAGAGATGAAAACAGTTGCACGACCTGCTTATAATGATCATTTCCTTAATTAAATAATAATACCCAGAAAATGTACGTCCTTCAATGCCTTCTTATAAAAATTATCACACTGTGATACATTTGTAATATAATTCACTTTTCTTTTCTTCTTCATTTGTCTTCAGCATCATGAGGGATTTAATCCATAATTATATAAGTTACTAGTACCCATGATAGTGGTAAATATTGTTATAGTGGTAAATATTGTTATAGTGGTAAATAGTGTTATAGTGGTATATATTGTTATAGTGGTAAATATTGTTATAGTGGTAAATATTGTTATAGTGGTAAATAGTGTTATAGTGGTAAATATTGTTATAGAGGTAAATATTGTTATAGTGGTAAATATTGTTATAGTGGTAAATATTGTTATAGTGGTAAATATAGTTATAGTGGTAAATATTGTTATAGTGGTAAATATTGTTATAGTGGTAAATAGTGTTATAGTGGTAAATATTGTTATAGTGGTAAATAGTGTTATAGTGGTAAATATTGTTATAGTGGTAAATATAGTTATAGTGGTAAATATTGTTATAGTGGTAAATATTGTTATAGTTATGATTGTAACTGACCAATATTAAAGTATATTTAGAGTTTTTATTTAATGCAGGACAAAAATTGACACTTTTGTTAAACTATGGGATGGCCAAGAAATATTTTTAAAAAACTATATGGTACTCTCTCTATCAGCATGTTACATATGGTCAGCTACATATAAGTATGCAATACCTAGACAAGTGGGGCAAGATGTAGTGCATGGCACTGATCTCAATACTCTAATTTTCAATTGGCGCTGAAAGGAAATACGGCAGAGGAAAGTAAATATCTATCAGACCTAGAAAAATATAGTCAAACAAAACATTTATTAATAGAGGAGATGGAAGAAGAGTGTATGGTAGACCCAGAGTGAGATGGCCTGATAATATTACAAGAAGGAAGATAGGTTAGATACACAATATAAAATGCAAACTGCACCTAAAATGACATAATATCATGCATTAACATGTCATTTTGTAAAATAACTATATTGTGTTGCCTTGTTTTACTGAAACTATGGATAGGTGAGGACACTAGTATTCCATCAACAATGGCAACTATATTCCTTCAACTATCTCCATCTTATACTGCTAGGCTAATTTATAACAAACGTAACTTTACATTTTACAGAAGAGAAAGGGAAAATTAGATGATATATAATAATGTGGTCCATATATAGGATGCCAGGACCTTGTGATAGTATCCAACTCAAGTCCTTGCATTTATCACTGTAGTTCTACCCTTTAAGTCTAAATTGCCTAAGCATATAAACAAATAGACATAATGTAAGATCACATCAGGCTGGCTTTAGATGTCTTTATGATATTCTTGCCAATTCTCGTTATGTTTGAATCACCAATGTTGTTGTCATGTTTGGGACAGGAGAATAAAAATACAAATGCCACAGCCCTTCAGCTACTAATATTTAACTACAATCTCAGACTTGTAGGGGTATAAGACAATGACAGAGCTGCTTAGTTGATTTCAAACTGACCTAGAGTGTTGACACGTGAGAAAAGCTATTGCTAGTAACTTCTCATTCAGACAATTGCAAAATAATATAAGGAAGTGATCACTCTTCACGTAACACTAAGGTGATCTATTTTTTCTTGATTGATCAACATTGTCTACATATATAGACTGATAATCACCACAAACTGAAATATGCATCTGAAGCACTTTTTGATTCCCCTAGTTTGTAGTGCAGCCCTGTTTCTGTAGGTCAAACTTTCATTACCTGACTATTGAAGGCTGTACAGTTTTACTTATGTTGATCAAACTTGCTTTATTGAACTGTTGAATGATGTACAGTCTTGCTTCTGTAGGTCAAACTTTCTTTATTGAACTGTTGAATGATGTACAGTCTTGCTTCTGTAGGTCAAACTTTCTTTATTGAACTGTTGAAGACAGTACAGACTTACTTTTGTTGGTCAAACTTTCTTTATTGAACTGTTGAAGACAGTACAGACTTACTTTTGTTGGTCAAACTTTCTTTATTGAACTGTTGAATGATGTACAGTCTTGATTCTGTAGGTCAAACTTTCTTTATTGAACTGTTGAAGACAGTACAGACTTACTTCTGTAGGTCAAACTTTCTTTATTGAACTGTTGAAGACAGTACAGACTTACTTCTGTTGGTCAAACTTTCTTTATTGAACTGTTGAATGATGTACAGTCTTGCTTCTGTAGGTCAGACTTTCTTTATTGAACTGTTGAATGATGTACAGTCTTGCTTCTGTAGGTCAAACTTTCTTTATTGAACTGTTGAATGATGTACAGTCTTGCTTCTGTAGGTCAAACTTTCTTTATTGAACTATTGAAGGCTGCAAAGTTTTACTTCTGTAGGTCAAACTTTCTTTATTGAACTGTTGAATGATGTACAGTCTTGCTTCTGTAGGTCAAACTTTCTTTATTGAACTGTTGAAGGCTGTACAGCCTTGCCATACAGGTTCAGGTATGTGCTTTGGTGCTCTACGTTTGCAGATCTCTGAGACGTATTCTGTAAAGGTATGTGTTGAGGTCACGGTACCCTGTTCTAAATTAAGGTCTGCTCAAATGATCTTTTACTGGCTAAATTTTTCCAATTAGTTCTCTCCATTCTATTTTCATTGCTTTTGATTTTTAAAGGAGTGTTTTCACCTCCCTGAAGCTCTGGAAGGTTCTTTTATATTTGTGCATTCTAATAAAGTGTTTAGTTAACAATTAGATATTTAGTTAACACTAAGATAAACTATATAAAGTGATTACCTTTTGGTTAACACTAAGATAATCTATCAAATTGATCACCCTTTAGTTAACACTACGATAAGCTATGAAATTCTATCTATTGACCTTTCGAGCCGTAACCGGCCCATAGGGCGTAGACCAAGATACACCTTCTCCTATATGAATTTTTGTTCTAGCAGTTTTCTTTTAAAGATATTTTATCAAATCTCGCCATCTGTCTCTGTTCTGTGCAAGCAGTTCTATCTCATTGAGGGAGCCGATTCCTGCTGCTCTTGCCTCTCTCATCAATGTTCTTCTCAGTGTCTCCCTGGGTCTTCCTCTTTTTCTTTTACCTGTTGTTTCCCATATGAGGGCTTGCTTTGCTATTCGATTATTATCTCTTCTCATCACATGTCCAACGTATGACCATCGTCTTTTCTTTATTACTGAAGATATTAGTGGTTGATTGGCGATTTCTCTAATTTCCTCGTTTGTTTTGAATTCGTTCCATTCTATACCAAGTATTTTCCTTAGACATTTATTTTCGAATGCGTTCAACCTTGCTTCTATATCTCTTGTTGTTTTCCAGCTCTCACACGCATACGTAAGGGTTGATAGTACATTTGATTTGAATAGCCTAAGTTTTGTGTCTATGAAATTGGTTACCCTTTAATTAACAATAAGATACTCAGTGAAAGTGATCACCCTTTATTTAACAATATAAGATAATCAATCAAAGTGATCACCCTTTATTTAACAATAAAATAATCAATGAAAGTAGTCAATCTTTAGTTAATAATAAAATAAAATATTAAAGTGATCACTTATTTAAATAAGGATATAAGTAAGCAATCACAAAATTACACACTCAGTCTATACCACCTGCTGGAAGGAATCAAGTGCCATATTGAATGTCTTAAATACAACGAACAGATGGGAGATTTTATTGCAGAAGTGAGGTGAAAATAACTCAGGCAAAATCATAATTCCAAAGAATGAAAGATATTATATAATCCATTTTTATGAATGGAAATAAGGAAAATATTGTTTTCAATATTATATGGATATATATATATATATACACATATATACATTATCTTGACAGGTGGGTGTGAATCGTGGACAATATAGCACTCACAAGAAAGAAAATAATTGGTGGCACAGAAATGTTGTTTTACAGAAGAATGTTGACAATACCATGAGCAGCAAACAGAGAGTAATGAGAATGTTCTACAATGCAAAAAGAAAGTTAACTTTCTTTAACAGAAGGAAACTGTCACCATATTTTTGGCCATGTAATGAGAAAGAAACAAGTGAAATAAGTGATGACAGGAATAAATGAGGGAAGATAGAGGAAAATAAAGATAAAAGATACAAGGCAGTTTAAGAAAATGATTTGGTAGGAAGTCAACAACAAAATTGTTCAACAATTGTAGGGATAGAAAGTTGTGGAAAAACATGATTGCCTATATTAGAAGGCACGGCGCTATGATAATACAATGGTGCCATTTCTTCTACATAGTTAACTAACTCTTAATTCAGTTTTTCTAATTATATTCAATTATGCAACCAAGATTTTATATAAAAACCATTTCAACTTTAGTCATTTGACATGAACGCTTCTGTTAACAGAAATGAACTTAGTCTGACCTAGTTTTCCTGCCAGACTGCTTGTCACAACGACATGGCCCTGCTTACGCTGCAACATGTGAGGTAATACTTCCTGAGTCAAGGACACGGGTCCAAGAACATTGATGTTAAAGAGTTCTCGATCTATCTCCAGGTCTACATCTGTCCACTTTGCTCGCTGACTCTTACCAGCATTATTGATGAGGACATCAATCTACAAGAGTCAAAATGATCAAGCCATAAATATGGCTCAAAATGATCAAGCCATAAATATGGCTCAAAATGATCAAGCCATAAATAGAAGCATTTATACAATAGACACAATTAAAAGTAATCAAACAATTGTCAAATTTAGTGATTATTATTTATTTATGTATTTTTTGTATACCCATTGTACCCTAATATGTAGTAATGTGAGTTATTAAGAGTTGTGGTAAGAATTAGGTTCTTGATTTATTGATAGCTGATAATATTAATTTATGAATATATGGTCAAACAGAACTTATATCTGTGAAATGTGGGCAGACCCATTGGTGCTATGAATGATTAAATTCTAATGGTTTTTCAGTTTTCTACTGCACACATTCCAGATTCATCTTTTAAGTTGTCCCAGGCTACTCACAACAAGATGGATTCCAGATTTCTCATTAACCACAGGCAATTAATAGCATAATAATCGTATATAAAGAACAAAAGCATTATTATATTGAGATTGCATTAAAGTACTAGTCAGTTTCAAGTTGCCAACCTGATTAAAATGTTCAAGAACCTGCTTCACTGCTGACTTGTGTGTTGTAAATGCTGCCACATCCACAGGTAGGACAAGAATATCATGTTTAGAAACTTTACCTGCGGAGACAAAGAAAATATAGTAACAGTGCAATACTTAATACAAGCATTTATATGTTGCAATTGTTCTTGTTTAATAAATAGTACCATGAATAAGGAACAAGCACAGGGTAATATAACAGCATATAATAAACAGACGAGGAAGTCATGGAGTAATAAACAGACGAGGAAGTCATGAAATAATAAACAGATGGGGAAGTCATGGAATAATAAACAGATGAGGAAGTCATGGAATAATAAACAGATGGAGAAGTCATGAAATAATAAACAGATGAGGAAGTCATGGAATAATAAACAGACGAGGAAGTCATGAAATAATAAACAGATGGGGAAGTCATGGAATAATAAACAGATGAGAAAGTCATGGGATAATAAACAGATGAGGAAGTCATGGAATAATATCAAGAAAATGGTACAAACAAATGTGAACTTGATTTTTTAAAACAACATTAAATAAGACAATGTATTACGGTTTATAATGTTGTTACACAAAGTTTAAAAAAAAGCTGTTTATCAAGGAAAACAAAATACTTTGATTTGAGTTTCACGCCATGAGTGTTTACATTTACCATTACTGATTACAAAACTTTTAGGTGCAAGGTGCAATCCCCTGTTTGTATTTATTTATTTAATTTAAAGGAAGTTCGGTAGCTATTTATTTACAGAACATTCACATAGTGGTTGTATTTTTCACATTTTATTGTAACAAGTCATATTGTTTATACATGTTGCTCATTCAGTGATCTCAATAAAGAGATAATGCTCACATGGTAATAAATAAGAAATGTTCACATGGTAATAAAAAAGAAATGTTCACATGCTAATAAATAAGAAATGTTCACATGGTAATAAATGATAAATGCTCACATGGTAATAAATAAGAAATGCTCACATGGTAATAAATAAGAAATGTTCACATGCTAATAAATGATAAATGTTCACATGGTAATAAATAAGAAATGTTCACATGGCAATAAATAATAAATGCTCACATGGTAATAAATAATAAATGTTCACATGGCAATAAATAATAAATGCTCACATGGTAATAAATATTAAATGTTCACATGGCAATAAATAATAAATGCTCACATGGTAATAAATAATAAATGTTCACATGGCAATAAATAATAAATGTTCACATGGCAATAAATAATAAATGTTCACATGGCAATAAATAATAAATGTTCACATGGCAATAAATAATAAATGTTCACATGGCAATAAATAATAAATGTTCACATGCTAATAAATAAGAGATGTTCACATTGTTTTCTGTTACAATGGGTTTGGAAATGGCTGGTGAAGCCGATAAAAGCCATGAAATGCCTGTTAGAATGAATATATAGCTGTTTCAATAGTTGATCTGTTGAGGAGGATGATGTTGTGATATGGTTTGACTTGCAAAGTTTTCACCTTAGGATGGTGTAATTTATTTATTTGTTCCATCATAAGTAGATGTATCTAAAGCATCTTTTCTCACTGCCTGCCACACTAAGTTGTTAGTAGCAGCAATGTTTTCCGTGCATTAAGATTGATGCTACAGTGTAAGCTGTTTGTAGCAATAATGACTTTCCATGCATTAAAATTGATGCTACAGTGTAAGCTGTTTGCAGCAATAATGTCTTTCTATGCATTAAGATTGATGCTACAGTGTAAGCTGTTTGGGGTAATAATGTCTTTCCATGCATTGAGATTGATGATACAGTGTAAGCTGTTTGGGGCAATAGTGTCTTTCCCTGCATTGAGATTGATGCTACAGTGTAAGCTGTTTGGGACAATAATGTCTTTCCATGCATTGAGATTGATGCTACAGTGTAAGCTGTTTGGGGCAGCAATGTCTTTCCATGCATTGAGATTGATGCTACAGTGTAAGCTGTTTGGAGCAATAATGTCTTTCCATGCATTGAGATTGATGCTACAGTGTAAGCTGTTTGGAGCAATAATGTCTTTCCATGCATTAAGATTGATGCTACAGTGTAAGCTGTTTGGAGCAATAATGACTTTCCATGCATTGAGATTGATGCTACAGTGTAAGCTGTTTGGAGCAATAATGACTTTCCATGCATTAAAATTGATGCTACAGTGTAAGCTGTTTGCAGCAATAATGACTTTCCATGCATTAAGATTGATGCTACAGTGTAAGCTGTTTGGAGCAATAATGACTTTCCATGCATTAAGATTGATGCTACAGTGTAAGCTGTTTGGAGCAATAATGACTTTCCATGCATTAAAATTGATGCTACAGTGTAAGCTGTTTGGAGCAATAATGACTTTCCATTCATTAAGATTGATGCTACAGTGAAAGCTGTTTGGGGCAATAATGTCTTTCCATGCATTAAGATCGATGCTACAGTGTAAGCTGTTTGGAGCAATAATGACTTTCCATTCATTAAGATCGATGCTACAGTGTAAGCTGTTTGGAGCAATAATGACTTTCCATGCATTAAGATTGATGCTACAGTGTAAGCTGTTTGCAGCAATAATGACTTTCCATGCATTAAGATTGATGCTACAGTGTAAGCTGTTTGGAGCAATAATGACTTTCCATGCATTAAGATTGATGCTACAGTGTAAGCTGTTTGCAGCAATAATGACTTTCCATGCATTAAAATTGATGCTACAGTGTAAGCTGTTTGGAGCAATAATGACTTTCCATGCATTAAAATTGATGCTACAGTGTAAGCTGTTTGGAGCAATAATGACTTTCCATTCATTAAGATTGATGCTACAGTGAAAGCTGTTTGGGGCAATAATGTCTTTCCATGCATTAAGATTGATGCTACAGTGTAAGCTGTTTGGGGCAATAATGTCTTTCCATTCATTAAGATTATGGCTACACAGTGTAAGCTGTTTGTAGCAGTAATATCTTTCCATTCATTAAGATTGATGATACAATATTGCAATAAAATCTTTAGTGTGTCCTTCAATGTTTTCTTTTTTGTACCATGTGATCTTTACTTCTTTTGTAGAGCATCTTAAAATAGTTTAATTGAGGGACACTAATTTGCCATGTGAACTGATGCCTAGCCAATCTCAGCTGTGATTTGGAGTGTATGTTTGTTAAAATGGATTGTACCAACACATCTATCTCTGATATGATGCTGTTCACCCATTTTATATTCAGCAGTTGTCACACACAGCGCATGTTGCAGCAGATCAACTTCCTTACGAAGTGAAGTTTAACAGTTCAAGTTTTGCAATTAAATAATAGGAAAGGCAAAACAAAGTGCAGCAGAAATGTTCAGTTTGATTTGCTTGATACTGTGCCAATCATAGACTATAGCTCATATATAGTCTCCCAAATTCAGCACTTGCCTTGTCACATCATATGTTCCTCTCATTATCAATATCAACTGTTTAATAAAGGTTACTTCAAGGGTTAATTAATCTGTTAGCTCTTGATATTATTTATATAAAGTAATAAAGAGGGAAACAATATATTGCTATGTTTGTGTAACACATTTAACCATCACTTACTCTCCAACAATACTGAAAGTTCAAGCACAATATAGAAACCAGTCTTGATTAATTTAAATGTACTTGTTAGGTAAACTGTGTGAATCACAGCAAAAAAAAGGCATATTATTTGTTACAACTTTCAACATCTGTTTCATTATATCACATCATTAGCATAGCTATCATCATCAGGTTGCATGCCCTCTGCAAAGTGTTGCATTAACCATAGTCCATCTGAAAGAATCTCTGTCTCTGGCCAGCTCTCCAATTTCTTCTGTTGTCTTGTCAAGGTCTTGATATCTTAAAACCACCTTCTTGGTCTGCCTCTGAAGTGTCACCCAGAAACCACACCTTCCATTATTTTTTCATTCCAGCCCGCTGTGTCTTTTGATGTGGCCATAGTAGTTTCTTTAGACCTACTATAAGTTGACAGCTTTCATATCACCTTTTTGAGAAAGATTTGTACCTGCCTTTTGTGTGAGTGTTTTTGTATTAATAGTTTATTTTTTTTTGCCCGATGAAGGCCTTTGCTGAAATGTCATAGTTATACCATCTCTCCTGAGGTTTTTGATGCTGTGAAACTGATAATTCTGATTTCTTTAAATATGATAATAATTTATCAGAATACAATTATGTTCATTGCATACCTGTGAAGATCAAATATATCAAACCACTTTTGTCAAATAAATAATAGAAGGAACTTCATTTTGTTCAAACATTGTATATTGTATTTTAAATTGATGGTGTCTGCAAAGTATTGTCAAAGGAAATTATTTTTAAAAAAATATTTGTTTGAATGAAGTCTATAAATATTGAAGATAAGAAATTACCAATTTCAATGCATCTCTTCTCCACTCGTTCAAGATCCTTGAGATCGACTGGTCTTGCAGTCAGCACAAGTTTACATCCAGCTCGAGCCAACCAGTAGGCTATGTTTTCTCCGATACCGCTAGATGCTCCAGTTATCCATACCACCTTCCCAGCTAGGCTGTCTTAAACATAATTAATAGTAACACACATAAATGGTTAATAAAAGTCCCACTTTTTAAACTCATTATTGGCAGTGTCACATACATGTTGTTTATTGTAACTATTGCTGACGTTGTTTGTCCACTGGAGTCAATGAAGAACAAAAGACTAAAAGAAGAGAAACACATCCCTACCTAGACTAAATTTAGATGGAGGAAAAAAAAGGGAAGGGGAGGCTGGTAATACTAGCACAGAAATGCCCATGTGGCTACTGGGCCAACATGGATGAGGGGAGAAAATATTAGAACCACTGTTACCTACCAGGCGTGTCGTTATAGGCGTCTAAGAAGGTTTGGAATCGTCACCTGTGCAGATGAGTATGATGTGCACGGAGTGACCTTGTCGATGGAATTTACCATTGTGTTTTTGGAAATGCTGTGACAAGTGGCTGAGCGGATATTGGGAATTTCTGACTGCAATGAAAGTGGTTCCATGAATAGAATAGAATTATAATCTGGATAATTGAAAGAATGATCAACAGGCGTCGTACTCACGTAATGACATACTTAGTCTCTGTGTGTTGCTGAACTTTTTGAGGAGAAGATCAAAACACCCATTGTTGTGGCCAGACTGCAGTGATGATGATCATAACATAATATAACATAACATAACATAAGGCAAGGTAATATGTTGTCATCATTCTATAGAGTGGATCTTGAAACTACTGATGAACCCAATGCATGGATGTATTGATTACCAGTCTGGTGACTGACCACAGATAATGTTGTAACTACTCATAAGTCATAAGGCACTCCCTCTTCATTATCAAAGTTAGTCTTGAATAAAGTCACCATAATTCTGTCTATATAATCGAGTTTCTTGCTTTGATGAGACTGTACTTCATTCAAAATCTTCCTGGGCATCACACTGGATTTGCAGTGTACCTCGCCATTAGTCTGTGTTCTTGGTTGTGTTTCTTAATCTCATAAGGGAGTCAATGCCTGCTACCTTCGCCTCTCTTGTTAGTATTTCAAAAAGAATATGTTTTCATTTCTACTGTAATTTCATTTTGAGTAATCCTTTGTGATTCTATGATTGGTTCATCTGATCGCATGGTTGATTGTTCTGCCAGTTTTTTCTGTACTAGTTTTTTTTTTGTTTTGAAACAACAGGTAAAAGAAAAAGAGGAAGACCCAGGGAGACACTGAGAAGAACATTGATGAGAGAGGCAAGAGCAGCAGGAATCGGCTCCCTCAATGAGATAGAACTGCTTGCACAGAACAGAGACAGATGGCGAGATTTGATAAAATATCTTTAAAAGAAAACTGCTAGAACAAAAATTCATATAGGAGAAGGTGTATCTTGGTCTACGCCCTATGGGCCGGTTACGGCTCGAAAGGTCAATAGATAGATAGTTTTGAATTCATTCTATTGCAAACCAAAACTGTCTTTATACATTTATTTTTTAATTTCATTCATTGATTTTCAGTATTACCTGCATAACTAAGAGTGGATGACACATATGGGTTTAATAATCCAAAGTTAATTTATGTGTAGGTTTTAATCATAAAATAAAATACACGATAAGTAATAGGTTATAGCCAAATAAGTAGCCAATAAGCTAACTGGCAGCTGTGGTGCTGACTGTGATCTAGATAAGGGCAAAGAGCACACTGCTAAGTTTGCTCTTCATTCCTTAAGAGAAGAGGAAGAGAATCTGTGGGACAATAATGTATATAATAAGAGACTGATGAGGCTAGATGTGCGAAAAGGGTCTGGTTAATCCAGAGTGCATTGTGGGAAAAACAGATGTAGCTATAGTCAACACCACTTACAGGAACAATCAATCTGAATAAGCTTCGAGAATTGTAGGACTGGTGGTGGAGCGGGTAAGGGGATGCCCCGACTTGAATGAAACTGTTTCTATAGATATAATAGAATTTAAAGATGTTTCTTAATGAAATATGTCAGAAATGTTCGACTCAATCGAGGAACAGAAGGAAATTGTTATTTACATAAGCAATTGTGTCTGCTACCATGGGGGAGTAAGGGTTCTTGGTTATGGAAGGCCACGGTATCACTGCAAACGAATTAAAATCAATAATTGCTCGACCGCCCGTGCCAGTGGAATCATCCGAATTACTAACTCATCTCCCAAACAAAGAAAGGTAACTGTAGTCCCCATCGTAGCAGTCTCAGCACACGCCAAAAAACATAAGGTGAAACCGCGCAGAAAGTGAACACAGCCAACTGTTCCCTGTCATACGATATCATCATTCATCGTAAACAATCGGGATATCGAAACATTATCAAAGCGGATGAGACACACAGCTCACGGTGTGCACAGATCACTTAACTCAGTAGCTCCTGCAACAAGCCGGACTTAGAATATGAGGAAACTGCAACAAGGAACACTTTTCAGACATAGCCTTCAATGGTTCCTGCCACCTCGTCGGCGCAGATTTGCTAAGTAGAACATCATTTTGATTTCAACACAGAAAATTGCAATCAGAGAGCCGAAATTAATCAAACCCCAGATGCATTGTCTGCAGCGATCGAGAGAACGTGAAACGTTCCACCATTTTGAAACGGAAGTCCGTGGGAGTAGGGTGTTGCCATTGTTCGATGGCACTCTAGCATCTCCACTTCTTTCTACTGTCACATATTAATTGCTATCATTCATTCAATACAACATCCACTACTTTCTAATGTCACATATTAATTGCTATCATTCATTCAATACAACATCCACTACTTTCTAATGTCACATATTAATTGCTATCATTCATTCAATACAACATCCACTACATGGTGAGATTGGCAGGAGAAAGAGTATCAGACTCAAAAGAGGAGGATCATGGATGGCGTGGGCTGAGGACACTGCTCAACAGGTTTGTCCACTTTGGGGTACTGAACACAGGGCAAAGTGGATATGGGTACCAACAGTGCTCTACATCCTTGTCACTTTGCATCACTTTCAACAGAGGATGCAGGCAACAAAACCCGGTAGTCATGGAGACAGAAGTGCACGTCTTGATCTATGAAAATTCACTTGAAGATATGACAGCCATTTACACTGATGGATCCATTAATCGGCACAGTTGGTCTTTCGTGATCTTTCATGGTCCAGTCGCAGTAAAGGAGAAAAGCCGTGCCTTTGCAGTAATTACCAGAAGTTTGACTTTGGAGATCATGAAAGTAATTAAAGCAATGGCCTGGCTACAAACACAATTGTTAACTCAAGTGTGCTGAGTAGCTCAATGAGTGTTTCAGAAAAATCGAAGGAGACTGGGAATGAAGGCAGTGGTTGGCATCAGTAAAGAAAAGAGATATGATTTGGATCTGTTCCATCTTTGTTCCTGGACACTCCAGTGTGTGAAGAAACGAACGAGTCGACAGCCTGGCTGGAACAGCTAATGCGGATGGTGGACCTGCACTGGACCAGGCTGATATTCTGAATGCCTTCTTGGAGGCAGGGCAGTCTGATGGTTCAATCAATAATCATAAATCTACAACCATGTTCAGACTGCGTGAACGTCAGGTCAAACCTGGTGATGTTAGAAAGGAACGCTATGAGGTCAAACACAGACGAATAACAAATCAACATGGAGCTGGGGCCATCAGTCCCCACACAATGAAGAACATACTCATACTGGGGAGGAGATCTGAACACTTATGAACGTGTCTGGTGTACAATGAGGATGATCCGTCAACCAAACTAAACTATTCAATAATTTGATGATTTTAATAAGAGCAAAGCAGAATGCACAAATCAGAACAAGTTACATTAAAGAAAACTTTTTTTTTCAAAGAAAATACATCATTTAAAATAAATTGCAAATGAATAAATGTAAAGGTAAAGTATGAGACTTGAACCGGCGTCTTAGCACGCGAGTTTCCACCCACATGGGCTCGGCCGCCTATCCAGAAATGTTCGGAAATTTCTGTATATTGTCGCCTCAAGCATCGAAACTCAGATGCGAGGCAACATTCCTCACCTTCCCAGGGTAATACCCTGGTACCCATTTCTGCCAACGGGTGGGTCGACCGTGAGGGTATTTTTTTTTCCAACCACGAGTACAATTCACACTGCTCCCAGTTACATACCATCATAAGAAACAGATAATCAAATCAATCAGAGGACCACAAGCCCCATATCAGGATGCCTTTCATAATATGAATAGATATGAACAAGTTATCATTATACGCCTAAGAACAGGACACAATCGACTCCATAGTCACATGTATACAAAATTCAAGATCGGCACATCAACTACTTGTACATGTGGACAGGCACCCCAGACTGCTGAACACATACTTCAAGACTGCACTGAATATAGTAGACTGAGGAAAATCCATTGGCCCATAGATACAACACTACAGACAAAACTATATGGGCCACTGCAAGAATTACAAAAGACAGTAAAATTCATACAGGAAACGACATTGCTGATATAGACAATACTTCGAGCGAACGAAAGATAGATAGATAGATAGATCGAAACTCAGATGCGAGGCAACATTCCTCACCTTCCCAGGGTAATACCCTGGTACCCATTTCTGCCAACGGGTGGGTCGACCGTGAGGGTATTTTTTTTTTCCAACCACGAGTACAATTCACACTGCTCCCAGCGGGAATCAAACACGGGTTGTCCGAACGTCCGTAGTCCAGTCGGGTGGTTTTCCCAACTCGGCTACCGAGGCACCTGCAAATGAATATTGTGTTGAAGTACATTAGGGGAAAAAACAGCCTGCTTTGGTTTTGTCATGAGACAAAGAAAACCTGAAAACTTTGCAAACAATAGGAAAAATAGAAGGAAAGAGAGACAATAGAATGCAATAACAAAGATTATTGAACAGTGTGACATAAAAAATAGGTCCACCATAGAACTGAATAGGAGCACCAAGACATGGAGACTTGAATGAGCATGATCAGTTACCTGGGGTTAGTTGATGATAGAAGAGGAAAAGCTGGACAAGTAATCTAGAATAGCTGCAACAGTTATTTGAGATAGCAGCACATTTTATCTGAAGCAGAATGACAAACAATCTGAAATAGCTGGACAGGTTATCTGAAAAAGCTGGACAAGTTATTTAAAATAGCAGAATAATCTATCTGAAATAGTAGGACAGGTTATATGAAACAGGAGGATAATCTATCTGAAATAGCTGCAAAAGTTATCTGAAATAGCAGGATAAGTTATCTGAAATAGCAAGACAAACTATCTGAAATGGCAAGACAAACTATCTGAAAAAGCAGGACAGGTTATCTGAAATAGCAGGACAATTTATCTCAAATAGATCAACAAATTATCTGAAATAACAAAACATGAAATAGATGGACAAGTTATATGAAATAGATGGACAAGTTATATGAAATAGATGGACAAGTTATATCAAATAGATGGACAAGTTATCTCAAATAGTTTGAAAGGTTATCAGTCAAAGACAGATTATTTACAAAAAAAGCAGGGCATGATAATAAGGTACATACTTTCAGTACTTTATCAAATTAGATAGATGCCTGGCTAGACATGCAGGAAAAGCAGACCACGTCCAGCGAAATCCTGATATATGGTAACCCAACACCCTATATATACAAATACTGGTTAACATGGCATCTCACGATGTTGAATATCATGTCAATAAATAATCATTGCAAGAAAGCTAGCACTCCAACCACCAGAGTGTTTGTTGTGTAGGCCGGACATTGCATTAAATGTTTGTGTGTGTTTACCTGGAGACTTTCCAAATCTGGCAACAAACATAAGCAGCAAATCCCCATCAGACCACGCCACAGCAAAAAGGAACACGAGTACAATAGTAACAGTCAATATGGCTCCAGCAGTACACAGATAGCAAAGCATTTTTGTTCCTGTTAGATATAGAAATGTAACAGAATACACTAAATCAACGTAACAAAAAAAATAGTAGTTTGTATACAAATTCTTATAATTGTCGTACATATATATATATATATATATATATATATATATATATATATATATATATATATATTATGTTACTTAATGTAATAAACATGACAAGCCAAAAGTATGGACTAGATATGGATATCAAAAAGACTAAAACTATGATCATAAACAAAGAAAATAATCAAAACCCACAAGTGAATATCAAAATTGAAGGAATAAACCTCGAGACAGTTCATACTATAACCAGTGATGGAAAATGTAAAACTGAAATAAACAAAAGAATAGGATTGTCAAAAAGTAATTTTAATGCCATGAAGAACATACTAACATCAAAACAAATAACACCAGGGCTAAAACTAAGAATAGCAAAATGGTATATCTTTTCAACATTCCTGTATGGTGCAGAAACATGGCCATTAGACAAGAAAACAGAACAGAGAATTGAAGCGAAGCCTTTGAAATGTGGATATATATATAGAATATGAAGAATTGGATTGAAAGAAAAGAAAACAAACGATGAAGTCTCAATACACTAAAAATGAAAAGAGAACTACTAAATATAATTTAAACAAGAAAAATAAGATTTTGTGGGCACATTTTCCAATAATTTTACAACAGAATAAGTAATACATTAACTCACATGGGGGTTTTCATTTGATAGCAAATCTGACATTTCCTGACTGGTTTCACACTGATCAATCGCTTTCTAGAAATAATCAAATAACTTTCCATCTAACCTGTTTGAACTCAAACGTACTGTACACTTACAACTACGAACGTACTGTACACTTACAGTTACGAACGTACTGTACTCTTACAGTTACGAACGTACTGTTCACTTACAGTTACGAACGTACTGTACTCTTACAGTTACGAACGTACTGTTCACTTACAGTTACGAACGTACTGTACTCTTACAGTTACGAACGTACTGTTCACTTACAGTTACGAACGTACTGTACTCTTACAGTTACGAACGTACTGTTCACTTACAGTTACGAACGTACTGTACTCTTACAGTTACGAACGTACTGTTCACTTGCAGCTACGAATGGAGACGCTATTTATATTCATCCCCAGCCAAATAGCAACGATTAACAGAGAGGAGCGTCGGACTGGTATGTCACAATAATTAGAAGACACTCAAACAAAACAGACATATTTCTTTTCATTTCTCACCCAATGAACATACTTCTGTTCAACTTTTGTTGTAATATCTTTACTTGTTAAATAATTATTGAGGAAATGCCTGGTACACTAGCGAGTGAAACACTGTATATTACTCTATTTGTTGGTTTCTGTAACCATAATCATTATTAACCAATACAGAACTGGAGACGTAAGTCGCGGGATGCTGCAGGTCATGCTGAGGAGAAACACCTATGAACATATTAGGAGTTCAATGATGGTAGTCCACACATAACTCAGTTAGCATGGCTGGGAGCATTCAAGAAAATAGTACCAGACTTAACTGGATCCAAAGAAATTGTATTTGAATGTTTTGTTTCACCCACTGGGCTGGAAAGTACAATAATGGAAAACATAGTTCCTGGACGATCATCAGGGGCAGACCAAGAGAAGGTAGATTCAAGACATCAAGGAGACCTTGAACATGACAACAGAAGAAGTGGGAGATCTGGCTAGGGTTAGAGATTTGTTCAGACGGGCTGTGGTGAATATAATGTTCTGTGAGGGATCTGGCTAAAGACAGAGATTCTTTCAGTTGGGCTGTGGTGAATACAACATTCTGTGGGAGACCTGGCTAGAGACAGAGATTCTTTCAGATGGCTATGGTGAATGCAACATTCCGTGGGAGATCTGGCTAGATACAGAGATTCTTTCAGTTGGGATGTGGTGAATGCAACGTTCTGTGGGAGATCTGGATAGAGACAGAGATTCTTTCAAACGGGCTGTGGTAATGTATGGTTTTAACAAATGATGGTTATGGTTATTGAAGGCCCGGTATCACTGCAAACGAAATAAAATCCATAATTGCTCAACCACCCGTGCCAGTGGAATCATCCAATTACTATGTCATCTCCCAAGCAAAGAAAGTAGATGTAGTCCCTATCATAGCAGCCTCGGCACACGCCAAAAGACATAAGGCGAAACCACACAGAAAGTGAACACAGCCATCTGTTCTCCATCATACGATATCATCATTCATCGCAAGCAATCGGAATATCGAAACACGATCAAACAGACGAAGTGCACAGAGCACATAACTCAGTAGCTCCTGCAACAAGCCGGACTTGAAATATAAGGATAGTGCAGCAAGGAACATTTTTCAGACATAGCCTTTGATGGTTCCTGCCGCCTATCCACCATATTTACCGGAAGTTACTTTAACAAATGATTTGCAACGTTAGTATGAATTTACCCCTTCAATACACGGACGTTTATAAAAAAAAAATGTTAACAAATGTTTCTTAAAGTAATCGAATCCTTATAATCAGTTCTATGAATACATTTCAGGTCGATCAATTTGTTACCAAGGTTCCTGAACGGCGTTCTAGTTATTTGGTTATGGAAGGCCACAGTATCACTGCAAACGAATTAAAATCCATAATTAATTCGGCGTCCCAGTATCACTGGACACAAAACATGCAATTGTAAATGTTCTGTTAAAACAGAACAACTGAGTAACTTGTACGAAAGTGCATGTATGATGTTTCAAAACCACTAACATTGTTTATATGGGTAAATGGAAATACGTATTGTGCAAATCATTCTAGAGAGAAACAAGTAACCGATCAGTGAGTGTACAGTTCGTCTATAGGGAGGGGCTACAAGTGAATCAACTCACACACACACACCACCATTCTTTTTTTTTTTTTTTGAAGAAACAATTGTATGGAGACAAATAATAATAAATGAGTATTATTATAGAGGAAATAATCAGCGAATCAATTCAGAGGAAGAGGTATGTTTACAGCACTCGAAAAAAATGACAAATAATCAACAACAGAAACAAATATATGGACCAAAGCAGGATCGAACCCGTACTCAGTTTTCGTGGCAAGGCGCTGTGCCACTGAGTACGGGTTCGATCCTACTTTGGTCCATATTTATTTCTATTGTTGATTATTTGTCATTTTTCCCGAGTACTGTAAACATACCTCTTCCTCTGAATTGATTCGCAAACAATCATATGCCCAAGCTGTGGGAAAGAACTAGGCAAATATATCTTTTCTTTAATGCACTAATGTGTAGACTGAAATGGTTTGTGCTCAAGGACTGCGATGTTTACAAGTGTCTGTCCATAATTTTCTATTCTTTTCCTCCTCATCTGCCTTTCAACATCAATGTGTTTATTTTTTATTTTTTTTTGCGGAGGGAATAGGCTTTGTGGTATTTTGTTGGCCTCTCATGTTGTTATGTTTCCTAATGTTTCTAATGGTCCACCAATCCATCTTTTTTGTGGTCGTCCCTTGGGTCTGGCGTTCGCGCAACGTTTTTTGAAGGCTCGTTGTGTTGTGTTTTGATTTTCCTGTCTTATCACTCGGCCAGCCATTTTATTTGTTGTTTCTTTATTTACTCAATTGTGGAAATTAGTCATAGCTTTTCCCCTCTGTTCTTCGCTTGTTATCTTACCTCTCATGATATTTTTTGCCATGCATGTAATGCATGTCATTTCAGTGATGGTTATTTGTTCTTGTCCATGTCTGGCATTGGTAGCGCAACGTTGGAGTAAAGAATGTGTTCCAGAGTACCAGTTTTACCTTTAGTGTTATTTTCCTTTCTGGACAGTAGTGGTAACATCTGTCAGATGATTTGGCAAGCTCTGCTACGTCTTGACTCTCTTTTTATCGCTTGCGAATGATTATTTCTGACTCCCTATGTATTTAAACTGGTCAAATTATTTCAGTTTGTCTGCCATCTATCACTACGTTCGTGTTCTGTTTTTATTTTTGCGATGTTCATTACCTTATGTTTTGTTGGTGTTGATTTTTTAAATATTGCATTACAATGTATTGAATGCCTATGTAAAAAAAAAAGTAAAGTACCCCCGTCACGCCAAGTGGCGTATAGGGAAATATGGTGATAGCGACCCTATATTTTACAGACCTTCAGAACATGATTTTTGGGGTAATGTGGTCGGTATTACGCCGTGCTGCTTTACTTTCCCAGAAAAAAATCCGGTACCCATTTAAGGTTGGGTGAACCCGGAAGCCGTCGGTTGGGATCGAACCCTACCCTTGTCCTTTGTAGTCCAGTTCACTAACCACTGAGCTATCGCGGCTCCCTGAATGTCTATGTTATTAACTTTATTTATGTGTTCTTGTAGGTCACCATTTGTCCATGCCTTATCTCTACAGATAGGTTCCTAACTTATAGTGTAGTCTACGTCAGTAACAAACAATAGCAGCGATTGTCAGTAAAAAAAAAAAAAAGTAAAGTAGCCCCGTCACGCCAAGTGGCATATAGGGAATATGGTGTTAGTGACCATAAATTTTACAGACCTTTGGCACATGATTTTTGGGTAATGAAGTCGGTATTACGCCCGGGCCGCTTTACTTTCCCTGAAAAAAATCCGGTTTCTATTAAAAGCTGGATGAACCAGAAGCCGTCGGTTGGGATCGAACCCTACCTCTTGTCCTTTGTAGTCCATTCCACTAACACTGAACTATCGCGGCTCCCTATATTTTAGGGTTTAAATTAATGTATTTTAATTAACGTGTTTTAATACCAAAAGCAACAACTTTACAGTAAAAATAAAGTATTAAGTCACACAATTCACTGATCCCATCACAGTTATCTGTGTAATATACATACAACAAGCACAACTTACATCCAATGTTATAACAGTGTGACTACAACAACCACAACTTACATTCAATGTTACAACAGTGTGACTACAACAAGCACAACTTACATTCAATGATACAACAGTGTGACTACAACAACCACAACTTACATTCAATGTTACAACAGTGTGACTACAACAACCACAACTTACATTCAATGTTACAACAGTGTGACTACAACAACTACAACTTACATTCAATGTTACAACAGTGTAACTACAACAAGCACAACTTACATTCAATGTTACAACAGTGTGACTACAACAAGCACAACTTACATTCAATGTTACAACAGTGTAACTACAACAAGCACAACTTACATTCAATGTTACAACAGTGTGGCTACAACAAGCACAACTTACATTCAATGTTACAACAGTGTAGCTACAACAAGCACAACTTACATCCAATGTTACAACAGTGTGGCTACAACAATCACAACTTACATTCAATATTACAACAGTGTGACTACAACAAGCACAACTTACATTTAATGTTACAACAGTGTAACTACAACAAGCACAACTTACATTCAATGTTACAACAGTGTGACTACAACAAGCACAACTTACATACAATGTTACAAAAGTGTGACTACAACAAGCACAACGTACATACAATGTTACAACAGTGTAACTACAACAAGCACAACTTACATGCAATGTTACAACAGTGTGGCTACAACAATCACAACTTACATACAATGTTACAACAGTGTGACTACAACAATCACAACTTACATTCAATGTTACAACAGTGTAACTACAACACGCACAACTTACATACAATGTTACAACAGTGTAACTACAACAAGCACAACTTACATTCAATGTTACAACAGTGTAACCACAACAAGCACAACTTACATACAATGTTACAACAGTGTAACTACAACAAGCACAACTTACATCCAATGTTACAACAGTGTGATTACAACAAGCACAACTTACATCCAATGTTACAACAGTGTGATTACAACAAGCACAACTTACATCCAATGTTACAACAGTGTAACTACAACAATCACAACTTACATGCAAAGTTACAACAGTGTAACTACAACAAGCACAACTTACATTCAATGATACAACAGTGTGACTACAACAATCACAACTTACATCCTAAGTTACAACAGTGTGACTACAACAATCATAACTTACATCCAAAGTTACAACAGTGTGACTACAACAATCACAACTTACATCCTAAGTTACAACAGTGTGACTACAACAAGCACAACTTACATCCAATGTTACAACAGTGTGACTACAACAAGCACAACTTACATCCAATGTTACAACAGTGTGACTACAACAAGCACAACTTACATCCAATGTTACAACAGTGTGATTACAACAAGTTCCACAGACAAGTGTAATGTGTCTCTGATGGATCATGACTTTGAATATTATCTATGATTAGATAAGGTACTAAATGTGTGCTTTGTGTGTGGACGGACACATGGAAAGTTATGACAGTTCCCATAGAGTTAATTTTTTACTGCACAGCGTGGATGTGTGCTTTAACAGTTGTCATTTTTCATAGCATTTTCTTTACATGGTTGATACAAGGTATAAAAAGTAAAAAAAGTAAAGTACCCCCCCGTCACGCCAAGTGGCGTATAGGGAAATATGGTGTTAGTGACCCTATATTTTACAGACCTTCAGCACATGATTTTTGGGTAATGTGGTCGGTATTACGCCCGTGCTGCTTTTACTTTCCCAGAAAAAAAATCCGGTACCCATTTAAGGCTGGGTGAACCCGGAGCCGTCGGTTGGGATCGAACCCTACCCCTTGTCCGTAGTAGTCCAGTTCACTAACCACTGAGCTATCGCGGCTCCTACTAATTTTTAGGGAATTAGTAAAACCAGGAGTCCTCGCCAGGATTACGAACCCCGGCTGTTGCCGTGGTAAGCCAACCGCCTATCGATTGCGCTAACCGGACACCCTGATACAAGGTATGGCAAAAAGTAATTTTAATGACATGAAAAGTATCATCATCATCATCATCAAGTACCGGGCCTGCTGGCGTAGGTGACCATGTCTCTCCACAACTTTCGATCTCGACAGTTATTTATCATTTCTATATGTTGACTTTCTGCCAAGCCATTCTCTTAAGCTGTATAGTATCTTTTCTCTTTGCTTCCCTCTATCTCTTCGTCCCTCAATTTTCCCAGTTGTTACAATATATTCCAGCTGTTTTCTTCTCATTATATGGCCAAAAAAATTATGATTGTTTCTTCCTAATATTGGAAATTAGCTATCTTTTTACTTTGGCCTCTTTCAGAACGTTTTCATTTCTCTTCTTAGCTGTCCATGGTATTATCAATGTTATAGTGTGACTCAGTCATGGGCGATAATGGAAGAATAGAAGAATATGACGATAGACAGAAGAATAAAAGAATGAGGCGATGACGATGTGAAGTAGGATAGTTTTAGGCGGCGTAGAAAAGACACTCTTCAGAGGATTAGGAAGGAGACGTTAAGTCTACCCAACTCAGTCGCTGAGTCGTAATCAACTTGAAGATTACCAGTGAAATGCGTACAGGTGGTCAGCCTAAAGCCAGACAGATGTTTGCTCTGGTCGACAAAGTTGCGTAACGCAACGACACGGCCGCTGGTTCCTAGGAAACTCTTATATCGGCAGACGCCTTGAAGTCCAGTGAAGACCTGAGATGAAAGCGGACAACTAAACTGCCCCGCGTAATCAAAAGACCAGGTTATCTTTACGTTCAACAGTGATTACTCTTTGAGTCTCTGAATTGGAAATCGCCTGGAGTTTTAGTTGTTAGGGGACGGACTTAGGAAGATGGACAGGTTCGACAGGACTCCTAAAGTAATAAGACTTTAGAGATAATTAAAAAAGGCGGAGCTAGAGAGATAGTGACGGTCAGGAGACGTAGGTTAGGCCGTATCAGTGGTCGGGGGGGGTGTGGTCACCTGGGACTTAAACCCCGAGACCCTGGGAACTAGGGAGATTAGGAGAGGAGAGGCGCAGAATGCTTTTGGGGCGAGGAGCAGTAGCTAGAGAGACATTTAGCTACACTCGGGAGACTCAGCTACACTCAGCCAGACTCGAGACAATTCGGCCACACTCGGCCAGACTGAGCACATTCAGATACTAGTTCCTCAGCACTATCAGAAAGAGACAGGCAGATGTACTTAAGAATACTATACGGAGTATACGGTCAACAAGATAGATAGATAACCACAGATACAACTTTATGAACACGAAACACTGCCATAATATAACATTACTTTCTGTTGCCGTGACGCAGGATTCTATTCTTTTTTTTAAGAAGGACCTGGAGAGAAAAAAAAGAGTAAGAATTTTCTCTTAATTAACCAAGACGTCCACCTACGTACTTCCAGTGTAACCAAGACGTACTTCCAGCAACGAGTGCAGTCCTCATAATTTGCAAGTACCCATGAAGTTGAGCCTAGTAATGTGTTTGTGTACAACACACCAGCGAACCTTGTCTACAGAAGTTAATCAAGCCTAGCCATCTGTGTCCAAAATAGTACATCGAAGTCCAGCGTAAGAATGGCTGCCTGTTTGTGAGACTACACCCTGTTTATCTTAAAATCCCGAAGAAGCGACTAGAAGTGCCAACCCGCAGTGATCTTTCCCCGAGCTATATCAAAGTAGAAGTGAACATTCATATTCATAAAGTAGAACTTCCTGTAAGGAAAGAAGTAAAAGTGAAATAGACAGAGAGAACAAAATGTGAAAATGATGTCCACTTGAGAACCTGAAAAAGACTAAGTAGTTAGTTAATTATTGTTTTAAATTAGTATATTATTGTGTAGTTGTTAGGATGTTACATAAGTGTGTTAGGTATTCCATGGACTTCAGAAGCATGTAAGTTGGATTTTTCTTATATATTTTAGAGATGCATATGATATGTTGTAACAAGGTTGTGTGAAGTAAATAAGTTTTTTTCTTGAGTGTTAGTGGAAGAAAGTAGAAATTCTTTGACTGATCTAAATAACTTGTGTGTTAATTTATACTTAATTTATAATTAATTAATTAATTATCAAGATGAAGAGAGGCATGACTCCCACGTTGCAGACCATGCAAGAAATTAGTAGAGTCATCACCGGTTTAGAAAATAGTTTTAGACAGCAAGAAATGAGTGCCAGTATCTCAAATTACTCTGGCGACCCATCCATGTTCAGACAATGGATGGCAGAAATTGAAAAGTATGCTCTCATTTTTCCTATAAATGAGGAAGACAAGAAATTAATAGCTTTTAAAACAAGTAGAGGCGAAGTATCTGACTTCATCCAGAGAAGGCTAAAGAATGAACCTTCAAGCACATGGAAGTCCCTCAAGATAGAATTAAAAACTAGGTATGCTGCTGTAGGAGATGCCTACACTGCTTTCATACTTTTGAGGAAGTTTAAACAAGAAAGAGGGGAGACAATAACTGCATACAGTAATAGACTTTTAGAGCTAGCAGAGGAATCTGGTTTAGATACTGACAGTTTTGGTAGACAATTAATAGAGACTTTTATAGATGGACTAATATCCACAGATCTAAAACTACACTTAGCGAGGCTGAACCCTGAGACGCTAGATGAAGCTATTAATGTCTCTATTAAAGAAATCGGGTTCATGAAGAAATTGAATTTAAACCTACCTGAAGAACGCCCAACCATCAGTGAATGGTTTAATAAAAGAAAAATAGTAGAAAAGCCTAGGGAAGTTAATCAAGCGAGTATTAGATGGAGAAATAAGGGAGGACTAAGTGAATTGAGTAAAGAAGTATATGCAGTGAGAAGGGAAACAAGGCATGTTCACGGAAGAAGATTACCACCCCAGGAATCTAGGTGGAGGTGGAAGGACAAAAGACAAACTGCTGGACGTAAGAGTTATGAAATAAATAGTGTAGACAGGATTGAAATGAATAAAGTGAATGGTAAATCAAACTTGTGGACACATCATGTTACCCAACACCCAGGCGTGGTTGGCAAGATCCCTCTGGAGTCAAAGAGAAGCGCGCAACCAAGCACGTGGATGCGAGAACGATCAAGTGGTCCAAATCAAACGGCCCAAACATCAAGACAAACAGACTGTCTAGCCTGAAACAAAACAAATTAATCAGAAAGGAGAAGGAATTAGAGGGAATGGAACATAATTTAAAAGATAAGTCGAGTCATGCGATCAGCAATAAAAAAGAATGTATGTTAGTGAGAATTAAAGAGACTGAGAACAGAATGATCGACAGTGCTACACAAACAGAAGGTACTGATAGAGAAGTATTGGTGACACAGGTTAGCTGCGCACAAACACAGACTGTAGAGGTTAGAGGACAAACTAAACATAATGATAAGATAACACAAACGAGGGAGGTGAAGAAACAAGTTAGAGACGCCTGTGTGGCTACAAACATCCTAGAAGATGTGATATCAAGAAAAGATGCCGAGATAAGAATTATGGAAAGAGAAGTGAAAGAGATGAGTTGATGCTACTAGAGCTGAAAGACACAGTAGATAGGCTAGAGTGCAAAAACAAGTGTCTAGAGACAAGAATTAAAGAGCTTGAAGAACAAGAGTCTGAGACTGACAGACACAGTGTATGTATGATTCGAGAAGTTGATGAGATGAAAGCACAGAATAGCCAACTTTTAGGTGAAGTCAAAGAGTCCAAAGATTTAATTGTAAGTTTAAGAAAGGAGAAATCAGAAGTAGATGACAAAGTAAAGAACCTAATACGAGAGAAGTCTGACTTAGAGGAAGAGGTAGCGTCTCTAAGGCGAAAGAAATCTACTACAGAAAATTTGAAGAAGGAAAACGAGAAAGGGAAACTTGATAGGATAGAACGCAACAGTGATACAAATAGTGTAGAGGTTGTAAGTAAAAGTGCTGAGAAGAAAATTAACGAACTAGCAGTGTTTCATGCATTAGAGAAAGCAGCTGATAAATATGCGCGTGAAATGGACAAGGAATTAGAGGATATGGCAGATGGGGTAAAAGATAGCAAGAAACGTCCTGAAACTGACAGATTGCCTACAATACGAGAAAGGAGGGTTGCTGCCATAAATGAAGAGTTTGAAAAGACCCAAATAGAAAAGGCAGAGCAAGTGAAATTTTGGCCATTGGGAACACCAGAACGTGATGCCATTATCGCTGAAAGAAGAAGAAAAGACGATGAAAGAGTCAAAGTAGACCTGCCTTTTGCCATACGATTGGGACGACGGCAAGAGTTTTTTGACCACCAGAAAGAAATAGATAAAGGTAACAGATTCAGAGAAGATCATAGGTCAGGAAGAGGAGACCTGACAACCACTAGTGATGGAAGAGATAAAAGATACAAAAAGAAGAAACATACATATTAAGAATTGTAATTATTTTACTTGTGGATGTTGTAACTAATAAGGTGTAAGAGTCTACTAACTTTGAGACGAATTTTATATGTATAATGTCAGTGTGCACTGAATGATGAGTAGGAGTCTGTAAATGTACTGTTGCTTTAATGAGGAGACAGAACTATATGTATGAAGATGTTAGTGAGTCACCTGAAGAAACAAACAAAATGGTAGCCATGTTTACATCGGTTTAAAAAGTTTGAGTAGAGTTAAGAGAACTCAGAATTTACAGGAAATAGAGTATGCATGGAGAGAGTCTTAGGAGACTAAGAAGAGACGAGAGAGTCAGTGACCCGAGATGGAGAGACTCTATGAGTTCTATAGGAATTCCAAGTGTGGAACAGCACTGTGAGGTGTGCAGATGTGTGGATGAAGTGTGTTGTGGATAGTTTAATGGAAGTCTAGACAGACTAGATTCTGTATCAAGTTTAAGTCATAATTTTGATTGCTATGTGTCTGTGATTACTTCTATGCTTCAATATTCGGTCTGTCCAAGACTGTTGTGTGTATGATTAGAGGAGAAACATGTGAGATGCACATTTTTAAAATACAATTTTATGAAAATGTAATTATATGTTGACGGGGAGAATTGCCTAAAATTTAGGAATATGCGGGGAGAAGGAACAGATAAGAAGACTGTCGACCCGACATGAGTTGACCAGTAAATTAAGCCTGTGGCTAAGAGATTCTGTAAGAAAGCGTATTGCTATGCAGACAACTTTATTAGCAGTGCCAGAAGAGCACGTGTTCAGGGAGAATAAGAGAACAGAGTAGACGGGTCTTGTTTCTTTTTCAGAACTGGCACAGATATGATGCCGAAGAAAGACTAAACACGTCTTATTAGGCAATTAAGAGAGTACAGTGCGAAGGCCGATCGAGCCTTAAATATTTCAGAATTGATGTTTCCACAAATGTTTTGTATACATGAGACACATGTTGTGTCGCAAAGATGTTTATTGAATGTCATGATATTGTTGTAGAATTATGAATGTTGTATATGTAAACACCAATTACAGAACCTACCGGTTTAAATTAATAGACGGAAACAAATGTGGGTTAGACATAGACAAAACAGACGATGACCTCAATTTAGCTGGCCTACATTCAGGCTAGGTCCAGAGTGACGTCACGTTAGTCAGAGGCTTCAAAGCAAAACAAAGTGGCATGGCAGAGCGATGTTGTAAGATGATTGTATACATGATGGATTTTTCTTTTGAGATTCCAGTTTATAGATGTTGAATTTGTATTTCTAATTGTTGTAATAATTGATGTACAATGAGAAAAAGGAAATTAGTTAGCCCATTAAGGAAGTAGAAAGAGAGCAGTCACACTATGTTTTTATTTTGAGTTAAATTGATCTATGAATATATCAATTCAACTGAAATGTTGACGGAGATATATGTTATAGTGTGACTCAGTCATGGGCGATAATGGAAGAATAGAAGAATATGACGATAGACAGAAGAATAAAAGAATGAGGCGATGACGATGTGAAGTAGGATAGTTTTAGGCGGCGTAGAAAAGACACTCTTCAGAGGATTAGGAAGGAGACGTTAAGTCTACCCAACTCAGTCGCTGAGTCGTAATCAACTTGAAGATTACCAGTGAAATGCGTACAGGTGGTCAGCCTAAAGCCAGACAGATGTTTGCTCTGGTCGACAAAGTTGCGTAACGCAACGACACGGCCGCTGGTTCCTAGGAAACTCTTATATCGGCAGACGCCTTGAAGTCCAGTGAAGACCTGAGATGAAAGCGGACAACTAAACTGCCCCGCGTAATCAAAAGACCAGGTTATCTTTACGTTCAACAGTGATTACTCTTTGAGTCTCTGAATTGGAAATCGCCTGGAGTTTTAGTTGTTAGGGGACGGACTTAGGAAGATGGACAGGTTCGACAGGACTCCTAAAGTAATAAGACTTTAGAGATAATTAAAAAAGGCGGAGCTAGAGAGATAGTGACGGTCAGGAGACGTAGGTTAGGCCGTATCAGTGGTCGGGGGGGTGTGGTCACCTGGGACTTAAACCCCGAGACCCTGGGAACTAGGGAGATTAGGAGAGGAGAGGCGCAGAATGCTTTTGGGGCGAGGAGCAGTAGCTAGAGAGACATTTAGCTACACTCGGGAGACTCAGCTACACTCAGCCAGACTCGAGACAATTCGGCCACACTCGGCCAGACTGAGCACATTCAGATACTAGTTCCTCAGCACTATCAGAAAGAGACAGGCAGATGTACTTAAGAATACTATACGGAGTATACGGTCAACAAGATAGATAGATAACCACAGATAGAACTTTATGAATACGAAACGGCCACACACAAACGTTATTTGACAATTCATCATCGCCGATAGGCTATGTCAAGTAACACCAATAAAGACCTTGTTTATACTTGTATTAAAAATATTGATGAGTTATATATGTGTGTCAAATGAAAGTACAAGTAGTAAGGTCAGAAAGAAGCATGAAGAAACCCTGCAACATCAACATTCTTCTGTAAAACCACATTTCTACAGACTCCAGTGATTTTCTTGTCTGTTGTCCTATTGTCCATGATTCACATCCATATGTTAATACTGGCTCTACATAACATTTAAGAAATCTTATGAAACCTATACTAACATCAAAACTAATAACACCAGGGCCAAAACTAAGAATAGCAAAATGTTACATTTTCTCAATATTCCTGTATGGTGCAGAAACATGGGCATTAGACAAGAAAACAGAACAGAGAATTGAAGCCTTTGAAAAATGGATTTATAGAAAATTAGGTAGAATTGTATCGAAAGAAAAGAAAACAAACGATGACATTTTAAAACAACTAAAAATGAAAAGAAAACTACTAAACACAATTAGAACAAGACAAATGACATTATTGTGACTTGTTAAAGACACAACAGCCTACTAAAAGTAATATAGGAAGGGAAAATACAAGGTAAAAGAGGCAGATTCAGACCAAGACTAACATAGACGAGTAACATCAAAAGATGGACAAGTCAGCCTATGACAATCTGCACCATCAAAGCAAGAGACAGAGTGGAATGTCGCTCCATGGTAGCCAACCTTCGATGCGGAGACGGCACCCAATGATGATTTCTTGACATCCAGTGTATGAGTTGAAAATGATTATATAAAAGTAAAGTAAAGTAAAGTAAAGTAAAGTAAAGTATAGTAAAGTAAAGTAAAGTAAAGTAAAGTAAAGTAAAGTAAAGTAAAGTAAAGTAAGAGCCCCGTCACGCCAAGTGGCGTATAGGGAATATAGTGTTAATGACCATATTTTAAAAAAATATAGATTTCGGCACATGATTTTTGGGGTAATGTGGTCAGTATTACGCCCGTGCCGCTTTACTTTCCCAGAAAAAAATCCGATACCAATTTAAAGCTGGGTGAATCCGGAAGCCGTTGGTTGGGATCGAACCCGACCTCTTGTCCCTTGTAGTCTAGATCACTAACCACTGAGCTAATGATTGTATGTGACCTTGAGTTCATATAAGACAATGTGACCTTGAGTTCATATAAGACAATGTGACCTTGAGTTCATATAAGACAATGTGACCTTGAGTTCATATAAGACAATGTGACCTTGAGTTCATATAAGACAATGTGACCTTGAGTTCATATAAGACTATGTGACCTTGAGTTCATATAAGACTATGTGACCTTGAGTTCATATAAGACAATGTGACCTTGAGTTCATATAAGACAATGTGACCTTGAGTTCATATAAGACAATGTGACCTTGAGTTCATATAAGACAATGTGACCTTGAGTTCATATAAGACAATGTGACCTTGAGTTCATATAAGACAATGTGACCTTGAGTTCATATAAGATTATGTGACCTTGAGTTCATATAAGACAATGTGACCTTGAGTTCATATAAGACAATGTGACCTTGAGTTCATATAAGACAATGTGACCTTGAGTTCATATAAGACTATGTGACCTTGAGTTCATATAAGACAATGTGACCTTGAGTTCATATAAGACTATGTGACCTTGAGTTCATATAAGACTATGTGACCTTGAGTTCATATAAGACAATATGTGACTAAGTACTACTGCCTCTGCTCAGATGTTACATTATTTTCCGAACTGACAGTATTTTTTTATATTTTGTGCAATACTTTATTGTTGACAATCAATTTCTTTTTGACATCCATCTACTCTATCTTCTTTTATAAAACCATCTTAAAATTAAAAATTAAAATTCTTTAAGGTTTTACTTTAAAAAAAAAAAGAAAAGAATAACCACTCTTGTCTTTTTTGATTATTTGCTATTTTTGAAAAGAATTTAATAAATAACATTTGATATATTTTAATATTATTTAAAACATATTCTGTTTAGCTTTGATTCTTTTCCTCTTCTTTTTCCATAATTTCACGTTTTTAAGTATTTCAGTCTTTCATTAAAAAAAATATTTTACAATATATTTTTTTAAAAATCCGTTTCTATAGATTTTCTTTTAATTTTTTTTTAGCATTTGAGTATCTCACAGCTCTCTTTTATTTGGTGATCGTGTCTCAGGTATTCCCTCTCTATTATCCTTTCCTTATCTTGCCTTAAACTTCAACTGTTATTGTTTTATATGCCTACTATCCTAAGTTTGTGTATTTGAATTTTTGCTGGTTTTTCTGAAGTATCAATGTTCTCTCTATAGATGTTACTGCAATATTTATTACGTTTTTTTTAAACTGTATACTTGTGCTACAAACCGTTCTTCCCAAAGATCAAAGTTAGTTTATGTGGTCGATAATAATAATCATCATCAACAGCAACCATGAGTCACATGTGAATGTGGACCGGCTACATCGACAGACAAACATATACTGCAGTATTGCCATATATTTGGCCATTTATGAACTAGTCCATTAAGTGAAAACTGTTCAGATACCCCAACACTATGTTGTTTGGAAGCTCTGAATAGCTCTCAAAAGCAGCAACATATATCAGACAAATACAACACCATATAGTAAATACAACACCATATAGTAAATACAACACCATATAGTAAATACAGCTGCATATATCAAATACAACAACATATATCAAATACAACATTTAACAAATAACAAATACAACAACACATATCAAATATAACATATATTAAATACAGCAACATATATCAAATACAACATATAACAAATACAACACATATCAAATAGAATAACGTATATTAAATACAGCACATATATCAAACACAGCAAGACATATCAAATGCAGCACATATATCAAACACAACAACACATATCAAATAGAATAACATGTATTAAATACAACACATATATCAAACACAACAACACATATCAAATAGAATAACATGTATTAAATACAACACATATATCAAACACAACAACACATATCAAATAGAATAACATATATTAAATACAGCACATATATCAAACACAGCAAGACATATCAAATACAGCACATATATCAAACACAACAACACATATCAAATAGAATAACATATATTAAATACAGCACATATATCAAACACAACAACACATATCAAATAGAATAACATATATTAAATACAGCACAAACATATCAAATACAACACATATATAAAAAACAACAGCACATATCAAATAGAATAACATATATTAAATACAGCACATACATCAAATACAGCACATATATCAAATACAGCTACATATATTAAATACAGCTATCTATCTATCTATTGACCTTTCGAGCCGTAACCGGCCCATAGGGCGTAGACCAAGATACACCTTCTCCTATATGAATTTTTGTTCTAGCAGTTTTCTTTTAAAGATATTTTATCAAATCTCGCCATCTGTCTCTGTTCTGTGCAAGCAGTTCTATCTCATTGAGGGAGCCGATTCCTGCTGCTCTTGCCTCTCTCATCAATGTTCTTCTCAGTGTCTCCCTGGGTCTTCCTCTTTTTCTTTTACCTGTTGTTTCCCATATGAGGGCTTGCTTTGCTATTCGATTATTATCTCTTCTCATCACATGTCCAACGTATGACCATCGTCTTTTCTTTATTACTGAAGATATTAGTGGTTGATTGGCGATTTCTCTAATTTCCTCGTTTGTTTTGAATTCGTTCCATTCTATACCAAGTATTTTCCTTAGACATTTATTTTCGAATGCGTTCAACTTTGTTTCTATATCTCTTGTTGTTTTCCAGCTTTCACACGCATACGTAAGGGTTGATAGTACATTTGATTTGAATAGCCTAAGTTTTGTGTTTGTGCTAATGAGTTTTGATTTCCACAACTTTTCAAGGCTTCTGAAAGACATTGCTGCTTTAGCCAGTCTGATTCTAATTTCTTTGCTCGTATCCCCTTCTCGATCAATGTGACTTCCAAGATAGATGAAGTGATCGATCTCTTCTACTGGTTTGTTTTCCATGTATATTTTGTCACTTGTTGGAATTAAACTTTTCATGACTTTAGTCTTTTCATGATTGACCTCAAGCCCAATTTTGCTGGCTATTGATGATAGTTCATTTGTGTTTTCCTGCATCGTTTTTATCTGATTGCTGATGAGAACTATGTCATCAGCAAAGTCCAGGTCCTCCAAATGGTCTCCTTGTATCCATTCGATGCCTTTATTACCAGTGCAGCATTTCTTCATTATGAAGTCCATAAATACAGCTACATATATAAAAAAAACAACAACACAAATCAAATAGAATAACATATATTAAATACAGCACATACATCAAATACAGCACATATATCAAATACAGCTACATATATTAAATACAGCTACATATATAAAAAAACAACAACACGTTTCAAATGCAGCACATGTATCAAATACAACAACACATATCAAATAGAACAACATATATTTAATACAACAACATATATCAAACAAATACAACAGCATATGCCACATACAACAACATATATAAAATGTAACCACATATTAAACGCGACAACATATACCAGACAAAAACAAATACATATACTCGTATCAGATAAATGCAACAACAAATAATGAAGTCGTAAAACAACTAAATATTAAAAGAAAACTACTAAACACAATTCAAACAAGACAAATGAGATTTTTGGGGCATGTTAAAAGACATAGCAGCCTACTAAAATTAATATTGGAAGGGAAAATACTAGATAACAGAGGCAGACCAAGACTAACACGGATGAGTAACATCAAAAGATGGACAAGTCAGCCTGTGACAATCTGCAACACCAAAGCAAGAGACAGAGCGGCACGGCGCTCCATAGTAGCCAACCTTTGATGTGGAAACGGCACTCGATGATGATGATGAGAGAAATAATTGAATGTTAATAATGAGAGTACTTAATTGTCTACAGAATCTGGGCATGACAAACGTAGTGAAGATAAGATGAGGTCAAATACTGGAATTGAGATTGGACTTCTTATAACAGAGCTGCCTTCTCAAATGGATATAGGAAATCTAAGCTCAGAAAGGACATACATATCCTAAAACATTTCCCAAAGATATAGACAACCAGATCGTTCCCGAAAGTATTTCTACATTTTGAAGTTTAAATGGTGAAAACATGACCGAGGTTGGTTTGTCTGGAATGAAGTTAAACAAGCATTGTTTTGCACTCCTTGTCGATTATTTTGGGACAAGATTTGCTGCAGCATCTAGGTCTATGCTTGCATCAACAAAAGGATGGCCAGGAGCTAAAAGCTGGCGATGTATTCGCATCCCAGAACACAAGAGAAGCAATAGACATAGGCAGTGCTCTTTCTGGCTTGGTGACAACTAGAAAGTCGAATGTTATCTGGCAACGGCATTGACAGTCTACTGGAGGCATCACTTGCAACATTATTGAGTTGAGTTATTTGCGGGTCATCATCATTGCAATCTGAACATGTCCATAAGTGATCAGATTCCCTCCTCAGCAAGTCCCGCAGTGTCCAGCGACTGACGACTCCAGTTCTGTGTTGGTTGATAAGACTTCTTATACATCCACTAAGTTTCTCGTTTCTGGCTGTGCCCATCTTAACTCCCATCTCTTTCATCCGAAGGAGTGACGTAGGCTCATGGTTGTCGAAGTCCTGTGCCATTTCCACATCTCGAAGTCCGCCCTGTCTTCAACGACAGCGCAGCTAGCCAACCTGTCCGCTCTGTAATTTCCACGTACTCCCGCATATCTGGTGACGTAAAGGTGATCCTACATATTTTTTTATTTCTGCAAATGACTCTACCCATTGCCTGTTTACAGAGCCCGCCTCCACTTTTCTTATCATGCTCATCGAATCACTTAGTATGCAGGTGTGGGTGTAGTCTTGTGACTCTAACCAGATGAATGCCCTCGTCATTGCCATCACCTCCATCGTCGTGCTACTCGTGGTCATAACGTAATAACCACCGTCTTCCTTGACTATTCTGCCGGCTGAGCGTGCTGTAAATGCCCATGCACTCCTTTGGTGTCGTATGACAGATCCGTCTTTATAGAAGACTGCATCTTTCTCATCGGTGTTATCCCAGATGAGGCTGTTGACCTCCGCATTGACCACGACTGAGTTCTGCTCCCTATATTTCCTGTCGAGTGTGACAATACACGAGAATGTGCACTTGAATAACATCGGTATCCACTCCTCACCAGCATTGATATTGGTAAGCTCACAGACCTGTTTGATCACATCATCTATCCGGCCCATCCATGATTTGCCTCTTTTTAGCCTGACATCTTTCTTTGTGTTGAGCTCGTGGTGCAATGGATGCTTTTTATCTGCACTTATCTTCAGGTATGCTCGTGCCCTCCAGATCTTGATCCTATCATCCATGTTTGGAAAGTAAAGAAGATACCTCATTGCTACACAGGGAGTGTCCTTCCTAACACCCAGATAATGAGCACAGCTTCATTCTGTACTTTTCCCAACCTGCCAATTTGAGTCGTACTAACAAAGTTCTCTGGACAGCTAAAAAGATCAATGAGGAACTTCTCAAAAAGTCGAACACAAAAAGGAGCTCCTAAAAACATCAGAAAGAAACAATCAACATTTTTCGGGCACATCATGATAAGATGAAGGTTGGAATATTTAGTTACAATTGGCAAAATACAGGGAAAGAGAGATCGCGTCTGTCAAAGAGAGGAGATACTAGATAGCTTGGTGTCATGGCATAGAAAACAGTCAACAACAGAATTTGATACGATGTACTGTGGATATTATCTTCAGTAATAAAGAAAAGACGATGGTCATACGTTGGACATGTGATGAGAAGAGATAATAACCGAATAGCAAAGCAAGCCCTCATATGGGAAACAACAGGTAAAAGAAAAAGAGGAAGACCCAGGGAGACACTGAGAAGAACATTGATGAGAGAGGCAAGAGCAGCAGGAGTCGGCTCCCTCAATGAGATAGAACTGCTTGCACAGAACAGAGACAGATGGCGAGATTTGATAAAATATCTTTAAAAGAAAACTGCTAGAACAAAAAATCCATATAGGAGAAGGTGTATCTTGGTCTACGCCCTATGGGCCGGTTACGGCTCGAAAGGTCAATAGATAGATAGATAGACTGTGGATAGAAGATTGTAGAGGGACATGATCGCCTACGCCAAGCAGTATGGGACATAGTGAATTAATGATCTTGCAAAAACGATTGATTTTGATGATGTGATTCACAATTTTGCCAGCAAAATGCTTGGAAAGCATTTTTGTTTAACAGAATACAAAAAAATGGCCATTACATCTCAAATAATAACTGCCATGAGCTTGTTATCAATCTAGTAATAAATTCATTGCTTTCATTGTTGTTATTATCTTTCACAGAAGTGCCTGTCCTCTTTTTGATATCCTTGTAAGTATGTTTGAATGTGATTAATAAATGTACAATGATGACATTGACTTTTGTGTCCATATGTAGGTGAGTGGGCATCTTGTGTGTCCATATGTAGGTGAGTGGGCATCTTGTGTGTACATATGTAGGTGAGTGGGCATATTGTGTGTCCATATGTAGGTGAGTGGGCATCTTGTGTGTCCATGTGTAGGTGAGTGGGCATATTAGTCTTGTGTGTCCATGTGTAGGTGAGTGGGCATATTAGTCTTGTGTGTCCATGTGTAGGTGAGTGGGCATCTTGTGTGTCCATATGTAGGTGAGTGGGCATCTTGTGTGTCCATGTGTAGGTGAGTGGGCATATTAGTCTTGTGTGTCCATGTGTAGGTGAGTGGGCATATTAGTCTTGTGTGTCCATGTGTAGGTGAGTGGGCATCTTGTGTGTCCATATGTAGGTGAGTGGGCATCTTGTGTGTCCATGTGTAGGTGAGTGGGCATATTAGTCTTGTGTGTCCATGTGTAGGTGAGTGGGCATATTAGTCTTGTGTGTCCATGTGTAGGTGAGTGGGCATCTTGTGTGTCTATATGTAGGTGAGTGGGCATCTTGTGTGTCCATGTGTAGGTGAGTGGGCATATTAGTCTTGTGTGTCCATGTGTAGGTGAGTGGGCATCTTGTGTGTCCATATGTAGGTGAGTGGGCATCTTGTGTGTCCATGTGTAGGTGAGTGGGCATATTAGTCTTGTGTGTCCATGTGTAGGTGAGTGGGCATATTAGTCTTGTGTGTCCATGTGTAGGTGAGTGGGCATCTTGTGTGTCCATATGTAGGTGAGTGGGGATCTTGTGTGTCCATGTGTAGGTGAGTGGGCATATTAGTCTTGTGTGTCCATGTGTAGGTGAGTGGGCATGTTAGTCTTGTTTTCCAGCACTGCTCTCAGTGGCCCTGCTGTTGGCTTCCGTGTGCGCTGCCTTACAAATATATGCATTAAATAGAACAATGTAACCAACTCTGATTTGTTTTGCAGCATTCTAGGCTTCCGCCATTTATGATAAAATGTAGGTGTTCAAGATAAAGGTGGCTGAGGCATGTTAGAATAAATCACAACAATTGCATCCCCAAGCAAATATTGTATGAGGAGCTGCCTGTGAGTTGACCTAACCTGGGGTATAAAGATGTCTGCAACAAACTTGGAAAAGCATGCAGATGACCATAACACACGGAAAAGATACTTGAATATTAAAAAGCAGAATAGTAGCGTTTGAAAATGAAGTTAGAAGGAAATAGTATGCAAGAGAAAAGAGCAAGATCTCTCCATACAAAATTATCTTGCTCATTCTAGAGCTGGACCTTCCACTATGCATTTATTTCCACAAATTTGGCTTTTCAAAAATGTTGCTAGAATCGGGAAATCCATTTAGGTTTTTACCACCGTTTCATATTTTAATGGCTATTTATATTAGTAGATAGTAATTGGTATATATGAGATAGTATTAAAATGTTATCACATCCATCCTCTGAGAATATTTCCTTATAGAAAGTTCGTTTTGGCTGAATAATAGCAACATCTTTACAAAGATGGCCAGAAATCATACTCCACATAATATATAGTCTGATAGTTAACTTAGTACAGCCGTAATGCCACCTTTAGTGCCAAATTCTTCATCTGAGTTTAATTCATTTCCAACATGTTCAGCATGAAAACATAATCAATTTAATTGACAACAACATATAAAAGTTGCAATTTTCTCATATTCCAAGTTCGGCTTGTTGCAGGAGCTACTGAGTTAAGTGCTCTGTGCACACCGTGAGCTGTGAGTTTCCTCCGTTTTAATCGTGTTTCGATATTCCGATTATTTGTGATGAATGATGATATCGTATGACAGGGAACAAACGGTTGTGTTCACTTTCTGTGCAGTTTCGCCTTATGTCTTTTGGGATGTACTGGGACTGCTATGATGGGGACTACAACTATCTTTCTTTGTTTGGGAGATGAGATGGTAATTCGGATGGTTCCACTGGCATGGGCGGTTGAGCAATTATGGATTTTGGTTCGTTTGCAGTGATACCGTGGCCTTCCATAACCATTTTGTCTCCCGCATTGATGTACTCAATGCTGATATACAAGACCATCTCTGGATTTTGTTAGTCCATTTGATCAGAGAGGCAAGAGCATCAGGAACCGCTTCCATCAGTGAGATAGAGTTGCTTGCACGGAGCAGAAACAAATGGTGAGATTTGATAAAAGATCTTTACAAGAATTGAAAACTGCTAGAATAAAAATGTAGATAAGAGAAATAGTATCTGGGTCTATGGCCTAAAGGCCGGCTACGGCTCGAAAGATCAATAGATAGATTTGAATCTTTGTGTCTTTTTTATTTTTTCCTGATAATCTTCCTTTTAGCGTGACTTTAAGTGCTGTTATGTCCTTTAGTATGTTGTTCCGTGATTCAGAATGTTTATGTACTTCAGTATGTTGTGTCCTTCAATATGCTGTTCTACCCTTCAATATGTTATGTCCTTCAGTATGTTATGTCCTTCAGTATGTTATTATATCCATTAATACAATGTGTCTTTCAGTATGATATGTCCTTCAGTATGTTGTTATACCCTTCAATATGTTATGTCCATCAGTATGTTGTTATACCCTTCAATATATTATGTCTTTCAGTATGTTGCTATATCCTGCTATATATTATGTCCTTCAATTTGTTATGTCCTTACAGTATGTTGTTCTATTCTTCAATACGTTGTGTCCTTCGGTATGTTGTTATATCCTTTAATACATTGTGTCCTTCGGTATTATGTGTCCTTCAGTATTTTGTTATACCCTTCAATATGTTATGTCATTCAATATGTTATGTCCTTCAGTATGTTGTTATACCCTTCAATATATTATGTCTTTCAGTATGTTGCTATATCCTGCTATATATTATGTACTTCAATATGTTATGTCCTTCAGTATGTTATGTCCTTACAGTATGTTGTTCTATTCTTCAATATGTTGTGTCCTTCGGTATGTTGTTATATCCTTTAATACATTGTGTCCTTCGGTATTATGTGTCCTTCAGTATTTTGTTATATCCTTCAAAATGTTATGTCATTCAATATGTTATGTCCTTCAGTATGTTGTTATAACCTTTAATACATTGTGTCCTTCAGTATGTTATGTCCTTGAGTATGTTGATATGACCTTCAGTATGTTGCTATATCCTTCATTATGTTATATCCTTCAGTATGTTATGTTCTTCAGTATGTTGTTATATCCTTCAGTATGTTATATCCTTTAGTATGTTATGTCCTTGAGTATATTAATATGTCCTTCAAGTATTGTTATATCCTTCAATATGTTGTGTCCTTCAGTATGTTATTATATCCTTCAAAATGTTGTGTCCTTCAGTATATTGATATGCCCTTCAGTATGTTGTTATATCCTTCAGTGCATTGTGTCCTTCAGTATGTTATGTCCTTCAGTATGTTGTTATATTCTTCAATACATTGTGTCCTTCAGTATAATATTATGTCCTTCAGTATACTGTTACATCCTTCTATACGTTGTGTCCTTCAGTATGTTGTTATGTCCTTTAGTATGTTGATATGTCCTTCACAATGATATGTCCTTTAGAATGTTGTTATGTCCTTCAGTATGTTGTTATGTCCTTTAGTTTGTTATGTCCTTCAGTATGTTGTTATGTCCTTTAGTATGTTATGTACTTTAGTATGATGTTATGTCTTTCAGTATGCTATTATGTCTTTTAGTATATTATTTCCTTTAGTGTGTTGTTATGTCCTTCAGTTTATTATGTCCTTCAGTATGCTGTTTTCATTATGTTATATCCTTCATTTTGTTATGTCCTTCAGTGTGCTATGTTTTCATAATGTTATGTCCTTCAGTCTCGCTGTCTTTCAGAATGTTAAGCCCTTCAGTATGTTGCTATATCCTTCAGTATGTTGTTCTATCTTTTAGTATATTATGTCATTTAGTATGTTGTTATGTGATTTAGTATATTGTTATGTCCTGTCATATTTCTGAAGTGTCTCATTAGCCTTGTTGAATGTATTCAGTAATTCTTTCTTCATTTTCAGTTGCTTCAAAACTTTAATATTTTATTCATCTGTTTCTTACCAATCATCTTTCAATCCACATTTCTACCCAAAAGATATTCTTTTCTGTTGTCTTTTTCTAATCTATCATTGATGTTTACAGCTCAAATATATGTGTTATTCATTGACACTTTTGAGTGTGTTTATTATTCTGTAGCTAGGCAGCCATTTAAGCAGCGATAATAGATTTGTGCTCTCAGAAACACTTCAGTGGTGTTGCCATATCTCATAGAGATGTGAAGTCTATAAGGAATTGTTTACAACAAGGAGCACACGTAATTTGAATTAACTTGAACTGTCCTATTTAAAAAAAACGTTATTTTCTTGCATATGTGGAATGGATGTTTAATATTTGGAAGAACTGGAAAGGTTTAATTTCACTTGTGCTGAATGAAACCAATCAAACTGGACACAAATTCCAAAAGAATACTTACAGCTTCAAGACAAATTATCAAAAACAATAATTTGTATTACAAACATTCCAGAATTAGAAAGAAAATTAGAGAGGGCTGGTTTATCTAGAGGTAAGATTTGACATCTAGACAAGAAGGTCACAGGTTTGATTACCACCACAGATAGTTGGGGAAAAAAAACAATGTTACCCTCCCCTGGTCTCAGGAAGATCCCATGTCTAGCCCTCTTGGGTAATAATGAAAAAAAAAAACAGATGGCCTGTGTGCACTCTGCACACATCAAAGAATGGATAAGGGAGAAGAATGGTTGCTGGAAATCAAAAAGAGTAGACAACAAATGGCTGCTGTCCTAGCCAAGATTTATCAGAAATAAAATGTACCTAAAACATTAAAACTCTTGACAATAAAAATATGAGAGCACCTCTGAAATTGGAGAATATCTGCTAGTATGGCTGGGGACACCTGAGCACATGGCTGCCAAAGTGAAAAATAAGAAAAAGTTATATTCAATAAAATTCTGTGCCTCCAGGACTTCAGTAGAGATATAAAGCTTGCATACATAAACAAACAAACAAAATAAAATGTGTTTGTTTTTATTTATTTTTATAGAAATATACATTTTCTTGTCAGTCTGATTAATAGATACATTACATTGCTACAATAGTAATGACAAATAATTTGATATGGCTAAATAACAGAGAGGTCAATTAAGGATATTATTGTAAACATTGTTTCATCAAACAGTTATTTACAAAAATATTAAGCTATCATATCTTTCTGTAAACCAATATTTATATATATGAATTATCAAATATGCATAGGCCAATCACATTATTAATGCTTGCATAATTGGTACAATTGTGAACAAGCCTGGCATTAAAGTGGGGGGAAGCAACATAAACAACCACAGGTATGTAGATGACATTGATAGCAGAAAACCAACAAGATCTACAAAATCTTTTAGATGAAATTGTGACAGAAAGAGAACAAAAAGGCCTGACCCTCAACATACAAAAGACAGAAACTCTGATAATATCAAATAAAGCAAACATACAAGAATGAAGAGTAAAACTAAATGAAAAAATTCTGAAACAAGAGCATAGATTCAAATACCTGGAACCAATAATAACATCCGATGACAAATGCACTGCAAAAATTAGAAGAAAAATAGGGCAAGCAAAGACAGAATTCCATCAAATAAAAAACATCCTATATAACAGATCATTGTCAATTAATGTTAGAAAACATGTCCTAGCCACAAACTATGGGGAACCAAAGAAGATCTCATTCTTACAAGACTAGAGGCACAGTAAAAACTGATCACTGAAGAAGAAAAAAAAAGACTTAAAAAAACAACATCAACAGACAGCAGTTTGAAACAACCTTCATGGTTCATAAATGACACCTTTAAGCATTGCTAAGTGTTGATGCAGCAGTGATCTCTGCAATATGTGCCATTTTGGCACGCAAGGTTTCTGTTTTTGAGATTGTGATTCTGCCCTATGTGCCGTCTTATGCTCAAAAGGACAATAGATAGATAGAAGTGTTGATGCTGATGTCAGCTACATCACACCTGGTTTCTGCTGCCACTGAAGACAGCAAACATCAACTTTGATTGCTGGCATTCAATGACAAGTTCTCTGGGTGTCACTGCATCACCAATGACTGCCGGCTAATAGACTTGTTTACTTTAAAAGACAGAATATGACAATGACAAAAAATGTATAAAATATTCATTATTTTATCAAGTGTAATGAAACGTAATAGAAAACATTTCAACAGGAAGCAATATAATAATCCGATCATACCAGCCTATAAGCTTCTTATTATAACGATCATCACATTCGAGAGGACGTGAACTTCTGGTATATGGTGGATTGGTGGCAGGAACCATTGCAGGCTATGCATGAAAAGTGTTCCTTGTTGCAGTTTCTTCATATTTCAAGTCCATAGGGGACTGGTTGGTCTCGAGGCAAGACGCCGACCTCGGGACAGAGAGGTTGTGGGTTCAAATCTCGGCTACACTGGTTGGGATTTTTATTTATGATTTCTCTCTGTGACAACCACCCCTGGTCTCAGCAGCGAGTCCCGGCTTGAAACGTCAGTTACTCATTGATGGAAAAAACATAAGTACCTCCGAAGTCGGAGTTATCTGCCTGTGCGGCGAGGGACCCCTGGACACACGGCTGCCAGGGAAAAATGGATTAACTCGCAAAATTCAGTTCCTAGTCTGCAGGGACTTCGTCAGAGTTGAAAGCTGGTAAACGCAACAACAATAACAACAACATAAGCTTCTTGACATTCTGGGAGTGGAGCCCATCAGAGTCACAACTCCCAGGTACCATCTTCTTTGAATTCTGAACGTTACAGCTCACAGATGACATTGTTGAGCATGAGAAAGTGAATAAATAGAGGCAAATTAAATCTAGATTATATTATCATAAAGAGCAGAGCATAAACATTTACTGTGAGAAAAAAATAAATTTAAATAATATTCAGGTTTATGGGAACCTCTGTATATAATTGATATATTAATACAGGAATCTCTGTATATGATTGTTATATCAATAGTTCAGTTATATCATTATTGGAACTTCTGTATATGATTGTTATAGCAATAGTTCAGTTATATCATTATTGGAACTTCTGTATATGATTGTTATATCAATAGTTCAGTTATATCATTATTGGAACTTCTGTATATGATTGTTATAGCAATAGTTCAGTTATATCATTATTGGAACTTCTGTATATGATTGTTATATCAATAGTTCAGTTATATCATTATTGGAACTTCTGTATATGATTGTTATATCAATAGTTCAGTTATATCATTATTGGAACTTCTGTATATGATTGTTATAGCAATAGTTCAGTTATATCATTATTGGAACTTCTGTATATGATTGTTATATCAATAGTTCAGTTATATCATTATTGGAACTTCTGTATATGATTGTTATAGCAATAGTTCAGTTATATCATTATTGGAACTTCTGTATATGATTGTTATATTAATAGTTCAGTTATATCATTATTGGAACTTCTGTATATGATTGTTATAGCAATAGTTCAGTTATATCATTATTGGAACTTCTGTATATGATTGTTATAGCAATAGTTCAGTTATATCATTATTGGAACTTCTGTATATGACTGTTATATCAATAGTTCAAAGCACTTAAGCTTCAGCATGAATGGGATAAAATCAAAAGTGAAGATGCCAGAAAAAGGGTATAGGTGTAACATTAATTCTGAGTTACATAATGAAACCGTCAATTGATTGGTTTGGATATATGATGGGGTTTGCAAATAGCATCTCACAACAAGCAATATCAGTGGTTTGGTGCCAGCAAACAGCATCTCACAAGCAATATCAATGGTTTGGTAACAACAAACAGCATTTCACAAGTACCATCAATGGTTTTGTATCAACAATCAAACACCTCAACTAGCTTTTATAAAATGGTTTGGTATCAGCAGACAGTACCTTACAAGCAATATCAATGGTTTGGTATCAGCAAACAGTACCTTACAAGCAATATCAATGGTTTGGTATCAGCAAACAGTACCTTACAAGCAATATCAATGGTTTGGTATCAACAAAAGAAGCATCCCACAAGAAGCATTATTAATTATATGCAGCAATAACAGAGGAAAAGGAAGTCTTACAAAGCTGGATTAACAAATTAAAAAGAAGAGGACAAAATTTTTTTTAAATCAATAATGTTCCATCACTACTGTGAGCCACAAGATATCAAAGAAGAAGAGCAAAAAAAATGAGAAAGAGAGAGTGCGGCACATTGTTCCTCATAAAAAATATTTATTGATAATCTTATTATCTCAAGGTCACTCTCAGCCACCAAGACTTCTGCAATATTCCATCTTAACTTATGTGACTAGAAATATAACTAATGAAATCACTATAAAATTGCACACTTAAAGCCATTTGATGCAAAAACGTATATAAGATTAACTTATATATATTAACCCATAAACCTGATACATATATATAAATATATACATATCACTTAGTTGACTGTCTTCCTCTGAAGGAAAGAGAGACAGTTTTAAATCAAAAGTCTTCCATCCTGCAGATGTTTATTTTACACGAACAATTTGAAAGCTTAACTCTTTCCATAATGAAGCTTTTTATCGAGGCAACGGAAGAGATTTTAGAGACAAAATTGTTCATGGTTTTAAGAATCAATCTATATATTTATATTTATCTAACATATAACATATTATATATGAATGTTTAGATAATTGAACAAGGTATTAGATTTCACCAATATCCAGATGATACAAGACATGTAAAACGAATATGGTTTGATGGCGTTCACACTAATAAAATTTAGCGTGGCGCACCATGCGGCGGAACATACGCAACCGAAACGGAAATGGTGCACCATGCGGCGGATCGTACGGAAGGAGCCAATGAACAAATTATTTGAACTACTTTTTAACATTTGCTTAGTGAATCTGTACTTTCCCCACTTAATGGGGCTTCAATAGTTGTAGCGCATAATGCCATGTTGCAGAGGTTTGAAGTAAAACAGCATCAGGCTACAGAATTAATAAGAAGAAGTCAACTGGTTCATGCTCTTGTTACTCTCTTTAACTTAACCCTAGATTACAAGACTACAGAATTAATAAGAAGGAGTCAACTGGTTCATGCTCTTGTTACTCTCTTTAACTTAACCCTAGATTACAAGACTGTTGTAAAAATGACCACCTTCAAATAACAATTCTTACAATTTGACAGTTTGCCACAGGCAAACATTCCCCTACTTCTCTCTCTCTATACCTTCCAAATTACTACTTCCCGTGACTTACCTGAGTGTGGATTTGGTTCCTTTGATGTTGGATCAGACACAAACATGCGCACCGTGAAAAAACACTTTGGTCTCATACAAAAGGGGTTGTTTGATTTTTTTAAAATTTCTCTAATTTTTCAAGAAATTCATTTTTTTTTTTTCCTTATGATGGGGGAGGTCTTTTCAGCTGTCAGCGCGACATCAAACAGGTCTTTCTTAACATGGGATAGCCAGCAAATGACGCTAAGAGGGAGCTGGACATATAGCTTCATTTGACGGACAGAACTCTTCCGGTAGCCATGGTGTTGAATTTCAGGCCATAAATCTAACCTAAGCCAGGAAATGATGACAGCATCCGATTTCCATGTCTCTCTTTGAGTAAACACACAGCTGTGCAGCAAAAGCTCAATGAAAATCTTATTTTCCTAATTCCAAATTTAACAATTAAGTGCTAGTCATGTTTACTACCATCTTGTATAAATGTGACTCACAGATAAGTAACGTAATCTAGAGTTAAGAAACAGAGATCTCTTTTGTAACAGTTGGAACAGCTGAATTGTTTCAATGAACTGAAATAGTAAAATGGCTGTTTAATGGAGTAAAAGTTATGGCCATTTCTCTTAAAACGGTGGAAGAAACAATCATCATTTTTTGGCCATGTAATGAGAAGAGAACAACTGGAATATATTGTAACAACTGGAAAAATTGAGGAATGAAGAGATAGAAGGAAGCAAAGAGAAAAGATACCAGATAGCTTAAGAGAATGGCTTGGCAGAAGGTTAACAACAGAAATGATAAATAACTGTCGAGATCGAAAGTTGTGGAGAGACATGATCACCTACGCCAGCAGGCATGGTACTTGATGATGATGATGAATAGAGTAAAACAATAAAATGGCTGCTTAATGTAGTAATACAAATATGATTTGCAAAAATCTGAAGTAAATATACACAGACTAGTATTTAGTGAAAATCTGAGTTTACATAAATTACTTGACTTAAATAATGCTGCACCATCTCTTTACTGGCCTTCTCTCATCTTCATCAGATGTTTGACACCTATCTTCTTTAGATACCTGACAATAAAACAATATAATCATGAGTTGTAGATTACAGTATTGTAGAAAAAGATCATTGTTAGCATGACACAGATATCCCAATCTGACAATTGAAATAACCAACAATTACTTTTTTATTAATGGAATCTATCAAATAATTAATTGTATACACTTTGGTCACCATGTCAAGAGGAGGGGCGGAGAGGGGTTTGGCTTTTATCTGTAGTGGGGTGGGTGTGGGGGATATGATTACAGGTAATTCATAATACAATAGAATCCAATTATGATACCAGTTATAACAAGAATCTTGATACAATATGAATTCAAAAATCCCAAAATTTTTTCTCTTTCATCCTATATCATAAAACATCTTTTATAACGCTTTACCCAGCCTGCAAATCAGTTATAACACATTTTGTGAATTTTGCTTAGCCAAAAAAATAAAAAAATAACAAAAAACTGTTAACGGTGTATACTGTTCTTGTCCGTGTGTAAATTGTGTGGCCACACAGGCTAAGCATGGCTCTTAAGTTCTACTTGTACACAGCAGTGGATGAGAGTGGTATGGTTTGGGGAAACAAAGAATACTGATCCAGTTGTGGCTGCGGTTGGAGAGATGACTGTATTCTTTTATTGGACAGGCCAGTACTAAAAGGCTTTCATCATAAAGGCTAGTATTGGTGTACATAGGATTTTCTACATACTTGTTGAAATCTATTCGCAAGTCTTTAAATTTATTATCATGATTGCTTTCAGTACTGGCAAGACACACAAGTGCATATCACTTGAAACAAAAGAGATGTTGATAGAGAAATTGGACAAAGAAATTAAAATCAAAAGCAGAAATATAAAGGGAACATGATATTTCCTCAAGCAGACTACATACAATCCTGAACAACAGAATCAACCTTACGTTGGCATTTACAAGCGGTGATATCAAACCTTTTGCAAGAGATGTAACTGCTTAATCTGTTCCTAACGTTTACACAGTACTTTCCCGTTATTAAACATAAATGCGATTTAATGAGACACGGTTATAATGACAATATTTCAATGGTCTTGAGGATCTTATAATAACCAGATTCTACTGTAGAGCATTTCACGTGAATCTGCTGCAGGGAGAAAGAGGCAGGCAGTTAAGAATTCTTAATGAAAATACATTCATTGATGAAATATTACTGCTGATGGAGGGGGAGGATAATTGTTTTTTAGATTTTACAAGAGAATGTGGAATTCTTGATTCTTCATGCGTGTTTAGACATCGCATAGAGCTTGTAGTGTGTTCAGACATCACATAGAGCTTGTAGTGTGTTTAGACATCACATAGAGCTTGTAGTGTGTTCAGACATCACATAGAGCTTGTAGTGTGTTTAGACATCACATAGAACTTGTTGTGTGTTTAGACATCACATAGAGCTTGTAGTGTGTTCAGACATCACATAGAGCTTGTAGTGTGTTTAGACATCACATAGAGCTTGTAGTGTGTTCAGACATCACATAGAGCTTGTAGTGTGTTTAGACATCACATAGAGCTTGTTGTGTGTTTAGACATCACATAGAGCTTGTAGTGTGTTCAGACATCACATAGAGCTTGTAGTGTGTTTAGACATCACATAGAGCTTGTAGTGTGTTTAGACATCACATAGAGCTTGTAGTGTGTTTAGACATCGCATAGAGCTTGTAGTGTGTTTAGACATCGCATAGAGCTTGTAGTGTGTTTAGACATCGCATAGAGCTTGTTGTGTGTTCAGACATCACATAGAGCTTGTAGTGTGTTCAGACATCACATAGAGCTTGTAGTGTGTTTAGACATCGCATAGAGCTTGTAGTGTGTTTTTTGCCACCAATCTCGATCTGGGCAAGATGTTCAATCTTATCATATGAGTCTATGACTGACAACTTTTTTCATCTTTAAATGTTCTTTTTATTGTGTCTATTTAGGTTTTCCTCTTTTTCTGTATCCTGATGTTTCTCATAGAAGGCCTGTTTTGGAATTCTCTTGTTGTCTCTTTTCATCACATGTCTGACATATGTCCATCTTCTCTTCCTAATTGTAGGTTGATCTTTGGTTGCATGGCCATTTCTCTTATTTCTATTTAGTCTTGAATTCATTCCATTGTACACAGAGTAATTTTATTAAACATTTGTGAATGTGGAATAGAGGCTGCTTATATATATATATATATATATATATATATATATATATATATAGACCCAGGGAGACACTGAGAAGAACATTGATGAGAGAGGCAAGAGCAGCAGGAATCGGCTCCCTCAATGAGATAGAACTGCTTGCACAGAACAGAGACAGATGGCGAGATTTGATAAAATATCTTTAAAAGAAAACTGCTAGAACAAAAATTCATATAGGAGAAGGTGTATCTTGGTCTACGCCCTATGGGCCGGTTACGGCTCGAAAGGTCAATAGATAGATAGATATATATATATATATATATATATATATACAGGAATTAAGTTTAGAGAAGCACCTATTGAACACTGTGATATGCCAAGAGTTATGTCTCTTGAACCAATCACTTAGAATCAGGTTTTAAACACAAAGAGTGGTGAACAAGTGTTGATTGCAAACCACAATCTTCATTTCAATCATTTCTGCTAACTGTTTTATTTCTGTAACAAGTGATCAGTCAATTATGTAACATTGTATTATTGTCTTTTCTAAAACTGAATTTTCTATCAAACTTTTGATAATCAAAAAAAATGTCTCTATTAAAATTAATATTCTTATGTAAAAGTAAAAGTAAAGTGCCCCGTCACGCCAAGTGGCATATAGGGAATATGGTGTTAGTGACCATAATATTTTACAGATGATTTTTGGGGTAATGTTGTTGGTATTATTTTATGTGCCACTTTACTTTCTCAGAAAAAAATCCGGTACCCATTTAAGGCTGGGTGAACCAGGAAACTGTTGATTAGGATTAAAACTGACCTCTTGTCCTTTGTAATCCAGTTCACTAACCATTGAGCTATCGTGGCTTCCAACATTCTTATGTGCTCCAGAGAAAATCAACTTTTCTAAACTCAATTGTTTCTTCATTTTAATTGCTGAAGGGCAACAGAAGTTAACAAAATCTAGGCAACTGGCATAACAAAATTGACTTTGTTGTTGTTTCTATTTTGGTACATTTATAAATTCAAGACAACAAAGACAAAGAACTTGTTATGTGAGGCAAAACTACACAATCATGACACATTCATATTAATACTAGAAAATGCATTATATTATTGGTATTTAAAGAACTTTTATTTGCTGACGATGCAGCCCTAGTCGCTCATAGTGAAGCCACCCTACAATCGCTGATCAACAACCTGGACAAAGCAACCTTTTTTGCGACCTTTTTGCACTGTCAATTAGTGTTCAGAAAATAGTAATACATGTACTAAGTCAAGGTGACATTAAACCTCTATTAATCACTTTAAAAGATTGTCCACTAGAATCAGTTCAGAAATTCACGTATTTTGGATGCACAATTATGTAAACCACTTCTCTTGATGAAGATTTAAATAGCTGAATTGTTAAGGCAGCTACGACTTACGGTAAACTCACAGAAAGGCCTGGAACAACACAAAACTAACACTAAAAACCAAACTCTTAATATATCAAACTTGTGTGCTTAGCACACTATTATATGGATCTGAAACCTGGACAACATACTTAAATCACGAAAAAAAAACTAAGTGTCTTCCACATCCAATGTCTCCACAGAATAATGCACATCAAAAGGCAGGACAAAATAACCAACTTGACTGTTCTGCAACACTCTAAAACCCCAACAATCATGTCGCCCGCACCAGTGGAATCATCTGAATTACTAACTCATCTCCCAAACAAAGAAAGGTAGCTGTAGTCTCCATCATAGCAGTCTCAGCACACGCTAAAAGAGATAAGGCAAAACCACACAGAAAGTGAACACAACTGTCTGTTCCCTGTCATACGATATCATTCATCGTAAACAATTGGAATATCGAAACACGATCAAAACGAATGAAACACACAGCTCATGGTGTACACAGAGCACCTAACTCAGTAGCTCCTGGAACAAACCGGACTTGGAATATGAGGAAACTGCAACAAGGAACACTTTTCATACATAGCCTTCAATGGTTCCTGCCGCCTATCCACCATATTAACCAAAAGTTCATGTCCACCTCAAAATGATGATCATCATATTTTTTTTAATGTATAGCACTTGATGATGTTAGGACATCGTTTTTGACTCCATTTCCGAACATATAATGGATTATCCCCATTGCACATCAAACAGACCATAAGATCTTCCCGCAATGTAAATTTGTGAAATTATAAACCACATATCGAAATTATAAAATCACATGTCTACCCGGCCGCGAAGGCGCGCCTCACAGCACCAGAGCTGAAAGTTGTCTGCGACCCACAGCTGATGGCTGGCACCAGGATTGGTGAACCAGAACCATCCAAACCCTGCTTACCTCTCCGTGGTGCCATCCATGGTGCCATCCGTGGTGCCATCCGTGGTGCCATCCGTGGTGACAGACTAACCTGTCTAGTCTGGCCAATCAAGTAGGGATTGAAGAGGGAAGGCAACCTGGTTCTAAAAAATGTCGCACTGAAGTCGGATGTGTTGGGCCTAAATGCACAAATATCACAATTATACTGCAAGCCACAACACAATGCAGACACACCCACTTAACGTCCTTTCAAGGGTGGATGATGAAGAGGTGTACTCTTTTAGTCATTGAACGCAGCATGCATGTCTACCCTAAATCCCGTGAATGGAAGAAAAATGCATCCCCAAACAAATACTATATGGTGAACTAATACACGGAAAAAGACAAATCGGCAGACCTAAACTATGATATAGAGATATCTGTAAATCATCTCTCTAAATGACTTCTCCATCTGTGAAAATGACTGGAAATGTCTGGCAAGTGATCGCACATCTCAGAGAGAATGTATAAGGAATGGTATAACATCATTTGATACTGTGCTAAGGCAAAACTTCGAAGAGAAAAGACTCATGAAAAAGGATGGAAAACCCTGTGGATCAGTGGGCCTAACTTGTTCATTCTGTGGCCGTGTGTGTTTGTCAAACATTGGTAGAATTAGCCATGAGAGAAGCTGTTTGACAAAAACAAAACCTAAAAAAAATACACAATAGCCTCCACTAGACCATCTGACAAGATGAAAAGGGCCATTTATATATATTGGTATTTAGTAAAGAATTCCAGTCTTAACTGGCTACATGGAAAAATAAGATTCTTGTTGCATACTATGAGTTACTATTTTAATCATGAAGATCAATTATGTAGCAGCTTACCATTGTCCAAAAGTGGGAAAATACTGATTAATATACACTAAAGTTAGAAATGGTTGCTGTGTTATCCAGACTTCAAACAACTTATTGGCTATGGCAACACAAGATAAGTAGGCACATCGATCTGTATCCATTTTCTTATCGTTGGGATTTGCAGGTCTGCCCAAAAACTGTAGATATTAAACAAATAATAATTTCAAAAGTAGTTAATTTGGATTAATTTAACATAGAAACATATTTCATTAAATAATTACATTTCTTAAAGATATTTAATTAAACTTAAAAATGCATAAGACTATTCAACTGATATTCCTATGATCAGTTATAAGCCACCTGACTGTGAAGATCATTGTTAAAATGATGCCTATCAAAACAGCTGCCAACTTTAAGCTATACAATAATATTAAACTGTCAATTACCATTCCTTGCTGTTACTGTCCTTTTTTTCTTGGAATGTTTCCTGCTACCACAAGGTGCTCCATACTTTCAATAGATGTCAGAAGAAAACATTAAAAAATTTACTGATACTTTCTGATTTCAGTTGTGAATTTGTTTTATCCCTTTCATTTTTCTTCTTCTTCAGTCATCTGATGATAACTCTTGATCATCATCTGCCCTTAAAAGGATGCCAAGTGGCATAGATTAAATGTATCGCTAGTTTACAGAAAGCCATGACATCACTGCCTTTTGGTCCATTCATCCATTTAAAAACATAAATTATTTTATCTTCATGGTTTCTTACTAATTGGTCATGACTTGCAGTCATAAGTTAAGATTGTTTATACACAATAAAGAAGTATATAAACCATATCTTGGGCTGCATTTTATTTTTAATTATTAGTCCATGTTGCTACAGGATTTGCCTACCTGACAGTTTTTCCCGCATTCTGAAACCAGATCAATTATTGTAAGCATATAAAAAATAGTAGCTGGTTTGGCTTCATTCTAAGGAGATGACCAATCCATGTAATTTTGTTGCCTTTCTACATGTGGCAACAGAAGGTGCCTCTATATTAAAATGTTCAGAATAGCAAAAGGTAGCCAAGTACTTGAGCTGTTTAAGTTTACATGGATTATGATCTACTACGTTTTGCTTTGTAGAACAACAGGAAGGCTCAACCATGGGACTAAGAAACAAGAACTGGCAGCAGATCATCAATCATGGAGAAAGATGACTTCCGCCCTATGTGCTATCTTTAGTCCAAGAGAAAAATGAATAAATAATCTACTGATTTTCAAGTTTGTTTTGCATGCGCTATTCTTTCAAACTGAGAGGTCAGGTTTAGTATTCAAATCCAAGCTGAAGTAAATAAATGTCCCTCTTTACAGATCACAGTAGCTCACTGCAACAATAGTTTGTGGTGTTTGTAAATAAAGCATATCAAATCAATACTGATGCTATTGTAGATGCTATTGTAGATGCTATTGTAGATGTTATTGTAGATGCTATTGTAGATGCTATTGCAGATGCTATTGCAGATGCTATTGTAGATGCTATTGTAGATGCTATTGTAGATGCTATTGCAGATGCTATTGCAGATGCTATTGTAGATGCTATTGTAGATGCTATTGTAGATGCTATTGCAGATGCTATTGCAGATGCTATTGTAGATGCTATTGTAGATGCTATTGCAGATGCTATTGCAGATGCTATTGTAGATGCTATTGTAGATGCTATTGTAGATGCTATTGTAGATGCTATTGTGTTATGATTTTATATATTTTTGTATCAATCACAGCAACTACAGCATATGGTGTTAACACTCAGCTGTGTATGTATTATCATTCAATGATTCACTCAGTAACTGAACCACTTGGCTATTCTATTTATGGAAAGATGGTCAAAACTATTCTATTCTGTTCATGGAACAATTTTCATTGCAGTCGAGGCATCCACATATCTGCTCCATCGCACTTCCCAGCATTTCTTGAAACGAATGCAGACTCATTTTTCTTGTACGTTCTTGATTGTGGATACACCAGCTTTTCCCACTAAGCACTTTGGATCGACCAGACCCCTTTTCCATCTGTAGACTCCTCAGTTTCTCAATGTATACATCATTGTCCCTTCTAGAATACTCCTCTTCTCTTAATGAGTGAAGAACAAACTTGGTGATGTCCTCTTTGTCCAGAGTAAGGCCACACTCAGAGCAACAGCTGTCAGCGAGTTTATTGGCTATTTCATTGCAGTGTACACTGGCATGCTGTGGACAGTATGCCCAGGCTAATACACTCACTGTAGAGCCATCCAAGAGCTGTATCCACTCCTGCCACAAACACTGTCTGTCAATCTTCCTTAGCATACTTTGCAAGTCAGTCACTAAGATTGAGTGAATCACGGTCTGTGCCACCACATGTTATCATCGCCGTTACTGTTTCTATCTCCATTCTCATACTGGACACCATAATGCTACACTTGTCAAATTCCCTAGCCATTTCTGTGTCATGTTAGATGCTATAAAACTCAAATTGCTGTGCAGTCCTTGGGATACATACCCATCTGTGTAGATGATGAGGTCCTGAGGCGACGACACATTTTTTATGGATTCCCGTATTATGATCTCAGTAAACCCAGTTGCAACACTCCCTACTGAGCTGAATGAATACTTTGGTTAGCCTCTTTTTTTCACTATCATGTCTATCCAATTCTTGCCAGCCCTAAGGTCATTCAGATTACATACTTTCCTTACGGACTCTTCCACCTTGGCAATCCATGATTTTCTGCACCTGAGGTGCCTGTCCTTGATCACACCAAATTCTGAATGCAAGGGATGATTTATGTTCCTTACTACATAAAAAAAAACCAGGACCCGAGCAGATCTATGTTGTACTCTAATGCTCAATAAGTCAAGTTAGTATCTCATTGAAAGGACTGGTGTATCTCTGGTAATCTGAGAACTTTCCTTAGACCCTGATTCTGAACCCTTTCCAACCTTGCGATGGGAGTTGACGTGAGAGAAGTGGCCACATGGATGTGGAAACAATGATCATTGTTTTTAATTTTTATTGGTCAAAGCAATGAAAAAGTTACTAATCATTAGAAAGGCGCATTAATTTTAAAAAATATATTAACATTTCAATAAGCCTACAAGTCTATCGTGTTCAAGTGTTTTGAGAACACATCCAAAGTCTACGAGAATCAGTATGTTTCATACCTCCCCTGGTTTTCCCTTCGCTGCCAGAAGAAACAAATTAGAGTGTACAGGACCTGGGCATAACAATGTGATGTCTATGTTATGTTCACTCATCTCTGTGCGAAGGCTTTCAAAATAACCCTGCAAGAAAAACATTTAGAGATGCTCAGTCAATAGGTGATTGCATATTGAATATGGCGAGAGGCACTTTTCATTGGGTGACCACTACTAAGTACAGTGAGAGGTACTTTGCAATGGTGACTACTACTAAGTATGGAGGGAGGCACTTTTAAATGAGTGACCACTACTAAGTACGGTGAGAGGTACTTTGCAATGGGTGACTACTACTAAGTATGGAGGGAGGCACTTTTAAATGAGTGACCACTACCAAGTATGGTGAGAGGTACTTCACAATGGGTGACTACCACTAAGTACTCTGGAAAGCACTTTGCAATGAGTGTCCACTATTAAGTACTTTGAGAGTTACTTTGCAATTGGTGACCACTACTAATTACGATGAGAGGCACTTTGCAATGGGTGACCACTAATAAGTATGGTAAGAGGTACTTTGCAATGAGTGACTACTACTAAGTATGGTGAGAGGCACTTTGCAATTGGTGACCACTGCTAAGTACAGTGATAGGTACCTTGCAATGATTGACCACTAATAAGTATGGTGAGAGGTACTTTGCATTGGGTGACCACTACTAAGTACTGTAAGAGGCACTTTGCAATGGGTGACCACTAATAAGTATGATGAGAGGCACGTTTCGATGGGTGACCATTAATAAGTATGGTGAGAGGCACTTTGTAATGGATGACTACCACTAAGTACTGTGAGAGGCACTTTGCAATGAGTGACCACTACTAAGTACTTTGAGAGGTACTATGTAATTGATGACCTCTACTAACTATGATGAGAGGTACTTTACAATGGATGAACACTAACAAGTACAGTGTGAGGTACTTTGCAATTGGCAACCACTACCAAGTACTGTAAGGAATTTGTGTTACTGCTTAATACAAAACAAGTTAACTGCTGATAACTTTAAGCTTTTTTCAGCTAAGCTAAGAGAAGTAAGAAAAGAGCTATTATTTATGAGAATCATTACTTATGAGAATCTTTACTTATGAGAAAGAAACAAGGTCAGTCAGGTGCATGAGTCTCCTTGAGCTGATGGTCTACTTCTTCTTTCTTTCCTTATTTGCCTTTCAACGTCAAGGGAAGATATAGTTTGTGGTCTTTTGCTCTTCTTTTGGCTTCTTCTGCTGTTATGTTTATTCATCATCATCATCATTGAGTGCCGTCTCCACATCAAAGGTTGGCTACCATGGAGTGCCATTTCACTCTGTCTCTTGCTTTGATGGTACAGGTTGTCATAGGCCGACTTGTCCATCTTTTGATGTTACTCGTCCTCATTAGTCTTGGTCTGCCTCTGCTCTTTTACCTTGTATTTTCCTTTCAAGATTACTTTTAGTAGCTGTTGTAACTTTTATCTATCTATCTATCTATCTATTGTCCTTTTGAGTCGAAGACGGCACATAGGGCAGAACCACAATCTTAAAAACAGAAACCTTGCGTGCCAAAATGGCACATATTGCAGAGATCACTGCTCTAAAATGTATGGCGCTGTTTCCATAACAATACTTTTTACAATGACAGCTTGTCAAGCCATTGATCAACCTCCTTAGTCACCTCTTACGACATGCCTAGAAGGTCACAGTGTCACTATTGTGTCTTTTAACATACCCTAAAATCACATTTGTCTTGTTTGAAACATATTTAGTAGTTCTCTTTTCATTTTTTAGTTGTTTTAAGACTTCATTGTTTGTTTCATTTTCTCTCCATCAAATTCTAACTGTTCTTCTATACATCAACATTTCAAAGGCTTCAATTTTCTGTTCTGTTTTCTTGTCTAATGTCCATGTTTCCTAGTGTTTCTAAAATTAAATAAATCTATCTTTTTCATGGTTGGCCTTTGGGTCTGGTGTTCTTATAACATTGTTGAAGGCTCATGAGAAATATTTTGATCTTTCTGTCTTATTAGGGAGCCAAAACCTTTAATTATCTGTTGTTTCTTTATATATTATGTGATGGAAATTACTCTGAGCCTTTTTCTTAGTTCTTTACTTCTGATATCATCTATCAGGCTGTTTCCTGTTATTCATCTAACATATTGCATTTTGGTAACAATTATTTTTCTCGACCCGAACATTCAGGTGTAACGTTGGTAACTCAATGTTGGAATGAAGATTGTGTTGTAGAGTATCTATTTTGTTTTTAGTATAAGTTTTTTGCTGGACAACTGTGGTGACATCTTTTTTGATACCATTTAGTTTAGTCAACAGATCAACTTGACTGGACAACGGGCAACTTCATTGCTCAAATTCCCTCCCCATAAAATTCTTCAGTATGAAGAGGACCAACCACACACTAGTGAAAGCACTAAAGATGGCTCCAGTTCCACAAAATCTGCAGCACCATAAAAGACATTGTCCCCAACTTCTTTAGTTGTCTCTTAAGACATGCGCAGGCAGCATGTGACAGTGATTCTATTGTTTACCATGGTCTGGGCCACGGATGCCTGACGAATAACATTCTGCAAAGGATATGTAATCTGGTGATATAAATATATGTAATATGAACTGACAACAGAAGAAGTGGGAGATATGGCTAGAGCTAAAGGCAGTGATTCTTTCAAACGAGTTGTGGTGAAGGCAGAGTCCTACAAAGAACATGCGACCTTATGATGATGATATATCATATGATATATTATTTTATATAAATATATATATATATATAATAGTAGCCTCTATCAGTCATAGTTCGAGTATGGATTTTGCAGCACCCATAGAAATGTTAATTTTTCTTTTCTTTCACTGTATACTCTCTTTTTTCTATGAATCTGTCTGTTTCTTGTTTGAGTTGGAGCTTTAGAGTGTGTTTCAAAAGATTGCGGTCTGCAGCTATTTCTTCCCAGGCTGCAGGGTTTATGTTCAGTGTTTTCATGTCACGTTTACACATGTCTACAAATAAAAGTTTTGGGCGCCACCTAATTCTTTTACCATCTGCTAGTTGTCCATAGATCTCCTACCTGTTCCAAGCCAGCGCATTTCGCTTAATCCTAAAATATCTAGATCGTATCTATCCATCTCGCTCGCGACCTGTGCATGTTTCGTCGGAGCGGCCATTGTTCGAACATTCCAGAATCCTATTTTTGTTGTTGTTTTAGGGCCGAAAAAACTATCACAACTATCTACTGCTAATTTACACATTCTGTATCAGGTCTACGTTTCATTAACAACATCGTTTTTATGATAGCGGCTTGTTAAACCTCTGATCAACGGTTATATACCAAGCCGGAGAAAAATAATTCCTCCATTTTGGAAACAACCGGAAACTACTTATACTTATTCCAAAAAACTACTTATTCCATACTTATCAGCACAAACACAAAACTTAGGCTATTCAAATCAAATGTACTATCAACCCTTACGTATGCGTGTGAAAGCTGGAAAACAACAAGAGATATAGAAACAAAGTTGAACGCATTCGAAAATAAATGTCTAAGGAAAATACTTGGTATAGCATGGAACGAATTCAAAACAAATGAGGAAATTAGAGAAATCGCCAATCAACCACTAATATCTTCAGTAATAAAGAAAAGACGATGGTCATACGTTGGACATGTGATGAGAAGAGATAATAACCGAATAGCAAAGCAAGCCCTCATATGGGAAACAACAGGTAAAAGAAAAAGAGGAAGACCCAGGGAGACACTGAGAAGAACATTGATGAGAGAGGCAAGAGCAGCAGGAGTCGGCTCCCTCAATGAGATAGAACTGCTTGCACAGAACAGAGACAGATGGCGAGATTTGATAAAATATCTTTAAAAGAAAACTGCTAGAACAAAAAAATCCATATAGGAGAAGGTGTATCTTGGTCTACGCCCTATGGGCCGGTTACGGCTCGAAAGGTCAATAGATAGATAGATAGTTGTCCATATATCTTTTGGTTTATGGCCATCTTTCATATGGTGTACTTGGCCAAGCCAGTGTAACCTAAGATGTTTGAGCAGCTGTAGATGTTCGGGAGACCTGTGTGAGTGAGAACCTCCATGTTTGTCACCTTGTCCTTCCAGGTGATACCAAGAATATGGAACATACATCACATATGGAATACATTTAGCCTTCTCTTCTGCTTTGCATAAGTTGTCCATGATTTGCTGCCATACAGAAGGATACTAGTGATGCAGGCATTGTAAACTGTGGTCCTTATTTTAATTGTCAGTTTGCTGTTTTACCAAACATATCTAGAAAGACGAGCAAAGGTGAAAGAAGCTTTATCAATGCGGGTGTCAATTTCTGTATCTAAAGATAGTTTGTCATTGATGATGAACACCAGGTAGTTATTTTGCTGCACAATATATATCTATATCTATCCCAAAGACACTGTTCTTCCTTCAACAAAAAGTAAAAATAGTACTTAAGTTTTTGTTAAAATATAAGATTAGTACTTACATGGAGAGCAAACTTTGATCCACTATAAGATCTTGAGTGTGGAGTTCCTGATTACAAGAAAGATAACAATCATCAATAAAATGAAGGACTAATATCATCATGTGCCATACCGCTTGGCGCAGAAGATCATGTCCTTCCACAATCTTCTATCCACAGTGCATCATATCAGTTCTATTGTTGACTGTTTTCTATGCCATGACATTTATACTGCATAAAGTAAAGTAAAGTACCCCCCGTCACGCCAAGTGGCGTATAGGGAAATATGGTGTTAGTGACCCTATATTTTACAGACCTTCAGCACATGATTTTTGGGGTAATGTGGTCGGTATTACGCCCGTGCTGCTTTTACTTTCCCAGAAAAAATCCGGTACCCATTTAAGGCTGATGAGAATAATTGAAAATAAATGTAGAAAGAAATGTATACCCAGATATAAGTATGATTTTTGAACGTTACATTTGCCAAGCTTTAACACCTTTATAAACACAGCCCCATATAGAAGCAGCAGTAGAAGAGTACTCAATGAATTGATCAAGTGAAGACAAGCAGTTTGGATTCTTTCTCTGACCAACCAGCCTTATCTTCACTCAGCCTATAAATGGGCACCAGGGATGTTATTCAGGGAAAGAAAATATTTACTGGTGTGGTGCTGGCCATGTTAGATAGAAATATGCAGATGATAAGAAAGATATGAGTACTAGCACCATATTCCAAAATATATGAGTACCAACACCATACTCCTAAAGATATAAGTAAAACACCATACTCATAAAGATATAAGTAATAGCACCATACTTTCAACAAAGATAAAAGTACCAACACCATACTTCCAAAGATATAAGTACCAACACCATATTCCCAAAGATATAAGTACTAGCACCATACTTCCAAACATATAAGTACCAACACCATACTTCCAACAAAGATAAAAGTACCAACACCATACTTCCAAAGATATAAGTACCAACACCATACTTCCAAAGATATAAGTACCAACACCATACTTCCAACAAAGATAAAAGTACCAACACCATACTTCCAAAGATATAAGTACCAACACCATACTTCCAAAGATATAAGTAACAACACCATACTTCCAACAAAGATAACAGTGCCAACACCATACTTCCAAAGATATAAGTACCAACACCATACTCCCAAAGATATAAGTACCAACACCATACTTCCAAAGATATAAGTACCAACACCATACTTCCAACAAAGATACAAGTACCAACACCATACTTCCAAAGATATAAGTAGTAGCACCATACCCCAAAAGATATAAGTAGTAGCACCATACCCCAAAGATATAATTAGTAGCACCATACCCCCAAATATATAGGTAGTAGCACCATAACCCCAAATATATAAGTACTAGCACCATACCCCCAAATATATAAGTACTAGCACCATACCCCTAAAGATATAAGTACTAGCACCATACTTCCAAAGATATAAGTACCAACATCATACTCCCAAAAATATAAGTACTAGCACCATACTTCCAACAAAGATATGAGTGCCAGCACCATACCCCCAAAGATATAAGTACTAGCACCATACCCCCAAAGATATAAGTACTATCACCATACTCCCAAAGATATAAGTACCAACACTATACTTCCAAAGATATAAGTATCAACACCATACTTCCAAAGATATAAGTACCAGCATCATACCCCCAAAGATATAAGTACTAGCACCATACCCCCAAAGATATAAGTACTAGCACTATACTTCCAAAGATATAAGTACCAGCACTATACTTCCAAAGATATAAGTACCAACATCATACTCCCAAAGATATAAGTACTAGCACCATACTTCCAACAAAGATATGAGTGCCAGCACCCTACCCCCAAAGATATAAGTACCAGCATCATACCCCCAAAGATATAAGTACTAGCACCATACCCCCAAAGATATAAGTACCAACACCATACTCCCAAAGATATAAGTACCAACACCATACTCCCAAAGATATAAGTCCCAACACTATACTCCCAAAGATATAAGTACCAACACTATACTCCCAAAGATATAAGCACTAGCACCATACTCCCAAAGATATAAGTACCAGCACCATACTCCCATTGCACCAAACTTAGACACTGGTGGTTTTTTAAAGAATCTATCTATCTATCTTTCGTTCGCTCGAAGTATTGTCTATATCAGCAATGTCGTTTCCTGTATGAATTTTACTGTCTTTTGTAATTCTTGCAGTGGCCCATATAGTTTTGTCTGTAGTGTTGTATCTATGGGCCAATGGATTTTCCTCAGTCTACTATATTCAGTGCAGTCTTGAAGTATGTGTTCAGCAGTCTGGGGTGCCTGTCCACATGTACAAGTAGTTGATGTGCCGATCTTGAATTTTGTATACATGTGACTATGGAGTCGATTGTGTCCTGTTCTTAGGCGTATAATGATAACTTGTTCATATCTATTCATATTATGAAAGGCATCCTGATATGGGGCTTGTGGTCCTCTGATTGATTTGATTATCTGTTTCTTATGATGGTATGTGACTGGTGTATCTAGTTGTGTGCCTGTTGAACCTTCCTTTGCCAACTGATCTGCTTTCTCATTTCCTGGTATTCCACAGTGAGACGGGATCCACTGCAGGGCAACCCTGTGGTGCTTGCAGAGTTCAGTCAATAAGGTCTGTAGATGTGGTAATTTTCTGGATTGTAGTGCCTGGAGTACTGATCTTGCATCTGTCAAAAACACTACAGGCTGTGGGCTAAGATTACTGTTCAGCAGCTTTTCTATTGCCAACTTTATTGCTTGTATTTCTGCATCATAATTGTGACAATATTTCCCTGTTGCTATTTTATTCATATCCCTAGTGTTATTTGGGTACTCTATATATGCACCTGCTCCCCCATTCTTTACTGCATTCTGTGCTGATCCATCTGTGTACATACGGATCCATAGGTCTTGTGGTATTCTTCATCCAGGAAACTGAGAGTTATTGTTTTTCGCTGTAGACTATTTTGTTCCTCTTTGTCAACTATTCCTTTCACTTCTGTCCGTATTTGAACTGATAATCCTGATTCATCTGTCCAGGGAGTCTGTTCTGGTATGGGCAGAAGGGGTTTAACAACTCTTGGCATGTCTGGTGTTTGTCTACTAATACGCTTGGCTTGGTGGATAAAACTGCTTCTCTTAAGTCGTCCCAATGCAAGATTTTGGAATCTGTCCTTCATTGGATGTCTCGGCATGCATACAAATTTTTCTGCCTGTATCAGCACCTTTGTGTCTCTCCGTTCTCTCAGTGCTGGTATCCTCCACAATTTCTCCATCTCCAATATTGGTGTTGATTTCATTGCTCCTGTGATGACCCTAAGTGCCTGGTTTTGTACTTTATCCAGTTCTTGCAATGTGGTGTTTGATGCTGAGCACCATGCGGATGATCCATATTCTAAATGTGGGCGTATACTCTGTTGGTAAACTTTACTGAGTATTTTCCCACTCGCACCCCATGTGGTTCCACACAACTTTCTTAGAATAGCCAATTTCCTCCTTGCTTTTTGGGTTGCCTTATTTATCTGCTGTTTCCAAGATAGTTTGTTATCAAATGTAACTCCGAGATATGTAGCTTGTATGTCTTCTTTCACAGGCTCATTGTTTATGTAGATGGCTCCTGCTTTTTGTTTTGGGGAGAGTGTGAAAAGTGTAGTACTGCATTTGTCTGTATTGATGCTGATACACCATCTATTTGTCCATGAATTCAGTGCATTCATAGCTCTTTGTAGCAATTTGGAGGCCACTGTTGCATACTCCTCTGTGCACCACATTACCAAGTCATCTGCATACATTGCCACTTTGATGCCATGTGGTAGTTCAGTAACTAGGTCATTGATGTAGATCAGAAAAAGTATTGGAGATAGTACCCCTCCTTGTGGAACGCCCTGGCGCAATAAGACCTTCTTACTCTTAAGACCATCCAGTTGCACTCTGGCTCTCCTATTATGCAGGTATGCTTTGACCCATTTGTACATCCTGCCATTTACTCCATAATTTCTCAGTTTCTTCAAAAGCCCTTCCTTCCATACCTTATCAAATGCTTTCTTTAGGTCTATCCATGCTGCTAGTACCAGTTTCTTTTCTTGAAACGCATCTTCAATTTCCTGGGAAAGATAGGTTGCTTGATCTTCGGTAGAGTAACACTGTCTAAAGCCTGCTTGTTGTGGGACAAGGAGATTTTCACTTTCCAGGTACCACTGCAGTCTGAGATTGATTATACGTTCCATTGTTTTACACAAACAGCTTGTAAGGCTGATTGGTCTATAGCTGGATGTCATTGAACCATCTTTTCCTGGCTTTAGTAATGGTATCATAATTGCTTCTCTCCATGCCTGTGGCACTCTACCTGTGATCCAGCAAATGTTGTAGATCTGCAGTAGTTTTGCTTTAGCTGCAGTTCCCAAGTTCTTAATCATTTCATTGGACACTCCATCACTGCCTGGTGACTTTTTCAAAGATATGAGTGCCAGCACCCTACCCCCAAAGATATAAGTACCAGCATCATACCCCCAAAGATATAAGTACTAGCACCATACCCCCAAAGATATAAGTACCAACACCATACTCCCAAAGATATAAGTACCAACACTATACTCCCAAAGATATAAGTACCAACACCATACTCCCAAAGATATAAGTCCCAACACTATACTCCCAAAGATATAAGTACCAACACTATACTCCCAAAGATATAAGCACTAGCACCATACTCCCAAAGATATAAGTACCAGCACCATACTCCCATTGCACCAAACTTAGACACTGGTGGTTTTTTAAAGAATAAAATGTAGAGAAACTTCAACTACTATAATTGACTGAGAATTTGTAGATGTTCTTTTATTTATTCTAATCACACTTCAGCAGTTACTATATAAGCTCTTGCAATATCTAATAAGATGGTTGCTCACTACATAATAAGTCAATGATCAACACTTCTATCCACCATATTAAATGTTTTCTCTTGGCCCACAAATACCATAAAAAGATTCATTTCAAATTTCTTGGTCAAACTGATAACTCATCGCATTCCAAACCTGAAGAACATGAGTTTGAATCTTGGTAGGGCCAAATGTTTTTTTTTTATATTGGGGGTGAAATAAAAACTTTTACCTTAACACCTCGTGGCAACAGCTTAGGACAAGTGACCTTTATTCTCCAGTCCTCTATATCCCCCTGGCAGACCCCAGTAATGAGATAATGCTGCAAAAATAGTTTTGTTTTTCTCTACTGGCTGTCTGAGTGTTAAAACTGCATTTGTGCAACTTCTATTTATTCGAAATCCCCATCTGCTGTTCTACAAAATCAGGTTCTATAATAGGTCTTGGCATACATTTTGTCTATGTGGCTCAGCAGTGAGATCCCTTGGCATCGTGAGCATTCTCTTTTGTTTCCTTTATTCTTTCAAGGGAATTATTCTTGCTTTGCATCCAAGCTAATAATAATAGAAAAGTACACAGAAGTAAACAAACCAATATATGCCTGCTTCATAGACTACAATAAGAGCAACCTGCACCATCAAAGTAAAAAATGGAGCAGAATGGCGCTCCATGGAAGCCAACCTTCGTTGCGGAGATGGCACTTGATGATGATGCTACCAAGCTACCAATCACTATGTACACTTTGGGTCCTACCAAGTGCAGTTACTTAAATTCAAACAGCCAATAATAAACAGTGAAAACTAACCAGCTTTTCCTGCTAGGCTGCTGTTAACTACAATATGTCCCTGCTTTTGCTCAATCATGTATGGCAAGACCTCCTGAGTCAACGACACAGGGCCAAGCACATTGATCTCAAAGAGCTCACGATCAACACTTAGTTCCACATCTATCCATCTGGCCCGCTGGCTCCTGCCAGCATTGTTAATGAGAATATCAATCTATGACAAAAAAAACCTTTTATTTACCATCAATTAATATAGGTCAAGATTGTTAATATGAATGTTGATAAATGAATCATGAATAAGGGAACAATAATGAAGGCCATAACTGCAAGAATTTAAAATTGAAAAGGGACTAGTGAAAAATAGAAAACATATGCGAGCTAGTCTATACACATGCCTAAATTTGTTGCATGCTATGAGGGGACTGATTGTCAATTTTTCAACATAATCATGCAAAAACCTAGAAACAGAAAATGTTGATAACAAATATAAATCTACAGAGAAAAGATTGTCAAGCACATCAATCAATGGTTTGTGTTTTTCATTTACTAAAATTTCCACATAAAGAAAGAATTTATTCATTTCTAACATCTAGCAGGTCGTGCCAATAAGTTACTGAACTAAAGGTTCACTCTCTAAGACCTTCAATGGTGTGACAGAGCTTTGTGTATTTGTGCTGAAATCTTTGTCAGTGGCAGACATGCATTGTCCTTCAATTTGCTTCACAAGTTGTCCCCTTGTTTGGCCCACGCTATTCATCTCCGCTCATACTGTTTCTCCACCACGTTGGTCTTGGTTTGCCTCTGTTTCATCCTCCTTCAACAGCATGGCAAATCTTGTCATTGTTTCTGGATCACTTTTGAATGCAGCACCTACCCAGTTTCATCATCTTAAACTATGTTCATCTCCTCCTGAGAAATTCCTGGAAGTTTATTTTTTTTAAACACAATTTTATGAGAATGGTTTCCTGGAAGGTTGGCTTGAAAAACAACAAAAGAGATTGAGAAAAAACAACATTTTTTTTAAAGACAAATGCCTAAGAAGGAAAATCTCTTAAACAATGAAATGAATTTAAGACTAATATAGACATAAGAGAAATAGCCATGCTACCAACAATCACCTCTACAATTTGGAAGAGAAGATGGTTATGTGTTAGGCTTGTGTTGAGAAGAGACAACAATTGAATTTTAAAACAGACTTTTCTATGGGAAACATCACGATGCATAAAAAGAAGACCCACAAAAACACTGGAAAGAACACTGATAACAGAAGCAAAGTTGGCAGGCAAAGACTCATTTGATAAGATCAAACATCTCATCAAGAATAGAAATGGATGGCAAAAGTAGATACGAGCCCTATGCAATAACCAGCGGCACTGGAAGGATCAAAAGATCAAAGTTGGCTTGTATCAAATAATGAATCTTGATGTTTATTTTTCGACTGTTTTCCAGCATTCATGTCCATTTAAAAGCACAGAAAGAACACGTCTCATATCTCTTACCTCAGTTGCTATTGTGTGTACTGAGTAAATCTTCAAATGTTGTTACAAAAGTTATTCCGACTTTATTTCTCTTGTGTGCATGTGTATTTATATATATCATATATAAAATACTGCATAAATATATCATATTTGCTTTACCTCCAATCTATTGTTACAGTCCCCAACTGCAAATATTTGAATTTGCCTGTTGCTGAAAGTTCTAGTTTTCTGTTTCAACTGGTGTCAGATTTTATTTTTAATTTAGGACCTAACATCTGTCTATTTTATGTTAATATTCAATTAAACTTGTTTGCCGTATTTGTTTGTGCAGTCTGTTTCATCTTGAATGTGTTGGTATGAATGGGCAGTTAATGTGAAGGCATCAAAATATATCAAATCTACTGAGAACACCATCCAAGAAGTGCCTCTGATAATATATCTTCTGTTGCCTGTCTCATCATCCAAACTATGAATGGGAAAAAAAAAAAGTGAATGGTTGTGGAAATCTTATGTCACATTTTTGTTTTAATTTGAAAGATGACAAAATAATTGAAAAAAAAACAATATTAACGAATAAATAATATTGACAATGGTTACAGAAGGTTTATGTTTATTTGTAACCCAGCTTTTCTACTCATGTAACTGGGTAACTGTGGATTGAATGCTGTACTTCGTTCTTGTCTGATTCATTAAATTGTTCAGGCTCAAGGCTTGTTAATTATTCATATTTTCTTTGTTCATTGCTTCTTCAAGGTCTTACTCTATTAATAATTCATTTTTGCTAGCTAACTTCCAGGGATGTTGTTTGTCGATTTTCAACATTTGTAGCTCATGAGTGATACTCATTTCATATTTGATTGCAGTACATCAAGAACCTATAGTTGAGTATCTTTAACAGCTGTAGCTCAGTTATACTCATTTCATATTTCATTGCTGATACATCAAGGACCTGTTGTTATGTATCAGCACAGGACCATATGTTGTGACAACAAAATATCACTGGGCCAATGAAAGAGGACAAAGGTAATTCACAATGGAATTGATATTAAAGGTACACATGACACCTGTGAAGTGATCACTGTTTCCTATAATAGGGGGTGGGGAAAGGTAAAGGCATAAAGATGCATCAAGGAGGAGTGGGGGGGGGAGGGTAAAAGCATAAAGATGCATCAAGGAGGAGTGAGGGTAAATGCATAAAGATGCATCAAGGAGGAGTGGGGGAGGGTAAATGCATAAAGATGCATCAAGGAGGAGTGGGGGAGGGTAAAGGCATAAAGATGCATCAAGGAGGAGTGGGGGAGGGTAAAGGCATAAAGATGCATCAAGGAGGAGTGGGGGAGGGTAAAGGCATAAAGATGCATCAAGGAGGAGTGGGGGAGGGTAAAGGCATAAAGATGCATCAAGGAGGAGTGAGGGGGGAAGGTAAAGGCATAAAGATGCATCAAGGATGAGTGGGGGGAGGAAAAAGGCATAAAAATGCATCAAGGAGGAGTGGGGGAGGGTAAAGACATAAAGATGCATCAAGGAGGAGTGAGGGGGGAGGGTAAATGCATAAAGATGCATCAAGGAGGAGTGAGGGGGAGGGTAAATGCATAAAGATGCATCAAGCAGGAGTGGGGAGGGTAAAGGCATAAAGATGCTTCAAAGAGGAGTGGGGCGAGGGTAAAGGCATAAAGATGCATCAAAGAGGAGTGGGGCAAGGGTAAAGGCATAAAGATGCATCATGGAGGAGTGAGGGGGGAGGGTAAATGCATAAAGATGCATCAAGGAGGAGTGGGAGGAGGGTAAAGGCATAAAGATGCATCAAGTTGCAGTGAGGGTGGAGGGTAAAGGCATAAAGATGCATCAAGTAGCAGTGAGGGTGGAGGGTAAAGGCATAAAGATGCATCAAGTAGCAGTGAGGGTGGAGGGTAAAGGCATAAAGATGCATCATGGAGGAGTGAGGGGGAGGGTAAATGCATAAAGATGCATCAAGTAGCAGTGAGGGTGGAGGGTAAAGGCATAAAGATGCATCATGGAGCAGTGAGGGTGGAGGGTAAATGCATAAAGATGCATCAAGGAGGAGTGGGGAGGGTAAATGCATAAAGATGCATCAAGGAGGAGTGAGGGGGAGGGTAAATGCATAAAGATGCATCAAGGAGGAGTGGGAGGAGGGTAAAGGCATAAAGATGCATCAAGGAGGAGTGGGGAGGATAAAGGCATAAAGATGCATCAAGGAGCAGTGAGGGTGGAGGGTAAAGGCATAAAGATGCATCAAGGAGGAGTGGGGAGGGTAAAGGCATAAAGATGCATCAAGGAGCAGTGGGGGGAGGGTAAATGCATAAAGATGCATCAAGGAGCAGTGAGGGTGGAGGGTAAAGGCATAAAGATGCATCATGGAGGAGTGGGGAGGGTAAAGGCATAAAGATGCATCATGGAGGAGTGGGGAGGGTAAAGGCATAAAGATGCATCAAGGAGGAGTGAGGGGGGAGGGTAAATGCATAAAGATGCATCATGGAGGAGTGGGGAGGGTAAATGCATAAAGATGCATCATGGAGGAGTGAGGGGGAGGGTAAATGCATAAAGATGCATCAAGGAGGAGTGAGGGGGAGGGTAAATGCATAAAGATGCATCATGGAGGAGTGGGGAGGGTAAATGCATAAAGATGCATCATGGAGGAGTGGGGAGGGTAAATGCATAAAGATGCATCATGGAGGAGTGGGGAGGGTAAATGCATAAAGATGCATCAAGGAGGAGTGAGGGGGGAGGGTAAATGCATAAAGATGCATCAAGGAGGAGTGGGAGGAGGGTAAAGGCATAAAGATGCATCAAGGAGGAGTGGGGAGGGTAAAGGCATAAAGATGCATCAAGGAGGAGTGAGGGGGGAGGGTAAATGCATAAAGATGCATCAAGGAGGAGTGAGGGGGGAGGGTAAATGCATAAAGATGCATCAAGGAGGAGTGGGGAGGGTAAAGGCATAAAGATGCATCAAGGAGGAGTGGGAGGAGGGTAAATGCATAAAGATGCATCAAGGAGGAGTGAGGGGGGAGGGTAAATGCATAAAGATGCATCAAGGAGCAGTGGGGGGGGAGGGTAAAGGCATAAAGATGTATCAAGGAGGAGTGAGGGGGAGGGTAAATGCATAAAGATACATCAAGGAGCAGTGGGGGGAGGGTAAATGCATAAAGAAGCATCAAGGAGCAGTGAGGGTGGAGGGTAAATGCATAAAGATGCATCATGGAGCAGTGAGGGTGGAGGGTAAAGGCATAAAGATGCATCAAGTAGCAGTGAGGGTGGAGGGTAAAGGCATAAAGATGCATCATTGAGCAGTGAGGGTGGAGGGTAAAGGCATAAAGATGCATCATGGAGCAGTGAGGGTGGAGGGTAAAGGCATAAAGATGCATCATGGAGCAGTGAGGGTGGAGGGTAAAGGCATAAAGATGCATCAAGGAGCAGTGAGGGTGGAGGGTAAAGGCATAAAGATGCATCATGGAGCAGTGAGGGTGGAGGGTAAAGGCATAAAGATGCATCAAGGAGCAGTGAGGGGGGAGGGTAAATGCATAAAGATGCATCAAGGAGCAGTGAGGGTGGAGGGTAAAGGCATAAAGATGCATCATGGAGGAGTGGGGAGGGTAAAGGCATAAAGATGCATCATGGAGGAGTGAGGGGGGAGGGTAAAGGCATAAAGATGCATCATGGAGGAGTGGGGAGGGTAAAGGCATAAAGATGCATCAAGGAGGAGTGAGGGGGGAGGGTAAATGCATAAAGATGCATCATGGAGGAGTGGGGAGGGTAAATGCATAAAGATGCATCATGGAGGAGTGGGGAGGGTAAATGCATAAAGATGCATCATGGAGGAGTGGGGAGGGTAAATGCATAAAGATGCATCATGGAGGAGTGGGGAGGGTAAATGCATAAAGATGCATCATGGAGGAGTGAGGGGGGAGGGTAAAGGCATAAAGATGCATCATGGAGGAGTGGGAGGGTAAATGCATAAAGATGCATCATGGAGGAGTGAGGGGGGAGGGTAAATGCATAAAGATGCATCATGGAGGAGTGGGGAGGGTAAATGCATAAAGATGCATCATGGAGGAGTGAGGGGGGAGGGTAAAGGCATAAAGATGCATCAAGGAGGAGTGAGGGTGGAGGGTAAATGCATAAAGATGCATCAAGGAGGAGTGGGAGGGTAAATGCATAAAGATGCATCATGGAGGAGTGGGAGGAGGGTAAAGGCATAAAGATGCATCAAGGAGGAGTGGGGAGGGTAAATGCATAAAGATGCATCAAGGAGGAGTGGGAGGAGGGTAAAGGCATAAAGATGCATCAAGGAGGAGTGGGGAGGGTAAAGGCATAAAGATGCATCAAGGAGGATTTCATAGGAGGAGTGGCCGTGCCACTCACAAGGGTGAAGAGGCCAGTGCTCTTGGAGCTATGACTGTTACACAGGCAGTCTTTATGTATGCCATCAAAGATCTGGTTATTTATCATAATTATTCAATTCAAACTATAATACAGACAATGTATTTGTACTTTAGTCTCTTTCTTAATTTCTTTGAAATAATTCTGTGAATAATGTAGTTAACAATCTTAGATTAATCAAATATATACCATTAAAAAAATACAAAGTGTGTTCAATGGAAAACCCAATTTAATTTGTTTACAGAGTTCTCCAAACATTGAAAGAATGACAGTATCACAACTCATTATAGTTCTCCTCTAGTTCACTTATGCCAGTGCTTGGCAAGAGCACAAGAGTTACAGCGGAAAAATAATTCTTTCAGATGTGCACAGCTTGGGTACCCACGGAAAATAATTCTTTCAGATGTGCACAGCTTGGGTACCCACGCAAAATAATTCTTTCAGATGTGCACAGCTTGGGTATCCACGGAAAATAATTCTTTCAGATGTGCACAGCTTGGGTACCCACGGAAAATAATTCTTTCAGATGTGCACAGCTTGGGTACCCATGGAAATAATTCTTTCAGATGTGCACAGCTTGGGTACCCACGGAAAATAATTCTTTCAGATGTGCACAGCTTGGGTACCCACGGAAAATAATTCTTTCAGATGTGCACAGCTTGGGTACCCACGGGAAATAATTCTTTCAGATGTGCACAACTTGGGTACCCACGGAAAATAATTCTTTCAGATGTGCACAGCTTGGGTACCCACGGAAAATAATTCTTTCAGATGTGCACAGCTTGGGTACCCACCTTGCATACTTTTTGGAGCTTCAGGTCTTTATGAATGATGTGATTGGCTAATCTAGCATTAATGTCCAATAGATAAGCCACCTCCTTGATTGTGATATGCCAGTTTTCTCATATCATGCTCTCCCTGGCTTCAATGTTATCTTCCATCATTGCTGTCCGTGTTGAACCTGGATTATTATTTTCCATACTAGTGATGCCGTTCTTTAACCTATCACTTCATTCATACACTTGTATATGACTCATACACTTGTATATGACTCATACACTTGTATATGACTCATATACCTGCCACTGTCCAGAATTCTCATCCAATGATGACTCTCTACAGGTTTCAAGCCGTTGCTAAACACAAATTTCAAAACTCTTCACAGCTCTTGCTTAGTACAATGTTGCAAGGGAGCCACCATCCTTTAGAACTGTTTCTCACTCAGGTTCCTATGCATGTTGAAGGCATACCAATTAATAATGCCATATACTGGTAGCTCAAGGTCACTGCCTTTGCATATTAGACACACAATAATATTGGATGTATACATGATTTTATACAACTTATCTGCTTTGCCACTGTACGACCCTTGCAAAATAAAAAAATGTTGATTTTGAAATGGCATGTATAAAAAAAAAACAACCTTATTAAAATGTTGTATAACTTTCTCAACTGCCAGTTTGTGTGTTTCATGAGCAACAACATCTAGTGGCATGATTAAAATGTCATCATCGAAAAGCATGCCTTTACCTGCAGAAATACATGCAATAACTTGGGTCATTATGAAGACAAATGCAAAATGTGGGTGTTTATAAAGAAAAAACAACTAACAAAACTGTGGTGTTTATGAAGAATAGCTTATGGAATAACTTGAACGTTAATGGAGAAAAACACATGCAACAACTTGGGTATGGCCTTCGGCGTCTTGACAGACGGTTGGTAGCAAACAATCATGATAAGTCAGTAGTTTGGTAAAGCATTAGTGTCTCATACTGGGTGCTGCTTTACTGAACATCTTCTCTTGTGGCTGAATTTGCCAATATTGGATAGACAGATCCATCCACAGAACAAGCAAGGTGTATTTACGATACCTGGCCTTGTCTCTTTTCTCTTGCGCCTTTTGTCTTCTGAATTTGATATCAACACTGTCTCGAACTCCCGTGTGTTACCCGGGCCTCATTATATGGGATGTAAAGAATAGTGACACTGTGACCTTCTAGGCATGTCGTAAGAGGCGACTAAGGAGGTTGATCGATGGCTTGACAAGCTGTCATTATAAAAAGTATTGTTATGGAAACAGACCATAGATTTTAGAAGCAGTGATCTCTGCAATATGTGCCATTTTGGCACGCAAGGTTTCTGTTTTTGAGATTGTGGTTCTGCCCTATGTGCCGTCTTTGGCTCGAAAGGACAATAGATAGATAGATAGACTGTCTCGAAAGTTGCTGTGCCATTTTTTATGTTTGCTCTCCAAGTGCTATGATACGCAGCCATATTTTCCCAGTTTCTTTCAATTATATATAATTCCCTCATGGAAGCCCTGCAAACAACCTTATATCTCAGCACTGGTCTGCCCTTTGGTCTCTTTCTGTCCTAAGTTTGACATACAATATTTTAACACCCAGTGTGTTTATGAAGAAAAACATATGAAAAAAATATGAGAGTAGTTGAAAACAAAAGAGCCAATTTGTAACTTTATTTCCTTGTTCTTGGCTGGAAACTAAAGTAGCAGTCTGTGATCAGTCTGAGTAATAGTGTCCTACATGTCTGTTGCATGAACAGCCTGACAATCCTTGCTATAGTTTCCAGGTTTCTTCTGAGCATATACCTATCCGATTCCAACCTTTGTCAAACAGAATATTTGAATTTCTTTATAGTTAAACCTGTTGTACAATTATTGATTGCTGGCTGTGCTCGGACAAATTATTATGTGCATTATTTTATGGAGGTTCTAAAAAATGCAGCCAAAAAATCTACATACTTATATATATCTAACATATAACATATTATATATGAACATTCAGATATTTGCACAAGGTATTAGATTTCACCAATATCAAGATGATACAAGAAATGTAAAAAGAATAAGGTTTGATAACTGTTCACACAAATCAAATTGAAAGTGATGCACTATGTGGCAAAACGTATACTGCTGAAATTGGCATGATGCACAGTGCATCAAAACATACAGAAAGAGTTATTAAATTGTGTTTTAAGTGTTTGTAGATAATGGATTTTAAAATGGTTACTATGGTTATGGAAGACCCTGGTATCACTGAAAATGAATTAAAATCCATAATTGCTCAACCGCCCGTGCCAACGGAATCATCCGAATTACTATCTCATCTCCCAAACAAAGAAAGGTAGCTGTAGACCCCATTGTAGTAGTCTCAGCACACGCCAAAAGACATAAGGTGAGACTGCACAGAAAGTGACCACAGCCAACTGTTCCCTGTCATATGATATCATCATTTATCGTAAACAATTGGAATATCGAAACATGATAAAAATGGATGAAACACACAGCTCACGGTGTGCACAGAGCACTTAACTCAGTAGCTTCTGCAGCAAGCTGGACTTGGAATATGAGGAAACTGCAACAAGGAATATTTTTTAGTCATAGCCTTCAAAGGTCCCTGCCACCTATCCACCATATTGACCGGAATGGATTTTAAAATACATTCAGGAACTATATTTAACTGAATGTATATCAATGTCATTGTTTTTTTTATTATCTGTGCACTGTTTTTCTGTGTCCTAAAAACAAGGGACACAACTAAAAGATTGGTAACAAGACCCTGTGTACTTTTATATTTGATGGGAGCCATGATAGAAGAACAGTGATCATTGAATTAATCTGCTGTGAACAAGAAGTCAGGTTTGAGATGGCTGTTAGATTCACCAAGTTTAAAAATGCAGGAGATTACTTTCTAAAATATAAAGATGATACAACTGTAGTTAAAGGTAAGAAATGGTTTGCTCCACACCTTTTCAAGCATATGGAGAATAGGGTGTTAGTGTGCATATTTTCCTTTGCCAATGGCATATTTTATTAGTAATGTACTGTTGCAGTAATGACTACATTGTCCAAAAGATGTAGGGGGGACTGGCTGGTCTCGAGGCAAGATGCCGGTCTTGAGACAGAGAGAGTGTGAGTTCAAAACTTGGCTGCATCAGATGGGATTTTTATTTGTGATTTCTCTCTGTGGCAACCACCCCTGTCTCAGCAGTGAGGCCTCCAGCTTGAAACATCAATTTCTCATTGACGGAAAAAAATAAGAGTATCTCTAAAACCAGAGTTATCTGTCTGTGCAGCAAGAGAACCTTGTGCACATGGCTGCCAGGGAAAAACAGATTAACGCAGAAATTTCAGTTCCTACTCTCTAGAGATTTCACCAGAGGTGAAAGTTGGTGAAAAAAAAAAATCAAAAAAGGTGTGTTAATGGTAAATAAATTATGGGAAACAACACCCCAATCTCTACAAACCACAAGGCAAGATGGAGCTTTCTTTATTTTTTTTTCTTTATATTTCATGAAAAATGTTCATTATGTTAAGATAAGCATTGAATATATAATGCTGTTGACAAAACATGCAATAATTTATATTCTGCTGATATAAAGATTATATGAACAGAACCTGCAATAATAATGATATTCTTTCTTGAGCAAATGTTGAAATGTTGAGTGACAATTTTTATGAGGACACAGGCAATAAAGAATAGAAGTGACCGACTTGTAATTATCATCATGTTACACACACACAATAAGTTTTCTGAGTGTTGATACTAAACTATAACATCATGAATTTAAAATAAATAAACACAATTGTTTGATCATTGTTAGAAAGGAGGACTCACTAGCTTGCAAACATTGTTGCTTCACTCTCTCTAACTCTTCTGTTCTTCGAGCAGACAGAACAAGCCTGCACCCAACTCTAGCCAAGTGGTAGGCAATGTATTCCCCAATACCACTGGATGCTCCAGTAATCCAAACTACTTTTCTTGTCAAACTCTCTGGAAATGAAATGACAAAAATAAATTCTTTACACTTTTACCATTTTTTTAATATGGATAAAGAGCAAGCTAGGATTTTGATGACTTGATCAAAGTTGCATTTGCTATCAACAAAAACATATAATCTGTTCTACTTTATAGCTGAAGGCATGGTGCAAGGGTAGGAATAATTCACAACTGTAGATTACCTCAAACAGAAAGGAAAATTTTTGAGGCAACAGAATTGTGGTTTACAGAAGAATGTACAAAATTTGGACCAAAATAAAGATAAATGGAACAATATTAAAACAGGAAAATTAATTTAAACACTTGGGAACTTTGTTAACCTCAGACGGAAGATGTACAACAGAGGTGAGATGCAGAATGGTCCAGGCAAAAGCAGCTTTCCAAAAAATGAGGAAGATACTATGCAATCCATTTTTGACAATAGCAACAAGAAAAAGAGTTCTTAAATGTTATGTAGAGCCAGTCTTAACATATGGATGTGAATCATGGACAATAGGACAACAGACAAGAAAATCACTGGAGTCTGTAGAAATGTGGTTTTACAGAAGAATGTTGAGAATACCATGGACAGCTAAGAAGAGTAATGAAAATGTTCTGAATGAGGTCAAAGCAAAAAGAGAGCTAATTTCCAAAATTAGGAAGAAACAATCATCATTTTTTGGCCATATAATGAGAAGAGAACAACTGGAATATATTGTAACAAATGGGAAAATTGAGGGACGAAGAGACAAAGGAAAGCAAAGAGAAAAAATAACAGATAGCTTAAGAGAATGGCTTGGCAGAAGGTCAACAACAGAAATGATAAATAACTGTCGAGATCGAAAGTTGTGGAGAGACATGATCACCTATGCCAGTAGGCCCTGTACTTGATGATGATGATGATGATGAAAGGTAACAAGAACATTCTGAAAAAGACCAAAGCAAAAAAGAAAACTTATTACCAACATCTTGATGGATCAACTATTATTTCTGACCACATCATGCAAAGGTAACATCACCATCAGGTTGCATGTCTTTTGCAGATCACTGCATTCACTACAGCCCATCTGAAGGAATGTCTGTATCTAGCCAGATCTCCTACTTCTTCTGTTGTCATGTTTAAGGTCTCCTTGATGTCTTGAAACCACCTTCCTATTGGTCTACCCCTGATGTGTTGCCCAGGAACCATGCCTGCCATTATTGTTCTTTCCAGCCAGCTGTGTCTTTTGATGTGGTCATAGTATTTTATTTTCCTCTGTAGAAAGTTGTTTATAAGCCAATTCTTTTTAATTTTTAAATATGTTAATATGTCTTCATTGCTCTTTACATTAACCAAGGTATCGGAAGGATTTTTCTGTAATATTTTGCTTCAAATGAATAGATTTTCTTCTTTGCTGTTTCGAGATTGTCCATGATTCACAACCATATGTTGCAATTGGAAAGATACATGTCCTCAGTCATTTTCATTTTACTACCTTGCAGATATTGTACTACTTGTTCTTCAAGGCAATTAATTTTTGTATTGCTATTGCTAATCTTCTTGTGATCTCTTTCTAACAGTCTCCATTGTTAGTTACTACAGATCCCAGATATTCATAGATTTGTTACAATTCTAAGTTCATCACTCTTGATGATGACTTTGGGTTGGGTTTATGTTTTGTCTGTGGACATTATCTTAGTTTTCTGTATGTTTAGATAGTGGTTTTGCTGTGTCTTTTAGCACACTCAATTGTCATCTTAATCATTCTGCGTTGTTTGAGAGGAGGACAGTATTATCAGCGTATCTGAATTCTGACATTATTGTGAAAGGGTTGGACTTCACAAATAAAAAAAGGGAACATCTGGAATATACTGTGAGTGTAGGAAACATTGAGAGAAGAAAACACTGAGCAAATATGATGTAAAAGTAAAGGTTCCCTTCACGCCTTGCTAGGCTATTGGGGAATATTGTGTTAGTGACAATATTTTTCTATGACCATGGTTGGCATCACACCAGGCCGCCTTTACTTCCCAGAAAAATCTCTAGTACCCATTTTTAGAGGCTGATGAACCCCAGAGCCTTGTCGGTCCAAACAAAAATCTGCCACTGTTGGGGATTGAATCGGGACCCTTCTGGTCAGGAAGACAGCACACTAACCACTCAGTCACCATGGCTCATATGATGTGAGTCATTCTAAAACTGTTACTATCCAAAATTTATGTGAAGTGGTGCGTTGTCTACCAAGAGTTATATAATTTCTTTGTGTTTTTTTTATCTGTATTAATTTGTTTCTCTTTTAACTGTAAATGGTGCATCTTGGAGACAGACAATCTATATAATTGTCACTATTTACATTTTTACCTGGCTGTTTTCCAAATCTAGCCTTGAACATGAGATACACATCTGCATCAAAGCTTGCAAAAGCAATAATTAGTAGCACTACAGTGATAATGGCAGCCAAGACTGCTAACAGTGTGAATAAACACATCCCAGTTTATCCTGTAAAGAAAATGTGAGTAAAAATTATTTACAATTAACCTACAAAATCAGCATATAAACCTGTCCCATCACTAAACATAGACTGGAGACAAGTTTGGTTATATGAGGTATCAGACTGCTAGCATTAAGCACAACATCTCAATAATGCAGCCATTTCCTTCATGTAGTAGATCAGAAAGCATTCCACAGATTTATAGTATGAGTTGCAACTCCTTACTGTTGCTGGCTGCCTGTCAGGGTGCTTTTCAAATGTGTATTTTTCCAGTGTGTCACATAAATGGAGCAACAGAATTTTCAACAACTTTGAATGATAAAGATTTGTATGGCACTTGGGGAAAATGCAGATTTAAAAGATTTGTGTTTAGGCCTCCTTGACTGCAGGGAGCCGCGATAGCTCAGTGGTTAGTGAACTGGACTACAAAGGACAAGGGGTAGAATTCGATCCCAACCGACGGCTTCCGGGTTCACCCAGCCTTAAATTGGTACCGGATTTTTTTCTGGGAAAGTAAAGCAGCACGGGCGTAATACCGACCACATTACCCCAAAAATCATGTGCTGAAGGTCTGTAAAATATAGGGTCACTAACACCATATTTCCCTATATGCCACTTGGCGTGAACTTGGCGTGACGCGGGTACTTTACTTTTTTTTTTTACCTCCTTGACTGCATTCTAAGTGACAGGAATTTTCTAAAAAAAATATATGATAACCAGTGATGAAACATGAATCCTGAAACAAAATGCCAAAATCAGGATAGGCATACACCCACCACACCACATCTAACAAAAAAAAAAAGTAAAGTCAATGCTCATTTGTGTTTTTTAACACTCACTCAGTGGATTGATTGTTCAAGAGATTTCACGCCAAAAGGACAAATTGTCAATCAGCAAAACACACATGAGGTTCTCAAAAGAATCAGAAAAAGAGTTGCTCTTGTGTGGCTAGCCACTGCTGATGCTTGGAAGCTGTACCTTAACAATCCTCTTTGCCACACTGTGCAATCTAATTTAGAATTTTTTAATCACAAGATCAGTAGTTCCACAGCACCCAGTAAACTCCAGGTCTGAGATCTTGTGACTTTTTCCTGTTCTCCAACTTGAAAATCCACTTTGAAAGATCACCATTTGTGCACTAAAGAACAACATTCAGAAAACTCTTATCTCTTTATAATCATGATATTCCTTCCAAAAATTACCAAGTCTAATTTATATTCCATACTATGATAAATGATTATTCTGTAACAAATGCTTATTGGTTGTATCACAATTATTTTCTGTGACAAATGCTTATTGGTTGTATCACAATTATTTTCTGTGACAAATGCTTATCATATGTATCATAATTGTCTTTTGTTTCTTTGTTTGTGTTCACCAGCTTTTAACCTCAGATCTATGGGCTTTTTAAGGCTAAAAATTGTGTGAATACCTCTTTTGTTCCTAGTACACACTGGTATCCTCAGCTCTTGGTTCAGAATGAGTGGGTGTCCCACTCTAAAAAAGAAAATATATTTTCTGACTTCAGAGTTACTCTTATTTTTATTGTAGAGAATCTGATATATTGTGCAGACTTTTTTCCTGATAATCCTGCCCAGGCAGTGATCATTTTGACCTACTCTTTTATACTTTTACTTTTTTTTTTACTGCCAAGTGTTCTTTAATATATGTGAATGCAATGAACTACTGTTTTTCATTATTATCCGAGAGGGCTAGACATCAGTTCTCACCACCCAGAGATCAAGGGACAGTAAAGCTGTTAGAAAACCTTGGATTCAATGTGAGACTTTTCCACTGTCTGTGGTGGTATTTGAACTCAAGGCCTTCCTGTCCAGGGGTCAATGTCTTACCTCTTGACCACCCAGTCCCCTGAGCCATGTAAAGAAAACTGCTGGAATGTCTCATTGTGGGAACACAAAAAATTCAGATAAGAAAAGATACAAGACAGTCTGGTAGGAAGGCAACAACATTGTTGATAAACAAGGACTGAGATAGAAAATTGTGGAAAGACATGATCCCTAGTCAAGTACACATTACTTGATGAAAATCAGATAAAGAATCATAAACAATAATTTGTAAATTCATCTTATTTCCTAGAAAATTATAATGCAGTTGATGGCCCATGCAGTTAGTGGCCCATGCAGTTAGTGACCCATGCAGTTAGTGGCCCATGCAGTTAGTGGCCTATGCAGTTAGTGGCCCATGCAGTTAGTGGTCCATGCAGTTAGTGGCCCATGCAGTTAGTGGCCCATGCAGTTAGTGGCCCATGCAGTTAGTGGCCCGTGCAGTTAGTGACCCATGCAGTTAGTGGCCCATGCAGTTAGTGGCCCATGCAATTGATGGCCCATGCAGTTAGTGGCCCATGCAGTTAGTGGCCCATGCAGTTAGTGACCGATACAGTTAGTGGCCCATGCAGTTAGTGGCCCATGCAGTTAGTGACCCATGCAGTTAGTGGCCCATGCAGTTAGTGACCCATGCAGTTAGCGGCCCATGCAGTTGATGGCCCATGCAGTTAGTGGCCCATGCAGTTAGTGGCCCATGCAGTTAGTGACCCATGTAGTAGGTGGCCCATTCAGTTAGTGGCCCATGCAGTTGATGGCCCATGCAGTTAGTAGCCCATGCAGTTAGTGGCCCATGCAGTTAGTGGCCCATGCAGTTGATGGTCCATGCAGTTGATGGTCCATGCAGTTAGTGGCCCATGCAGTTAGTGGCCCATGTAGTTAGTGGCCCATGCAGTTAGTGGCCTATGCAGTTAGTGGCCCATGCAGTTAGTGGTCCATGCAGTTAGTGACCCATGCAGTTAGTGACCCATGCAGTTAGCGGCCCATGCAGTTGATGGCCCATGCAGTTAGTGGCCCATGCAGTTAGTGGCCCATGCAGTTAGTGACCCATGTAGTAGGTGGCCCATGCAGTTAGTGGCCCATGCAGTTGGTGCCCATGCAGTTAGTGGCCCATGCAGTTAGTGGCCCATGCAGTTAGTGGCCCATGTAGTTAGTGGCCCATGCAGTTAGTGGCCCATGCAGTTAGTAGCCCATGCAGTTAGTGGCCCATGCAGTTAGTGGCCCATGCAGTAAATGGCCCATGCAGTTAGTAGCTCATGCAGTTTGTGGCCCATATAGTTAGAAGCCCATGTAGTTAGTGGCCCATGCAGTTAGTGGCCCATGCAGTTAGTGGCCCATGTAGTTAATGGGCCATGCAGTTAGTAGCCCATGCAGTTAGTGACCCATAGTGAATGTATTTGTTGCTACCAATTTTGGTGCACTCTCTATCCCTACCATGCTTTAGTTAAGTGATTGTATATGAGGCTGTCACCGCTTGTTGTCGTTGTCCCTGTATTCTGAAGAAGGCCACAGGCCGAAACGTCAGTATTGTGTTGTGTTCTTTATTTGTAAAGCTGTCACCATACCTTGGAGTGTTTAGTACACCCCACCATTGGCTCCTTGCTACCAGCTTTACCGCAGCATTGCAATTATTTGCCTGTTCCCTACTCAATTGATATCGCTGCTACTTTATGTTTGTTTAACGTCATTCATCTCTGTGTACTTTAGTTAGAACCATTTCCACTCCACTTGATCATCTAACATGTAGTAATTGTGCTTCACCGCTTGTTGTCGTTGTCCCTGTATTCTGAAGAAGGCCACAGGCCGAAACGTCAGTATTGTGTTGTGTTCTTTATTTGTAAAGCTGTCACCATACCTTGGAGTGTTTAGTACACCCCACCATTGGCTCCTTGCTACCAGCTTTACCGCAGCATTGCAATTATTTGCCTGTTCCCTACTCAATTGATATCGCTGCTACTTTATGTTTGTTTAACGTCATTCATCTCTGTGTACTTTAGTTAGAACCATTTCCACTCCACTTGATCATCTAACATGTAGTAATTGTGCTTCACCGCTTGTTGTCGTTGTCCCTGTATTCTGAAGAAGGCCACAGGCCGAAACGTCAGTATTGTGTTGTGTTCTTTATTTGTAAAGCTGTCACCATACCTTGGAGTGTTTAGTACACCCCACCATTGGCTCCTTGCTACCAGCTTTACCGCAGCATTGCAATTATTTGCCTGTCCCCTGTCAACTGCTTCTCTATTTTGGACAGTGCAAAGTTTATTCTTTTTTCTAAGGAGCGAAAAAGAGGAGGTGGGATGTAATATCATCCTCTCCCACTCCAGCTTAAAATAAACACAATCCTGGGGTCACATCTTGAAAAACTGTGTCCTATAACATGGATTGAGGTGACAAATAGTATGAACATTAAAATAGACAAGAAAGATTGCTCAACTAAAAAAGACAAGAAAGGTTGCTCAACTAAAAAAGACAAGAAAGATTGCTCAACTAAAAAAGACAAGAAAAATTGCTAAACTAAAAAAGACAAGAAAGGTTGCTCAACTAAAAATGACAAGAAAGATTCATCATCGAGTGCCTTCTCCGCAACGAAAGTTGGCTACCATGGAGCGCCATTCTGCTCTGTCTCTTGCTTTGATGGTGCAGGTTTGTCTTAGGCTGATTTGTCCATCTCTTGATGTTACTCGTCCATGTTAATCTTGGTCTGCCTCTGCCTCTTTTACCTTGTATTTTTCCCTCTAGGACTACTTTTAGTAGGCTGTTGTGTCTTTTAACATGGCCCAAAAATCGCATTTGTCTTGTTTGAATTGTACTTAGTAGTTCTCTTTTCATTTTTAGTTGTTTTAAGACTTCATCGTCTGTTTTCTCTTCCTTCCATCCAATTCTACCTATTCTTCTATATATCCACATTTCAAAGGCTTCAATTCTCTGTTCTGTTTTCTTGTCTAATGTCCATGTTTCTGCACCATATAGGAATGTTGAGAAGACATAACATTTTGTTACTTTTAGTTTTAGCCCTGGTGTTATTTGTTATGATGTTAGTACAGTCTTCATGACATTAAAATTACTTTTTGTCATTCCTATTCTTTTGTTAATTTCAGTTGTACATTTCCCATCACTGGTTATAGTATGTCCAAGGTAGTTGTAGTTCTGAACTGTCTCCAAGTCTATTCCTTCTATTTTGATATCCACTTGTGGGTTTTGAGTATCTTCTTTGTTTATGATCATGTTTTAGTCTTTTTGATATTCATATCTAGTCCATATTTTTTGCTTGTCATGTTTATTTCATCAAGTAATTGTTGTAGATCTTTAGGATTTTCTGCAAGCAGTACAGTATCGTCAGCATATCTTAGGTTATTGATTATCTTTCCATTAATTTGTAGGCCTGGCATCTCTATGATGTTTTTAAAAATTTGCTCAGTGTATAGATTGAACAAGCGTGGTGATAGGATGCATCCCTGTCTTACTCCTCTTTTTATATCAATGGGTGTAGAGTTCTCTTTGTTATATTTTATTATTGCTGTTTGCTCCCAGTATAGATTACATATTAGTCGTATGTCCATGTCACCTAGATGTATTTCTTTTAGGCATTCTATAAGTTGTTTGTGGTGTACTCTATCAAAAGCTTTGGTGTAGTCTATAAAGCAGGTATATATTGGTTTGTTAACTTCTGTGTATTTTTCTATTAATGTTCTCATGCAGAATATGGCTTCTTTTGTCCCGCTATTTTTCCAAAATCCGAATTGCTGCTCATCTAATTCAGTATTGATTTTATTCTGAATCCTTCCTTGTATAACTTTTAGCAAGATTTTTGTAACATGGTTCATTAGGCTTATTGTTCTAAAGTCACTGCATTCAACTGCACCATTCTTTTTAGACAATGCAATGAAAGTTGATGTTTTTAGTTCATTTGGTATGTATCCTGTGTGGTATATGTCGTTGCATATGTCTGTAATCACTTCAATGCCAAAATCTTCTAGTGCCTGTATCAACTCTGTCTGTATGCTGCAAGAAAGATTGCTAAACTAAAATAGACAAGAAAGATTGCTCAACTAAAAAAACACACTCTCTACATTTTGCACAAAATGTTGGTTCATTCATGATTCATAGGGATCATGGAGACGGATCAAGTTAAAAGAAGGTTGTAATGATTCATAAAAAAAAATAAAAAAAAATAAAAGTTGGAATACTTGGTTACAACTGGCAACATGCAGGGAAAGAGAGATCGCGGACGACAAAGAGAGAAAATACTGGATAGCTTGGTGTTATGGCATGGAAAACAGTCAACAACAGAACTGAAACGATGATGCACGGTGGATAGAAGTTTGTGGAAGGACATGATCGCCTACGCCAACCAACCGGTATTGCACATGATGATGATGAGCGAATCATTACAACAGTGTTAACACTTGCTGGTGTGTTCTGTCAAACTGCTCACATTACAGGTTGTTGCTCACATTACAGGTTGTTGCTCACATTACAGGTTGTTGCTCACATTACAGGTTGTTGCTCACATTACAGGTTGTTGCTCACATTACAGGTTGTTTTCCATCTGTTGTGTTTGTGTTTTTTTTTTTCCTTTTCTTATTATTATTTAGTGGTAACCAACTCTTTTCAAATGCACACCTGGGGTATGATATCACATCCCGTTGTATCCTTCTATTTCTATAAATTAGTATAAACTATAAGCTATATCGGTCATATTAACAAAATATAAGTTAATAACTTGCAATGTCGTTCCCTGCCATATTTACTTATTTATTTGTTTCTTACATAGCTAATAATATCTTGGCTCGTACAGCTGGTGCTTGCACACCACAAGTTGAGAATCGCTGTTCATTGTTTTGATAACGGTTGGTTATAGCGTTAGTGGTCAGCGCGACCTTTCTTATGGCAGGTAGGTTTATCAAAGAAGAAACGACTTTATGCTAGTAAATTATGGTATGTTATATTAAGCACAGTATATATCAGTAGTTGCATACTTTACTCTACAAATTGAATTGACTTTATCCTTCCTTGGAACGTGCAACGTCTTAGGATGCAGAAAAGTAAACACCTATTACTACCAAGACGCCACTTGGTTCAATTTTAGTTGTCAACTGGAACTTGACCCTGGAAACGTTGGACTAGTACTTCCTTTCATTGAGAGGTCAAACGTCAAAGGTCATTATTTATCTAAGGAAATGAATACAGATATAAAAATCAAATGGGATATGGTTGGTTGGTTATGGTAGGCTCCGGTATCACTGCAAGGGATTTAAAATTCATAATTGCTCAACCGCCCGTGCTAGTGGAATCATCCGAATTTATAACTCATCTCCCAAACAAAGAAAGGTAGATGTAGTCCCCATCATAGCAGTCTCCAGCACACGACAAAAGACATAAGGCGAAACCGCACAGAAAGTGAACACAGTCAACTGTTCCCTGCCATACGATATCATCATTCATTGTAAACAAGTGGAATATCGAAACATGATCAAAATGGATGAAACACACAGCTCACGGTGTGCACAGAGCACCTAACTCAGTAGCTTCTGCAACAAGCCGGACTTGGAATATGAGGAAACTGCAATAAGGAACACTTTCCAGACATAGCCTTCAATGGTTCCTGCTGCCTATCCACCATATTGGCCCGAAGTTCACGTCCTCCTGAAAATGATGATCGTCATATTTTTTTTTTTAATGTATAGCGCTTGATGATATTAGGACATCGTTTTTGACTCCAATTCCGAACATATAAAACACAGTCGTCGGATTATCCCCGTCGCAAATCAAACAACAGACCGTAAGATTAGCGTATGGCCGGTCTAGGGATATACGATGAGCTATTATGAAGAAGTAACACACACAACAATGGCTGCGCCCATATATTCCTGATTACTCCAGTGAATGCAGCCTACAGCGAACGAAACACGGTGCAAATTCCCTAAAGAGATCAAACTTCGGCTGACTTGACGAGCAATCCTCATTAATGAGTTGTAACATGTAAATGACTTGCGTCAAACAATTCCAACAACGGTCATTGAACAGCGCTCAATGTGTTGACGTAAACCGCAGATCAACTCTAGACAATGAAAGGTCGCATTCACAATACTTGATTTGTCAAAAAGGAATATTGCCGTGCGTTCTTCTCCGCGTCATCGGCGCAGATGTGTTAAGTAGAACATCATTTTGATTTTAACGCAGAAAATTGTAATGGAGAGCCGAAATTAATCAGACCCCAAATGCAACTTCTGCAGCGATCGAGAGAGCGTGAACTAGTTCCACCATCTTGGAAACTGAAGTCCAAATGGGATATAGAAAGAATGAAGTCGTTAGCCTTATGTAAAAATTCAAAGTCTAGAGTACCGGTGTACGATGTCGTCAGGATCCTCCTCCACAGTCATCTTCCATGTTAGATGCTGTACCTCCAAAAGGCACACTTCCTTCCTGTTAGATATTTCTAGCAGTCGCCAAAGCACACAAGTCATTCACTGACATATATTTGGCCATCACTAAGACACACAAGTCATTCACTGACATATATTTGGCCATCACTAAGACACACAAGTCCTTCACTATCATAGCTTTTACGATTACCAGGGCACACACATCTTCCCTCTGGCATATCTGTGACAATCATCAGGGCACACAAATCCCCCTCTGGCATATCTGTGACAATCATTAGGATACACAAATCTTCTCTTTAGCATATATGTAACAATCATTAAGGCACACACATCTTCCCTCTGGTATATCTGTGACAATCATTAAGGAAGGTACACACATCTTCCCTCTGGCATATCTGTGACAATCATTAAGGCACACAAATCTTCCCTCTGGCATATCTGTAACAATCATTAAGGCAGTGGCGTATTCTCTATGTTACCGCAGCTACAGCCGGTAGCCTGAACATATTAACGAAATACAAAAGGAAATGATAATTTTTTTAATCTTTTTTTTATAATTATATTACACATTTTCGAATATTCTATTACACATTTCGAAGGCCAATATGATTTATTTGCTTTGGTTTGCATTTATTAAAGCAAGGTTTTCCTCTGGCCACTATAACGTTTGTGAATGAAACCGACTCTACTTTAATATAGTAGACTGATACCGCTAGTTACTAGCGATACATTTCTCATCTCTCGCCACTAGTAAATAAACGACCTTGACATTCAAAAAAGCGAGTCAAAATAATACGGGAGGGAGCTACCTCTACATTAATGCGGTTTCATGAGTTATTTTTAACTCCAGTTAATTAGAAGCGTTATAAAGTGAAAGTGAAACTATGTCTGATTTCCGGAACTTCCTAAACTATTTATAACTACGTTATACGCCATTTTTTAAATAATAAATGTAGGCACCTAGGCATCTCAACTGTCAATAAACAGTAGTGTTACTAGCTATCTGTTTATAAACAAAAATTGAGAAGTTTGTATTTTTACCGTACGCGAATGTTGTGTATTATCAAATAGTTTTATATTAAATTACTTTGGGCATATATAATTTTGTTGAACTTCAATTTTTAAATTACGTTGATTTAAATATATATATATAGCTTATTATTCATTTATAACTTCATAACGAACTGTTATTATTTCTTGTTCATTACTGCCGACGATATGATGGCAGTGCAAACATCTACACATAACACAGAGATCTCAATAAACTCTATTGATAAACTTAGAAACCAATTCAACAGTACTTTGTATGACAAAGTCATCGAGACATTTTTGTCCCAAACAAGAAGGATAGAATTTACATATACAAAAGTAAGTAATTTAAAATGTAGTGATGTCATTAGCAAATGTTACTTTATGTTATTTTATTTAATGTAATGTATGTCTTTATTTATTATGTCAGCGGTAGCCCAGACCCCAAAACCAGTATACGCCACTGCATTAAGGCACACAAATCTTTCCTCTGGCATATCTGTGACAATCATTAAGGCACACAAATCTTCCGTCTGGCATATATGTAACAATCATTAAGGCACACACATCTTCCCGCTGGCATAACTGTGACAATCATTAAGACACACAAATCCTTCTCTGGCACATCTGTGACAATCAATAAGATACACAAATTCTTCTCTGGCATATCTGTGACAATCATTAAGGCACACAAATCCCACTCAGGTATATCCGGGACAATCATTAAGGCACACAAATCCCACTCAGGTATATCCGGGACAATCATTAGGGCACACAAATCCCACTCAGGCATATCTGTGACAATCATTAGGGCACACAAATCCCACTGAGGCATATCTATGACAATCATTAAGGCACACACATCCCACTCAGACATATATGTGACAATTATTAGGGCACACAAATTCCACTCAGGCATATCTGTGACAATCATTAGGGCTCACAAATCATACTCTGTGGCATATCTATGACAATCATTAGGGCACACAAATCCCACCCTGTAGCATATCTGTGACAATAATTAGGGCTCACAAATCCCACTCTGTGGCATATCTTTAACAATCATTAGGGCACACAAATCCTACTCTGGCACATCTGTGACAATCATTATGGCACACAAATCCTATTCAGGCACATCTGTGACAATCATTAGGGTGCACAAATCCCCCTCTGGCATATCTGTAACAATCATTAGAGCACACAAATGTCCCCTTTGGCATATCTGTAACAATCATTATGGCACACAAATCCAACTCTGTGGCATATCTGTGACAATCATTAGGGCACACAAATCCCCTCTGGCACATCTGTGACAATCATTAGGGCACACAAATCCCCCTCTGACATATCTGTGACAATCATTAAGGCACATAAATCCCCCTCTGTCACATCTGTGACAATCATTATTAGGACACGCAAATCTCCCTCTGACACATCTGTGACAATCATTAGTGCGCAAATCTCCCTCTGATATATCTGTGACAATCATTAGGGCTCGCAAATCTCCCTCTGACACATCTGTGACAATCATTAGGGCGCGCAAATCTCCCTCTGACACATCTGTGACAATCATTAGGGCGCGCAAACCTCCCTCTGACACATCTGTGACAATCATTAGGGCGCGCAAATCTCCCTCTGACACATCTGTGACAATCATTAGGACACGCAAATCTCCCTCTAACACATCTGTGCCAATCATTAGGACACGCAAATCTCCCTCTGACACATCTGTGACAATCATTAGGGCGCGCAAATCTCCCTCTAACACATCTGTGACAATCTTTAGGACACGCAAATCTCCCTCTAACACATCTGTGACAATCATTAGGACACGCAAATCTCCCTCTGACACATCTGTGACAATCATTAGGGCGCGCAAATCTCCCTCTAACACATCTGTGACAATCTTTAGGACACGCAAATCTCCCTCTAACACATCTGTGACAATCATTATGGCACACAAATCCCACTCTGGCATATCTGGGACAATCTTTAAGGCACACAAATTCCAATCCGCGACAAGGCAACAACACTGGGCTACAAGTGCGCTAGTATAATTACCACCAATTATCGTTACCGCTGACGTAGGTAAACATGTCTCACCACAACTTCCTGTCGCTAAAGCTGTTTATTAAATCTGTTGTTGACCACCCATCAACTTGTTACATTGTCGTTTGTATTTTCTCTCTGCTTTCCTCGATCTTTTCTTCCACCAAGTTTTCCTGTTACACCAATATTTTCAGTTGTGACCTTTTCAAACTATAGAAAATTCTGATTGTCTCCTGATGTTGGAATTACTCTTTATTTTCGTTTTTGTGCTCGTTTAGAACGTCCTCGGTGCTCATTTTATTTGTCCCTGATACTCTCAGTATTTTTGTTCTGTAAAAGCACATTCGTGTGGCCTCTAACGCTCTTCTTGGCTGTTGTTCTATTGATTCGCTTCCAATTGTCAATACTGACTCTCATGCATGCATGTTAGACAAAATCAACGTCAAAACGTGAACGTGCACACATGCAAACCGTGTCTAGGGCCGTGAGGTCATCTCATATTACTGGACTCTGAATGCAGATGTACAAAACCATACACAGTGGAACCCTATACCATACTCTTCATATTTTTTTTAAAGGCAAAACTGGATACTAAACTTAAAAAATAAAAAAAAGTTGTATAAATGGCGAAAATACCTGGCATGTCTGTTCTTTCTTCCCCGACATGGCGGTTTGCGTTTTTTTTTATTGATCTTGGCTATTTCTTGCCTTATTCTAGACTGCCAAAGCATAATCAGCCAAGACTCACTAAGTTTTCTAGTTCATACTAGACCACAGTTGCTATTAACAAATTTTAGTTAAATCTACATTTTTATTTGTTATTGTTATTCATGTAGCATGATTGGTTGGCCTTCGTATTTATAACTCATTTAGAATGTAGGTTTGTTATGATTTAGGAACCAGTAGTTGGGTGTAATATAGTAGCCTCCGTCAGGCACAGTTGAATATGATTTTCAGCGCCTCTAGAAGTGTTATTTTTTTCTTTTCTTTCGCCGTGTATTTTCTTTTTCTATGAATATGTTTGCTTCTTTTTTGAGTTGGAGCTTTAGAATGTTTCCAAAGATTGCGGTCGACAGCTATTTCTTCCCAGGATGCAGGGTTTATGTTCAGAGTCTTCATGTCACGTTTATACATGTTTACAAAACGAAGTTTTGGGTGCCCCAAGTTCTTTTGCTAGTTGTCCAAAGAGTATACCTTTTGGTATGCGGCCATCTTTCATACAGTGTACGTGACTAAGCCAGTATAATCTACGTTGTTTGAACAGTGCGTAGATGTTCGGGAGGCCTGTGTGAGTCATGACCTTCTCGTTTGTCACTTTATCCTTCCAGGTGATACCAAGAATACGGCGCAGACATCGCATATGGAATACATTTAACCTTCTCTCCTGTTTTGCGTAAGTTGTCCAAGATTCGCTGCCATAAAGGAGGATACTAATGATGCAGGCATTGTAAACTGCGGTCACTGTTTTAGTTGTCAATTTGCTATCTTACCAAACACGCCTAGCAATACCGGCGAAGGTGGTTGCATCTTTATCAATGTGGGGGTCAATTTCTGTATCTAAAAGTAGTATGTCGTTGATGATGATCAAATTAGTAAGTAAATAGTAAAGTAATAAGTAATTTAATTAAGTGATTTAGTTTGTGTGTAGAGGGTTGTGGAAAGTCTTATTAGGTCTCAATATATTTTGACATGTGTTGAATATTAGACACATGCATTATTTCTCTAAAGACTAAACCTGATAGATCTTTCGTGATTGTGATTGTGATTTCCCGCATAATGTCCACCTGATGCTTGACTTCTTCCGCCGACGTCTTTATACTAAATCAGCTCTCCTACCTGCTCACCACAGGTTCCCCATACCTCACGTCAATCTACACTCACCCACACTACCCTTTCCCCCCTCTGACAGGGTAGTACTTGCTCTCACCTTACCACTAAATCATCCTTACCACTAAATGGCGACCAGAATCATTCACCGCTACCTTCCCTTTCTCCGCTCCGACTCCACTACCCGTCTTCTCTTCCATGACCCTCCATTAGGTGCCTTTAAGCGTGATCGCAACCTCCGTGACGTGCTTGTCAGGAGCTGCCTTGCTGCCTCCCCGACAACCATCAGGGTTTCGTCGCAATCGCAGTCAATGTAAGACTTGCCACCACGTCCTCCAGACAGATACTGTTCTCCTCCCTAATGGAATCCTTTTGAGATCAGAGCAGGATTCACTTGTACATCGCGCAACATTAACTATGTTCATGTGGAAGCCATGTAGGATGACCTACATAGGCGAATCAGGGGGCCATCTCCTGAAACTTTTGCCAGGAACATCTGTATGGCATCATTCAAGATGCAGGCACCCCATTAGCTCCCCACTTCAACTCTAAGGGCCATAGGGTAAGGCGGGAATCCAAGTTACTGGTCTGTTATCATGTTCTTCTGACACCCGCAGCCGATTCACTTTAGAGAATCGTCTGAACGTCCGTATGGGTTGCCTCACCCCACAGGGCATTAACGTGTCTCTTTCTCACGGGTAATCTAGTAACACTCTCTTTCCCCACTTCCCCCCTTCTTTCCGTCGTTCACTTCCATCTCCCTTCCTCCCCCCCCCTCTCTACTCTCCTTTCTTCCCTCCTTTGCTCCTGTTTTGGTCCCCTACACCCTATGGTAATCTTCGTGGGCGATATTCGCTAATCCCCCTATTACGCCGCATTTATCACATGTTTTACTGAGTAATACTGGATTTGTTTATTCTTGTGCACTCCATATCTACTCCAAGGTATGGTGACAGCTTTACAAATAAAGAACACAACACAATACTGACGTTTCGGCCTGTGGCCTTCTTCAGAATACAGGGACAACGACAACAAGCGGTGAAGCACAATTACTACATGTTAGATGATCAAGTGGGGGCGAGGAAAGTAGGATGCAGAAATAGGAAAAGAGAGAAATGAGTATTACATGATGAGAGGTATGATGGGCGTCAAAATATATAAAATAGAAAAAGAGAAAAATGTATAATAAATTGTACTTAGCTGAGCTCAGAGCAGGAAAACTATAATCCGTTCTGAAACAAGTCGGAATGACTAAAAGACAGAGAGCGTGTAAAGAAAGCAACCTGTGACCAAGACAGGTCAGTAAGGAGGCAAACGGATCTAATATCGGGAAAACCAAAGGGGGGGGGGGGGGAAGGGGGATAGACGAAGACACTCCTGGGACACAACAAGCAATACATATAAATCACTCAACAATGGAAGTGAGAGATCACGCGAGAGGTTAAGAGAAAGAAATTGAATGACACGGCAAAGTAGTGAACTAGGCAAACCGTGAGAGAGATGGACTCTACAGAATGGATGGCCTCGAACTGAAAGAGTTGAGAGGTAGGTCAACGAAAGGAAGGATTGGATACTGGAGGAAGAGATAAGGAGAGGAAGAATAATAAAGCTGGTATAATGAGAAGGGCGATAGAGGGGTGGTCCGGAGGAAGTTAGTCTATCGGGAGGTAGGGAAGTATTAGAGGAGGAGGTATGGAGAGGAGGGATAAGAAGCAGGTATGTGAAAACTGGATAGGGGGAGAGGCGGTAGGTCAGAAGTGAATGGAAAAACAGAAAAAGAGAAAGTCTGGAAGAAGTGGAGCAATAGGGGATGGTGTGCAAAAGGTATGAACCATAGGAGGTAAAGAAGTAGGGAAATGATAGAACAAAGGGGGGAATGAAAGTGGGCATCAGGATAAGGGGGATACTGGAATAGTAGGTATAGATGAGTAGTGACTACAAGTGAATAGAGATGAGAGGGGTGAGCTAGGAGTAGATCAGCAGAGTGGTGGTAGGAAGGACGAGGTATAATAGAGGTGGGCAGAGAGATCGTACGTACAGTCCAGGTGGAGAGGTGATATAGTGATAAAGAGGTAAAGGACATGAAGGTAGTCAGAAAAGAAAAAGGTGTGGGGAGGGGGGGGGTTTAGGATGAAGAAGGCAAGATGGGGGTTACTCAAAGAGGATATGAAAAGCAGGGATGGAAGAAGAGAAATAGGAAGAGAGGTCCATAGGTGGGAGGGTGGAGTCGGAGGCAGGAGGGTCCTCAGAGGGACAGGGATACATTGATGCCACGAGGGGTGGCAGCCCCAACGAACGATCAGACGGTGCTCAAGAGTGAGCCGACTGTGGTGATCAGAGGAGCATGATATTAGGCCAGTTACCAAGACATCAGTCTTACCTCGATGGCCCCTCGAGTTAAAGTGGGCTGCTACAGGAGTGTCCGCTTCTCGGGTGATGTCATTCAAGTGTTCTCGGCGATAGGTCCCCTCTCATCTCTATTCACTTGTAGTCACTACTCATCTATACCTACTATTCCAGTATCCCCCTTATCCTGATGCCCACTTTCATTCCCCCCTTTGTTCTATCATTTCCCTACTTCTTTACCTCCTATGGTTCATACCTTTTGCACACCATCCCCTATTGCTCCACTTCTTCCAGACTTTCTCTTTTTCTGTTTTTCCATTCACTTCTGACCTACCGCCTCTCCCCCTATCCAGTTTTCACATACCTGCTTCTTATCCCTCCTCTCCATACCTCCTCCTCTAATACTTCCCTACCTCCCGATAGACTAACTTCCTCCGGACCACCCCTCTATCGCCCTTCTCATTATACCAGCTTTATTATTCTTCCTCTCCTTATCTCTTCCTCCAGTATCCAATCCTTCCTTTCGTTGACCTACCTCTCAACTCTTTCAGTTCGAGGCCATCCATTCTGTAGAGTCCATCTCTCTCACGGTTTGCCTAGTTCACTACTTTGCCGTGTCATTCAATTTCTTTCTCTTAACCTCTCGCGTGATCTCTCACTTCCATTGTTGAGTGATTTATATGTATTGCTTGTTGTGTCCCAGGAGTGTCTTCGTCTATCCCCCTTCCCCCCCCCCTTTTGGTTTTCCCGATATTAGATCCGTTTGCCTCCTTACTGACCTGTCTTGGTCACAGGTTGCTTTCTTTACACGCTCTCTGTCTTTTAGTCATTCCGACTTGTTTCAGAACGGATTATAGTTTTCCTGCTCTGAGCTCAGCTAAGTACAATTTATTATACATTTTTCTCTTTTTCTATTTTATATATTTTGACGCCCATCATACCTCTCATCATGTAATACTCATTTCTCTCTTTTCCTATTTCTGCATCCTACTTTCCTCGCCCCCCACTTGATCATCTAACATGTAGTAATTGTGCTTCACCGCTTGTTGTCGTTGTCCCTGTATTCTGAAGAAGGCCACAGGCCGAAACGTCAGTATTGTGTTGTGTTCTTTATTTGTAAAGCTGTCACCATACCTTGGAGTGTTTAGTACACCCCACCATTGGCTCCTTGCTACCAGCTTTACCGCAGCATTGCAATTATTTGCCTGTTCCCCACTCCATATCTACACTTCCCAGTCTCCAGTGATTACCTATGTCTCGCTGGACTGATTCTCACACCGATTCTACTTCCTTGTTATTTTGTTCCACTTCTCGTCTAGTCATGTGACTGATTTCTTACACCCCCCCCCCCCCCCCCCCCGCCTTCCTGCGTTCCACTGGACTCACAGTTATTCACTCGCTCGAAGCTTTTTGGATCTTGTGTCAATTAAGTCTCACTTTAATTATATATATATTTAGCTTACTAATTTTAACATATTATCTATTGTTATCCTCCGACATGTAGCACATCTCTCGTTCCTTTCATCATTTCATCTCTTATCCCTCTGTTTGTTTCTCCTTGATTTACTTTTCCCGCTCATCTTAGATGTAGTAGTTATCTTTATTTCCTTCTTCGTTTGTGCTGTTCTCGTTTTCTGAGGAAGGCTACATGTAGGTCGAAACGTCAATATTTTGTTGTGCTCTTTTTTTGTAAAGCTGGTAACATATCTTATAGGAGTGTCGTCACACCTCACTACTTGCTCCTGAACTGTTTTCACCCGCATCGTGTTTTAATATTTCGATTGCTGTCGATGAATGATAATATCGTATGACGAAGGACAGTTCGGCTGCGTTCACATTCGTGCGGCTTCGCCTTATGTCTTTTGACGTGTGCTGTGACTGTTATGTTAGGGACTACAGCCGCCTTCTTTGTTTGGATCCTTCAATGAGATGAGATGTTAATTCGGATGATTCCACTAGCACGAGCGGTTGAGAAATTATAGATTTTAATTCGTTTGGAGTGATACCGGGACATTCGACTAACTACTACTACTACTACTACTACTACTACTACTACTACTACTACTATTACTACTACTACTACTACTACTACTACTACTACTACTACTATTACTAACTACTGGTACTACTGGTACTACTAGCTCCTGCTACCAGCGTTACTGCAACACTGCAATTATTTTCGTGTTCGCTTTTTCTACTGTGTTTACTTCTTTAATGAGGTTTATGAATTCCTCTGTTCGTTTTTCTTCTAGGGTTTTCCTTGATTCTTGATATCTTAATTGTTTTACTTTTAATTATCTGTTATGTTTGCTTTTTTTGTTTGCTCATCTTCTCTCTCTCTCTCTCTCTCCCTCTCTCTCTCACTCTCTCTCTCTCTTGCTGTCTGAGTGTAATCATAACCATTTTGTGGTCTGTCGTCTGTGATATTAGGGATAGCTCTGCTGTCGATTACTCTTTTCTTGTTCTGTTGTCTTGTTAGTATAAAATCTATCTGGCTTCTGCATTTTGTGTCCTTCCACTTGTACCAGGTGTATAATAGCGACTCTCTGTGTTTGAAGAATATGTTGGTGATAAACAAATAATTTTGATTGCATAATTCCAGCAGTCTGCTTCCATTTTTATTTATTTCATCTGTCTTTTCGCCAAAGGGTCCAACATATCTTTATTCTCACTGTTGTGTTTCTCAAGCCTTCCATTAAGATCTCCTATCATTAATATGTCATCGCTTTCATCAATCTTGTTGACAACTTTATTTAGTGTGTCATAGAATTATTCGCTGACTATTTCATTGTTGTTTCGTGGTGTATAAATTTGTATGTAATTTGTTTTTCGTTAGTCTTGTAGGTGTCTGGTAGTGATTATTCTTTCTGGTTGTATTTTATTTCTAGAATATTCTTTGTGTGTTCTGAGTCGATGATAAAGCCTACACCGCGTTCTGCTTTTTCTGTGTTGTCGACTGAAGAGAATATTATCGTGCAGTTCATGTGTGTTTTCTTTATCTGTTGTCCTTTTACTTTGGTGTCCGCTAATGTTAGTATTTTAATTTTCCTCTTCGTCATTTCTTCTATAAGTCCAACTTCTTTGTTTTTTATTCCGCATATATTGATGATATATGGATGTTGTGAATCGATGTTGAAACATAAAATACAATCGAGAGGAAAGATAAAGCCAACTGTTTCGTCTTGTTTCGGGCTCGCTTCTTGGCAGACACGATCCGTTCAACCTCAGACTGTTTTCTAGGTTATGTTAGACGAAATCGCCATTTAAAAATAAAAATTACTTTTCGCTGCAGCTCATGGTCGTCGCGCGACCAGCGAATATATACAACAATTATTTATAGATTACTGACCAGCCAATTGTCCAGATGTAACCGAATTATATTATTCCGCTTCTCTGCTGCAAAGTAAAACTGAATATCGTTCTTTATATCAAACATTCAGGCTAGGCACCTGTAACACTGCTCTTAGCAAATAAAACAATTGGCAGAACCTCTTAGATCGTCTCTGACATTCAAACTTGATATGTGTGTGTCTATCATCCGGTATCTTTGGTTCATCATCATTATTGAGTGCAGTCTCCGCATCGAAAGTTGGCTACCATGGAGCGCCATCCCTCTCTGTCTCTTGCATTGATAGTGCAGGTTGTCATAGGCCGACTGGTCCATCTTTTGATGCTACTCCTCCATGTTATTCTTGGTCTGCCTCTTTCACCTTGTTTTTTCCCTTCCAAGATTACTTTTATTAGGCCGTTGTGTTTTTTAATATGCCCGAAAAATCTTGTTTGAATTGTGTCCTTGGTTAGATGCTGTATAGCCGGAGTGGACCCTGAAGCATGCAGTAGTCTCTTCAGGGTCCGAAATTCTAGTTGTGAGTGATTGCTACTGACACCTCAAAGTTTCTTTGTTTGGGAGATGAGTTAGTAATTCGGATGATTCCACTGGCACGGGCGGTTGAGCAATTATGGATTTTAATCCGTTTGCAGTGATACGAGGCCTTCCAAAGCCATACAACGTCAAAGTTACGATTGACAGCACTAAGGGTGCTTACTCTGGCTGTTGTTAAAAAAACAAACGTAACTGTGGGTTGTCTCGCTTAGCCAAACCGGAAGCTGTCGTTGTTGAGCAAGCTGAACCTTAAAAAAGGAGGAGACAAAATTGATGCCAAAGTGTAGGGAACATTGATGACTCATGCATTTAATCTGATGCATCTGATTACTGATGGCAGCATAATCAAAGCAGGCGTGGTGAGTACTATTTGCGTTTGAATTTGTATGCCGTACAGATGTGTTGTCACATCCAAGAAGCGACGAGAAGAGTGTTTTGAATGGTTTTGTCAATTTATAATAATTCAAGTCAGAAGGAATTTTAATGAATTTATTCGATTCGCTCTGAGAATGAATGATTCTCAATCTGAATTATTATTTTGATTGAATATATCGTGAATGAACATTTCAATACTTTCAACGTTTATCGACTGCGTCGTGTTCTTTTATTTATGATTTACCAGCCACAAAGTTAATTTCGTGATCAGATGGAGGTCACAGTCACGACGCCGTATATTTCTGTTTCACATAGTGATTATTTTATTTTATAGTTTTATATTTTATATAATAGATAGGTTTGAAAATTGTATAACATTAGCAGTGAATGACTTGAGGAAAAAAATAATAGAAGTTAGAAAATATATATACTATACTGCTTAAAAATGTTATAGTTAAGTTGTAGTTGTAGTGGCAATGGTAAGTAAAGTAAAGTAACCAAAAATATTTTAAATTAAAATTATTGTAGGTGTAGGGATAACAAATATTAAAGATCTTATTTTTATGTTAATTATTAATATTATTAGTCAATTTTATTTGTAAAAAAATGGGAGTTAAAGTTAAAGTCAGATAAATGAGTCAGCAGTCATTGAGTAGTCAGGGACAATAATTAATTGTAATTTGTATAATAATTTTTATGTTTTTACAAGGAACTGAATTTTGTGGAGGTTTTTATATACATCACAACCTTTGTTTCTTCCTCTCTTCCTGGACTGCCTAATATTAATGATTATTTACAAGGATTGTTGTGTTTGGTACTGTATGCACCATGTTGACATACAAATAAAATAATGTTAAAAAAGTTCAAATAAAACAAACAATGTAGGGCAAAAGAATGATAATAAATAGTGTAAGTCAGGGTAAAAATAATTGAAGAATATCTTGAAAGAGTTCAAATAGTTATATGGGATTTGTAATATTGAATGTCAGAAAATACACAGTAAAAAAATAATACAAAAATAAGAATGGTAGAAAATATCATTAACAATGTCAAATATGTTTTCACATCTAAACCAAACAGTTGCCATTAAAGTTGAAACTGAGAAAAGTAAAGTGCTAACTCCATTCAACACTTGTATATACCAGAAGCATGAACATACAATAAAACAACAGAAAAGACACTCCTTAAACATGTATATTTTTTTAATTGAGGAGACAATCATTTCAGTCTTGAAACAGCCTAAAATGAGTAACGAATATTAAATAGTCCAAACAAGACTGGCGACATTTTTATTAGACATATTGAGTCTATTACACATCAAAACATTTGCTCTTTAAAACATCTACCTTAGTTTTATGCAGTCATGACGTCAAATATAGAATTCCCACGAGCAAAGTTTAAGGGAGCTGCGATAGCTCAGTGGTTAGTGAGTGAACTGGACTACAAAGGACAAAGGGTAGGGTTCGATCCCAACCGACAGCTTTCGGGTTCACCCAGCCTTAAATGGGTACCGGATTTTTTTCTGGGAAAGTAAAGCAGCACGGGCGTAATACCGATCACATTACCCCAAAAATCGTGTGCTGAAGGTCTGTAAAATATATGGTCACTAACACCATATTTCCCTATACGCCACTTGGCGTGACAGGGGTACTTTACTTATTTTACTACCAGCAAAGTTTGAATAGAATGTTTGTCTACCCCGCTACTCCCAGAAAAATTACACTATGACTATATATTTTATATTGCAATCCACCTAATTCATGACATTTATTCTCCCTTATTAACATTGAACACCTATATTTGTTTATAGAAAAATACAATTTCATAATTTCTGTGAGTAAAAGTGAAAGTCAAAATTTTTTAAAATCATTTCATTTTGGTTATATTCATATTTGGACTAAATCTATGTTTTTGTGCTCACTTAATTCACATTTAATCTCTCATATTAACAGTGAACACCTATATTTGTTTATACAATAATGTAAATTTGATAATTTCTGTGAGTAAAAGTGAAAGATATAATTTTTGTGACGTTTTCAATTTTGTGAAATTTGTCTTGGAAGTTTAACTATGTTATTATGCTCATAGCCCTGGTAAAAGAGACAGTCATAAACACTGGGTTATTAGGACATCAATTGTTATTTTAGCAAATTTTCTAGATGAACTGAAACAATGGACATCACAATGTCGGTGGCATTACATAAATACTAGCTATTTTTATAATGGAAAGACAGGAAAATATAATGAAAACTGTGTAGAATGCAATCCCGAATGTAAGTTAGAAACATCAGAGTTTTTGTCAGGGAAAGGGCTTCATTTGTGTAATTTTAGGGTCTCATTTGCGTCATCGTGACTTAGGTCATTTCAGCTAAAGAATTTGTCCTGAACAGGCATGGATAGTATACTGAAAGTTATCTTCGTATTAAACAGAGTAATATTCAATAGCAGAGTATGAATGTAAAACATGTGCCATTATTACAGAATGTGTCCTGAACAGGCGTGGATTGTATATTGAAAGTTATCTTTGAATTAAACAAACAGAGTAATATTCAATAGCAGAGTATGAATGTAAAACATGCGCCATTATTACAGAACGCATCACGTTGACAAGGATGAATTGAAAGATCAGGATGAACACTTTGTTGGTGGCTGAGCTGATATGAAATGCCATGCTATGAAACATTTCCATTGTGAAGTCTAAACAGAGTAAGCGAAACAAAGGTTGATAAAGATTATATTGATGATAATATTAAGAAGTGGACTGAGGAATCAGTTACAGTGTATGCTATCAAGACAAGAGATAGAGTAAAATGCCACTTTGTGACTTCCAATCCATGATTGCACAACGTGATGATGAAAACATTTCTAACTCTTTGGAGTCATTGTGACATATTGACAATCTGCTTCATCAAATAAAAGTTTGTATTACTTAAAATTAACATATAACTTAACATATGGATGCGAATCATGGACAATAGGACAACAGACAAGAAAATCACTGGAGTCTGTAGAAGTGTGATTTTACAGAAGAATGTTGAGAGTACCATGGACAGCTAAGAAGAGTAATGAAGATGTTCTGAGAGAGGTCAAAGCAAAAAGAGAGCTAATTTCCAATATTAGGAAGAAACAATCATCATTTTTTGGCCATGTAATGAGAAGGGAACAACTGGAATATATTGTAACAACTGGAAAAATTGAGGGATGAAGAGATAGAGGGAAACAAAGAGAAAAAATAACAGACAGCTTAAGAGAATGGCTCGGCAGAAGGTCAACAACAGAAATGATAAATAACTGTCGAGATCGAAAGTTCTGGAGAGACATGATCACCTATGCCAGTAGGCCCAGTACTTGATGATGATGATTACTTAAAACTCAGTTGAAATAGTGTTTGAAAATTTAGGATATATTAATTACATTTTTTAATATTAATTATAATTATATAAATTATATTTTTTATATTAATTAATTATTAATGGAATCTGTAGGCGATGAGGCTGTTTCATTGGGGGGTGTCCGGTTAGCGCAATCGATAGGCGGTTGGCTTACCACGGCAACAGCCGGGGTTCGTACCCTGGCGAGGACACCTGGGTTTTACTAATTCCCTAAAAATTAGTGGGAGCCGCGATAGCTCAGTGGTTAGTGAACTGGACTACTACGGACAAGGGGTAGGGTTCGATCCCAACCGACGGCTCCGGGTTCACCCAGCCTTAAATGGGTACCGGATTTTTTCTGGGAAAGTGAAGCAGCACGGGCGTAATACCGACCACATTACCCCAAAAATCATGTGCTGAAGGTCTGTAAAATATAGGGTCACTAACACCATATTTCCCTATACGCCACTTGGCGTGACGGGGGGTTAAAAAAAAAAAAAAAATGGAATCTGTAAATCAATTTTTTGAATGGGTTTCTTTTAAAGACTAGACCAAAGATATTGCTATTTCTAGACTACTGAGTTAGCTAAGTTCCCCAGTTAATTTTCTGATGACAATATGAGGTATGGATAGCGATCTATTACATTTAGTATTTTCATGGCATTTTTCAAAGCATTAAAGCATTGATTTCAGAGCATTGTCTGTTAAATATTTATGTGTGTAACCTGAAATTATGCATTTTTTATTTTGTCAACAGGTAGCTATTTAGTTCTTCATGCTCATCAGACACTAATGAATTGTTTGTAGAAATACCTGGATGACTGGAGAAACTTGGCTGCAATATGGAGCATATGACCCTTCAGTGTGAGGCACATCACATAGAGCTGCTGGATGAACTGAAGGCAATGTTTGAGGAAGGCCTTCTGGTTGATGTGACAATGTGTATCCAAGAGTGTCGCATTCCATGTCATAGAGCCGTCCTAGCTGCAGCCAGTCCATACTTCAGGGCCATGTTCACCACTGACCTCCATGAGTCCAGGCAGCAGGAGGTACGTTTTGTCATCAATATCTTACATTTACACCTATTTGAACTAACTAGTTAATCAACACTCCTTAGTCTGAACTAACAAGTTTATACCACAAATACCCCTATCAGGGAGTGCTGATATCACTCTCTATCTTGGGAGCTGAGTGTTCTAGATGCACCAAATCAGCCTCAGGACAGGAAGCACCTGGGTTCAAAGCCCACCAGAAAAGGTGGTGATTTTTAAAAAATATGGAAGATTAATTTGTGGTTCCCTTTTGGATAATGTCAATAAATAGGAGGTCGTGTGTGCATTCGTGCATGTTAAAGAACACTTGGCAGTTAAAATTGAAACAAGTATGCTCTAAATATGGCTGTTATAAATACGACTCTAGAAACAGTAACAGGTTTACAACCCTTAGATGACAGACAGGTCACTAAGGTATTGCAACAAGCGGAGAAATATAGAAGGCTCTTTAACCACCCCATGCACCAAAGAATAACTGGTTTCGGAATTGTACGACTAAAGAAGAGCAACTTCGCTGCAATTGCCAATGAACTAACTACTGGAGACCCAGTACTTTCCCAAACAATATCGAAACACTTGGGTCCATCTGATATGTCTCCTCATGGAAAGCATAAAATACCAGAACTTAAGGAAAATATAACAGGAATCATGAAAAAAGGCACCCAATCAGACACAGAAAGAAAACATGTAGCAGAAAAAACACATAAACGATACCTACTCACAGGACTCCTGGTCCCACATATATACAGATGGCTCTGCTACAAATGCCACCAGAAATGGAGGGGGAGGTGTGTTCTTGACTCTGAATAATCAGGATGAGACCACCAAGTCAATAGCTACTGGAAAATTCTCAAACAACTTTAAAGCAGAGACTGAGGCGATCAGAGATGCTGCAACACTGGCTACTCAACACAAAAATAACATGCACAATAAATTGGTGATTCTGACTGATGCACTGTCAGTACTATCAGCTCTAAAAAGCCCCAAGAAGAATGACTAGGTGACTTGAGAACAACCCTAGACCAACTATGCAATAACTTCCAGAGAGTAGTCATTCAGTGGATACCATCACACTGTAATATACACGGGAATGAACACGCAGACAAATTAGCTAAAGAGGGAGGGAGATTACCACAAGAGAACCATCCGCTCAGTTATGATGAAGCCAAATCCATCCTCAAAGGTCAGTTCCATGAAAAATGGAAACGAGAACACCCAAAACATAATGAGAGTGATGGATACCACCAACTATCAAGGAGGGATCAAGTCATCATACTTTGCCTATGCACTGGCCACAATAGAATGAGAAATCACATGTTCACCAAATTCAAATAGGTACAACCAGCCTATACCACTGTACACTGGACAATATGACTACAAAACATGTTCTACAGGATTGCCCCCAGGACACAGTCTTGAGAAGAGCAATGTGGTCCACACCCACCTCCCTGGAAGAGAAACTATATAGGGCAATCGATTCACTTAACCAGACAGCTGACTTCATGAGAGAGTCTGGAATCCTTCTCTGATTGAGTCTTGATCGCAGAGAGAGAGAGATAAATAAAGAAAATACTCAAAATCCACAAGTGGATATCAAAATTTATGGAAGATACCTGGAGACAGTTCAGAACTACAACTACTTTGGACAGACTATAACCAGTTATGGAAAATGTAAAACTGGAATAAACAAAAGAATAGGAATGGCAAAAAGTAATTTTAATGTCATGAAGAACATACTAACATCAAAACAAATAACACCAGGGCTAAAACTAAGAATAGCAAAATGTTATGTCTTCTCAACATTCCTATATGGTGCAGAAACATGGACATTAGACAAGAAAACAGAACACAGAATTAAAGCCTTTGAAATGTGGATATATAGAAGAATAGGTAGAATTGGATGGAAGGAAAAGAAAACAAATGATGAAGTCTTAAAACAACTAAAAATGAAAAGAGAACTACTAAACACAATTCAAACAAGACATATGTGATTTTTGGGTCATGTTAAAAGACACAACAGCCTACTAAAAGTAATCCTGGAGGGGAAAATACAAGGTAAAAGAGACATGTCACCAAGACTGACATGGACGAGTAACATCAAAAGATGGACAAAATCAGCCTATGACAACCTGCACCATCAAAGCAAGAGACAGAGCAGAATGGCGCTCCATGGTAGCCAACCTTCGATGCGGAGATAGCACTTGATGATGATGACCCAGCCTTTGAAAATGGGTACCAGACATTTTTTTTTTCTGGGAAACTATGCCGGCCTGGAGTGACACTGACCACATATCACCTTTAATCCCAGATTATGGTACTGTAGTAAAATTTACCACCTCAAAACACACATTCCTCAAAACTGAACACCCCCCCCCCCCCCCTCCCCCAAGTGTACTTTCCTAATTGCCACTTTCGGTGAACCCTGAGGGTTTTTAATTTGTTTCCATTGTTGTTGGATTTTTTTTTCTATTTTCATAAATTTTCAAGAAATTGGTCTGTTTTCCTCTTTTATATTTTTATTTGTTTTTTTTTTTTTTTGCTGTGACCAGGGAACCTTTCTCGGTCGTCAGTTAACGTCAAAAACTCTTTGTAACTCATGGAATGCAGCGAATAACTGTATGAGGTAGCTGAACATACTGATTGACTTATGAATTGTAAGTCCAGACTTGCTAATTAGAATGTAACACTTTGTCTATTGTGGACAATATAGAAAGACAATGTGACACTTTGTCTATTGGAGAAAACATAGATAGGTATTGTAACATGTCCGACCCCTGAGATCAATTCAGGTAATAACCCAACCTGAGACAGGAAATCCAAGTTCACCGCATCTGTCCTTGTATAAACACACATCAATGTGTCAAAATGTTCAAAGAAAACACCATTTTTAGAGCTCTTAATGATACAAGTAAGTGGTAGTAATTTTTACTATGGTATCGTAAAAACGTCTGTCACAATTGACATCGTAATCTGGGGTTAAAATATTTTGGTTGGTCATTGGAAAATGTTGTCACTACCACCATATTCTGGGAGCCGTGATAGTTCAGTGGTTGGTAACTGGACTACAAAGGACAAGAGGTAGGGTTCGACCCCAATCGACGGCTTCCAGGTTCACACAGCCTTTAATGGGTACCAAATTTTTTTTCTGGAAAGTAAAGCGGCACGGACGTGATACCGACCACATTACCCCAAAAATCATGTGCCGAAGGTCTGTAAAATTTATGGTCGCTAACACCATATTCCCTATATGCCACTTGGCGTGACGGGGGCTCTTTACTCACTTTTACTTTTACCACCATATTCTCAATATGAGTATGTCGTAAGGCATGAGGTAACTATTACTTTTTATATGATGAGACTTTTATGAATAATAATAATTTGTCTTTATTTGATCTTTTCCAAGGTTTGGCTGAGAGAGACTGATCCTTATGCTGTTAGCCTTCTCATAGGTTATGTATATTCTGGGAAATTAGATATTACGTCTGCCAATGTCCAGAGCCTTCTAATGACAGCTTCCCTACTACAGATGTCCAGTGTTCAGAAAGCTTGTGCCAAATTTATGGAGAGCCAGCTTGATGAAACTAATTGTGTTGGAATTCTTTGTTTTGCATCAGTCCATAATTGTGAAGAGCTATTGACAAAAGCCAAAGAATTCATTGAGAAGAATTTTACCATAGTTAGCAAAACAGAAGAGTTTCTAGAACTGCCTTTAGACAAGGTTGTAGACATAGTTTCATCTGATGAGTTAAATGTTGAGAAGGAGGAGGTTGTGTATGAAGCCATTATGATTTGGGTCAGTCATAATCTAAAAAACCGAAGGCAGCATCTTGGAGAACTTATGCTTCATTTGAGATTTCCGCTAGTAGCTGTGAAGTTTCTCCAGGAAGTTGTATATCCAAATGCCATGCTGATGGAGAGTGAGAAGGGAAGGGTTGTAATTCGCAACATCCGAATGTTTTTAGATAATCCAGAAAAGGTGTACAGTGCTATCAATACCAAAGATCCATTTCCACTACGGTCAGGTATGATTCAGCCAGAGCACTGCATCTTGTTGGTTGGTGGAATTGACCAGAACAAACCATCAGCTATAAACTGTTACAACCCAATGACAAGGGAAGCTTTCTTCATGGCAACGTTTCCTGAATGTGAGGAGAAAGCTCGGTATTACTGTGTTGAAGATCCGGCTGTAATTGTTGCAGATGACAATGCAATATATGCAGCTGGAGGCAACTACATTTATCATGCTAGTTATGGGGAATCACAATCCGATGAAGATTCAGTTTCATTTGATGATTTTGAGGAAGAGGAATCTGTGAGGAAAGATGTCTTCTTTTATGATAATGATCATAACAAATGGATACAGAAGGCACCTATGCTGTTCCCTAAATCAAACTTCACCCTGGCTTGTTTAGACAGCAAAATTTACAGTTTTGGTGGGGTAACTTTAAATCAACATCCCACTGAGATTGTTGAGTGTTATGATATAGAAAAAAATCAGTGGAATTATGTGGGCATGATGCCTACTACACTTATTGACCTTAGTTCTGTTGTCTTCAGGGGAGAGATTTATTTACTTGGGGGTAGAACAGGTGTTGGGGCACATAATGTTGTTATGAAATTTGACCCTCGGAAAGGTGAATGGACTTCCCTAGCAGGGATGCCTACTCCACGATTTAATTTTGGTGCTAGCATTATTGACAATGAAATTCTAGTAGCTGGAGGACAGATCTATTCTCATTCCACAAATACCATTCGCCGAGATGCCTTGAGGTCTTGTGAGATTTACAACGTGGAGGCCAACCAGTGGAGACAGGGACCAGAACTCACAGAAGAAATGTATAATGTTGGACTAATGCATGTTAATGGTTGTGTGTATGCCATGGGAACTTCTGAGTATCAGAGATCACCATTTATGATTTATCGATATAATGTTGTCTGTCGACTGGACTTGAATAGAAAGAGGTGGGTGCAAGTAGAATCAGATCTTTGTGATATACGCAGCTATGCTTCAGTGGCTGCAAAACTGTACACACGAAAACTGTCTCAGGTTTTCCGACCAGAAGTGGATACATAATTTTTTTTTAAATGTCTGAACATTGTTTACCCATTCCACATAATCTGTTAATATCTGATGATGCTACATTATCCTGAGACTACTGTAGACTTTGTTTTATTTATTTTCTCTACTTCTTTCTTCTATGATTACTATTTATTAATTTTTTTTTTCAGATATGATTTTGACATTTTTTTAATTATTTGATAATAGTTAATAAAAAAAAGTATAGCATAGAGAACTCTACACCCATTGATATAAAAAGAGGAGTAAAACAGGGATGCATCCTATCACCAAGCTTGTTCAATCTATACACTGAGCAAATCTTTAAAAACATCACAGAGAAGCCAGGCCTAAACATTAATGGAAAGATAATCAATAACCTAAGATATGCTGATGATACTGTACTACTAGCAGATAATCCTAAAGATCTACAATTACTTAATGATGACAAGCAAAAAATATGGATATATTTAAATAAATAAAGATATGAATGTCAAAAAAGACTAAAACTATGATCATAAACAAAGAAAATAATCAAAACTTACAAGTGGATATCAAAGTTGAAGGAATAGGCCTGGAGACAGTTCAGAACTACAACTACCTTGGGTAATTATAACTAGTGATGGAAAATGTAAAAATGAAATAAACAAAAGAATAAGAATGGCAAAAAGTAATTTTAATGTCATGAAAAATATACTCATCAAACCAAATAACACCAGAGCTAAAACTAAGAATAGCAAAATGTTATATTTTCTCAACATTTCTGTATGCTGCAGAAGCATGGACATTAGAGAATAAAACAGAACAGAAAATTAAAGTTTTTGAAATGTGATTTATAGAAGAATATGAAGAATTGAATGGAAAGAAAAGAAAACAAATTAGTAAGTCTTAAAACAACTAAAAATGAAAAGAGAACTACTAAACACAATTTGAACAAAACAAATGAGATTTTTAGGGCATGTTAAAAGACACAACAGTTTACTAAAAGTAATCTTGGAAGGGAAAATACAAGGTAAAAGTGGCAGACCAAGACTAACATGAACGAGTAATATCAAAATATGGACAAATCAGCCTATGACAACCTGCACCATCAAAGCAAGAGACAGAGTGGAATGGCGCTCCATGGAAGCCAACATTTGATGCGGAGACGGCACTGAATGAAAATGATAAATTATTTGATATTTTTCCTTAGCTGTGACTAAATATAAAGTTACCAGGTGCAAGATGTACTGCAGCATATTACTGAGTCTGGGATTGACTTATAGTTGACTGTTAATGTTGGAATAGAGAGCCACAATTGATTATAATCTGCTTCATTTTCCTTTAGTGCTCCTGCAAAAAGTATGAAGTGGGGATTGAAGATGTAAGAGATTGAAGAGTAGGGTAGTCAGCTTGTTTGGTCTCAGGGACAGTGTAACCCACAACACCTCACATCAACGTCCAGTTAACATCCATTTAAGGACAACAGTGAGAAGGAGTGATCCTTGTGGAAAACACAGAAGAGGTTGAAAAGAGTAAAATAACAAATATTTCATATTAACTACAAATTGTCAAAATATTGTTTAAATTGCTCTACATTTTTCGCAACATTTTCTTTATGGCAAATCAATTTATATTGCTAATTTAAACATTGTTATTGGCTGTTGGTACTGGTTGCATGGAATGTTTGGTGCAAGTTCTAACAAGATGTAACTAATGAGTTAACTTGTGAGATTTGTGGGGAGAGAAATACCTGGCTGTTCAAACAGAATAATCTCCCTTTGAAATGAAAGACACCTTGCTCACATCACCTTGGGCCATGGATTAAATGAATGACAAACACACCCCCCCCCCCCCCCCATGTTATTAATAGACAAAAGTTGATGGGGAAAATCCATTTTATGCAATGTAATACATGGCTGCCTCACAGCTGGACATGATTCCTAGAGAAAGTGAAAAGTTGTACAAGTATCAGCTTCACTGTCACCATATGGATTAAAACATGACTGCTGTTAAACCATAGATAGCGGTCAGTAGTGGTGGTCAGATGTTCCTCACTGTCATGCACAGATTAAAACATGACTGCTGTTAAACCATAGATAGCGGCCAGTAGTGGTGGTCAGATATTCCTCACTGTCACGCACGGATTAAAACATGACTGCTGTTAAACCATAGAAAACTGTCAGTAGTGGTGGTCAGATATTCCTCACTGTCACGCATGGATTAAAGCATGACCGCTGTTAAACCATAGAAAGCTGTCAGTAGTGGTGGTCAGATGTTGCTCATTGTCACGCATAAATTAAAACATGACTACTGTCAAACCATAGAAAGCTGTCTGTAGTGGTGGTCAGATGTTCCTCACTGTCATGCACGAATTAAAATATGACTGCTGTTAAACCATAGAAAGCTGTCTGTAGTGGTGGTTCTTAATAAAACAATAATAAATCGATGCAAAAAAATAAACAATTATAATATAAATCAGTAATGTAACCGGTTAAAAGCCACTGGTTTGAGTCTGATGATTTAATTGTGTGATTTTTGTTCAAACCAAACATATTTTAAATTGTTATCCTTTGAGCTTATTATTTTGTTTGTAATTTTTGTTGTTCCTCATGATACTCCCTTTGTTAAAATGTTAGTTATAATTATTGTGATTGTATTTATTTCAACAATTTCTGGTGCAATGTAAAATGCTCTTCTCTTCACTATAAATATGTGAGGCTTGAAGAACACTCTAAATTTATATTTTAAATTTTACAGAAGTTTTACAGTGTGTTATTTTTTATTGTATTTTTCTGCTTTACGCAGATTGGATTCAGTTTAAAGAAAAAGAATTTATCCAGAAAGAGGTTTCTCAAAAGATCAAACAAAGACCATCTTAAGTAAGATACTACAGTTGGAGAGGACGAGAAAGGGGAAAATGGGTCGATGATGTCAGAGACCTGAGAAACCTACAACAGAGAAGTAGTGTGATCATGAACAGCTCTCTGTGTTCTTGCTAAAATGGCTTCTCAGAGAGTTATGGCGTCAGACAAGGCAAAGAAAATAAGGCTTGCAAACAAAAGGAAAGTCACAATAATTAAAAGTAACCTTTTACCAAAGACAACTTCATGAGAAACAGTTACAAACAAAATAATAAGCTCAAAAGATGACAGTAATTTAAAATAAGTTTGGTTGGAACAAAAATCATATTTAAATCATCAAATTCAAACCAGTGGCTTTTAACCGGTTACATTACTGATTTATATAATTTATTTAATTAATTAATTTTTTTTTTATTATTGATTTGTTATTGTTTGATTAGAAATGCCTGACCACCACTCCTGACAGCTTTCTTGCAGGAATAATTTCTACGTTTTAACAGTGGTAATGCTTTACTCTATATGTTGAAGCTGTTAGATACTTGTCCAGCCTCTCACTTCCTCTGGGAGGCATGTTCAACTGGAGGTTGCCAAGTGTTTCAGAGGCCATTTAACATTTACCAACTTTAACACATTCTGTATCATGAGCCACAAAAAGCGTCTCTTGTATCTAACACGAGAAACTCAGGAGCTAAGTTTGACAGCTTTTAATTCATTGAGATTTCCATGATTATTTATTTTCACTAAAAACGTGTAAATCTATTATTTAACCCTGGATTACGAAATCGACATTAAAATTACTGCATCAAAATACAAATTCTTCAAAATTGGGATACTTTGATGTGGTTAAACATTTCCTCTTCAAAAACAACAAGAGACATAGAAACAAAGTTGAACGCATTCGAAAATAAATGTCTAAGGAAAATACTTGGTATAGAGTGGAACGAATTCAAAACAAACGAGGGAATTAGAGAAATCACCAATCAACCACTAATATCTTCAGTAATCAAGAAAAGACAGCGGTCATATTTTGGACATGTGATGAGGAGAGATAATAACCAAGCAAGCCCTCATGTGGGAAACAACAGGTAAGAGAAAAAGAGACTGACCCAGAGAGACGCTGAGAAGAACATAGATCAGAGAGACAAGAGCAGCAGGAATTGGCTCCCTCAATGAGATAAGTTGCTTGCACAGAACAGAGACAAATGGTGAGATTTGATAAAAGATCTTTACAAGGATTGAAAACTGCTAGAACAAAAATTTAGATAAGAGAAGGAGTATCTGGGTCTATGCCCAGCTGGTTATGGCTTGAAAGGTCAATAGATAGAAACATTTCCTCTCTAATGAGGTACCTACGTACTTTCTTATTTACTACTTCCGGTGACCCCTGAGTGTTGGATTTGTTTCCTTCAATGTTGGATTTTTTTTTTCCATTGCGTAAGATTTGATCTACATAATGTGACATAAATTCGCTAATTTCCAAGAAAATTTTTGTTTTTCCATTTTTTTGCTGCCACCGAGGACATTTCCTTGGTCGTAGGCTCCGATATCAAACAAATCTTGGTATCTCGGGGCAAACAAATTATGAGGTAGCCAAACATACTGATGGACTGCTATCTATTTAAAAGAGAGTTCAAGAGGAAGATCCGAAGATCCATCTGAGAAGAACATTGATCAGAGAGGCAAGAGCAGCAGGAATCGGCTCCCTCAATGAGATAAGTTGCTTGCACAGAACAGAGACAAATGGCGAGATTTGATAAAATATCTTTAAAAGAATTGAAAACTGCTAGAGCAAAAATTCAAATAAAAAAAGTAGTATCTTGGTCTACGCACTATGGGCCAGCTACAGCTTGAAAGGTCAATAGATAGATAACGTATTATATATGAATTTTTAGATAATTGAACAAGGTATTAGATTTCACTAATATCAAGATGATACAAGACATGTATAAAGACTATGGTTTGATGGTTTTCACACTAATCAAATTGAGCGTGGCGCACTATGCTGTGACACGTAGGCTGCCGAAGTCGCCATGGCACACAGCGCGATGAAACGTACGGAAAGAGTTAAACACACAGCTGTGTGTCAAAAGTTTGAAGAAAATACTATTTTTAGAGCTCGTAGTGTTACAATTATGTGGTAGTAATCTTTACTATGAAATGTAACATGAGTCATAGGTAGGAACCGTAATCTAGGGTTAACCTCATTTCTGACTTACTAAGCAAACTGTGGACATACCGTGTGTTTTAGATAATTTGTCTTTATTTTCTCGCCGTTAAAAAATTATTTTTTTCATTCCCTAAAAACGACTTGACCACGGCACGTTAAACCCATAGGTAGTGAATATATTAATAAAATTTTTTTTTTTTTTTTTATAATTTCCGAAATCTTAATGTTTATTTTAAGTAACAAAAATTATTGAGTTTGAGATATGTTTTTTGTTTATTCTTTAATTGATCACAATTTATCCTCCATGTTTTGTTTGTTTTCATTGAGTTTCTTCATCAAGATTGTTTTATGTCTTTGATCAAAATATACTTCTTTTTAATTTGATGTTCTGTTAATAGTTAGTATCTTTTTTTAATGATAATATTATTATTTGTTTAAAATCGATGAACTATTGTAATTATAGATGCAGCACCCTCAACATAATTATAAAAATGCAAATAAGGAACAAGAAAAAGAAAGAAATCAGGACTTCAAAAATGTTTGAACACTCAAGCGAAGGAAAAGCTGGTGTCTTCCACCATTTGCATTTATTTTCATTTATATTCATACAGTTTATCAAAATTATTATACAAAAATTGACCAATGAAACTTGGGTACTGAAATTAATTTATATGTGAAGGGAACATATGCAATATTGTGCTTTACATGTGATATATTTTATTAAAATTTGACACCATTATCAATGTGTCACCTTTATACTTAATAAATCTTCAGAGATAAATCACATTTTATATGTGCTTTATCTTCACAAATACGTAGCACACTTTATGTGCTTTATCTTCACAAATACGTAGCACACTTTATGTGCTTTATCTAAATCATATATTGTTTATTTTTTGCTTTTCCTGTACTGAAGTCACACATTAAAATGTGAACATGTGTCTTTCAGCAGTTGCCCAGTATTACACATTTATGAGTCTATATATTGATGTATGGATACAAGATTGATCTAGAATGTCCCTAACCCTAAATTGAATGTTTTTGTAGTTGTTGGTGAGTGGGTGTGGCTGAGTGAATTGAGCCAGGCATTTCCAATTTGTGGGATCTCTATCTGTATTTTGTGAAGGTGAAACAAATGTTTTTTCATTTAATAGTTTGTGCCATATCAACAGGCATAGACGATCATGACCTTCCGCAATTCTCTGTCCACAGTGCTACATATCATTTCTGTTCTTGACTGTTTACCATGCCATGACACCAAGCTATCTATTATCTTCTCTCTTTGTCATCCATAATCTCTCTCTCCTTATATTTATCAGTTGTAACCAAGTATTCCAGCTTTCCTTATCTTATAATGTGCCAAAAATTTGTTGATTATTTCTGATGTTTTTCAGTTCTCTTTTTGTATTGGCTTCATTGAGAGTTAAAATACTGACCTGGAGCTTTTATTCTTCTAGCATCCACATGTACCTTCTAAGGACCCCCCCCCCCCCAGAAACATGACTAATTGTTGTAAGATAATTATTGTTATATGTATATTCTTGATATTATGCTGTTTTATTTTAACACCACATATCTATGGTTTCAATAATATTCTTATTTTATTTATTTATTGTTTGCGTTCCACTGTTAATTAACAACATCATTTTATCAAGATAAGGAGTTATTTTCCTTATAATTCAAAATCAAAGTTTTAATTAACAAGATAAATAATGTTTAAAACATTTTTTCATTAAACTGTTCTGTAATGTCTAAGAAGGTTGTGAGGTTAAATTGAAAAAATCCTTCAACTATTTAAATATAAAACCGGAGCCACCAGCAGTTAATATATCCACAACATGAGATACATAACTTCACTGTCCAAACTAGGGACCTAGATACAAATATAAATCAAACTAAGGATATGTATGCATGAGGACATTTTTCAGAGTTTTCTGTTTTTAGATAAACGTTCTGTCTTTAGAAGGATAAACGGTAAGAGGAATTCAAATACCTAAGAAGTTTAGTGACAAACGGCAATTCACAAACAGCAGAGATAGACTCAAGATGCAACAAATCTTGTCAAATCATTGGACAGCTATCACCACTATTGTCCAACAAGGAATTAACTCTAGAGGCAAAACAGGCACTGTAAAATACAATCTTCATCCCAATGTGTGCTACCAATGCCAGTCCCAGACCCTAGATGCAAGAACAATAAGAAAAATAACCTCTATTGAGATTAAATGTGTCAGACAAATGACAGGAAACAGTCTGAGAGATAAGATCAGAAATGAAGAACTGAGAAAAAAGCTAGGAATAACCCCCTGTCTTACAATATATAAAGAAAGAACAGATAAAATGGTTTGGCCATGAGACAAGGCAGAGTTATCACAACACGAGCCCTCAATAAACATTGCGAGAATACCAGACCGAAGGGTCAACCACATAAAAGATGGATCGATGGAATATTAGAGACACTAGGAAACATAACGGCAGCAGAGGCGAAGAGAAGAGGAAAAGATGGATCGATGGAATATTAGAGACACTAGGAAACATAACAGCAGCAGAGGCGAACAGAAGAGGAAAAGAATGATTGATGGAGTATTAGAGACACTAGGAAACATAACAGCAGCAGAGGCGAAGAGTAGAGCAAAAGATGGGTCAATGGAATATTAGAGACACTAGGAAACCTAACAGCATCAGAGGCGAACAGAAGAGGAAAAGATGGGTCAATGGAATATTAGAGACACTAGGAAACCTAACAGCAGCAGAGGCAAGAGAAGAGCAAAAGATGGGTCAATGGAATATTAGAGACACTAGGAAACAACAGCATCAGAGGCGAGAAGAGCAAAAGATGGGTCAATGGAATATTAGAGACACTAGCCTAACAGCATCAGAGGCGAAGAGAAGAGCAAAAGATGGATCGATGGAATATTAGAGACACTAGGAAACATAACAACATCAGAGGCGAAGAGAAGAGCAAAAGATGGATCGATGGAATATTAGAGACACTAGGAAACCTAACAGCATCAGAGGCGATGAGAAGAGCAAAAGATGGGTCAATGGAATATTAGAGACACTAGGAAACCTAACAGCATCAGAGGCGAAGAGAAGAGCAAAAGATGGGTCAATGGAATATTAGAGACACTAGGAAACCTAACAGCAGCAGAGGCGAAGAGAAGAGCAAAAGACAGCAAATTATATCTCCCCTTAACGCTGAAAGGCAAATGAAAGAGGAATGAAGAAAAGGAATCAAAGTTTAGATCCATTGAAGGGTCTCACAACATGTTGTGTAAGTCTGTGATTGTACCAGAAGGGTCTCACAACATGTTGTGTGAGCTGCAATTGTGCCAGAAGAATGTCTCACATGTTGTGTGAGCCTGCAATTGTACCAGAAGGACGTCACAACATGTTGTGTAAGCCTGTGATTGTGCCAGAAGGATGTACAGCATGTTGTGTGAGCCTGCAATTGTACCAGAAGGACGTCACAACATGTTGTGTGAGCCTGCAATTGTACCATAAGGATGTCACAACATGTTGTGTGAGCCTGCAATTGTACCAGAAGGACATCACAACATGTTGTGTGAGCCTGCAATTGTGCCAGAAGGATGTCACAATGTGTAGGCCAACACAACATAAAACAGGGTTCAGCCTCTGCTGGAAACAAAATCACCTTGCAGGAATATGGGCACTGACATTCTCCAAATGTCTTCAGGTGTAAAGAGAACCCGTAACTTTGACTATACCTTTTATTCACTTCCAGCAGTTTTCTTCTTCTGCTCTTTAAGATGAAGGTTTTTTTTTATTAAATGGTGATAATTTTTGCATTCTCATCTTCATATACTTTCAGAATTCAACTTGAGTATATCTGTACAAAACAGTGAAACTCAGACCTAGAATATTTCATTCAACTTGAATATCTTCATAGAATTCTTACTCACAGACTTAGACAACATGCTGCTATTTTTGTTAATCAAATGCTGGTCAATTTCATTCTCTGAAAAAAAATGTCTTCGCTACATTTTAAATACTGGGTAAACCTAGAAGTTGGTTGGTCAGTTGGATGTGATGTCTTGTCCACGGTGTATGTGATTAGTACCTTTATGCCACTGCTCTACTATGCTTTCAGTGGCTTTAAGACATGGCCACAAATTGAATGAAAATTAATTTTGAAATAATTTTAACATGTGACACAGAACCTTCTTTTATGTCAATTAACTCAACGGTGATTGTCATAACACGAGGCAGTGAAACTGTTTACAAACTAACTTCTCGACGATAACAGTGAAATTTTTTATCCAAATGGGTTATCTCTATTGAAGTGTCCAGCTGATGGGCAAAATTATTTCCTCGAAACACTTCTCCAGAAATTTTCTGCAAACATTTTATAGTTTCATATCATGGACAGAAGTGTCACCATTTTTGTACCTGTTGTTATTATTTATTCATAGATGTTTTATTTTCACTCTGTAATTCAACTAATTACATTTCTGGTTTTCTTATGCACTGTTTTGTGTTTAAGCATTTTGAACAAGTTTGTTGTTAAGCATTTTATTTTGGTCTGATAGTTTTGTTCTCAAGATTGTTATTTTCAAGTTGAATGGTTTGCCTACAGTTATACAAACTTAAAAAGAGCATAACGTTGAGGTTGCAGACAATTGTTTTTCCACTCTTGCAATAAATTATTTTGAATTTATAATGTCATTATTTAGCTATTTTTGGTGGTAGAGTTTTGTTTTAGAGGAATCCTCTGTTTTGGGACTGGAAATATATTATAATACATAGATCAATAGTTATTTTGGTGTTTCACAGAATAATGTTAATTTAGATTGTTATGTTGGTGTTTCTCAGAATAATGTTAATTTAGATTAACAGTTATGTTGGTGTTTCACAGAATAATGTTAATTTAGATTAACAGTTATGTTGGTGTTTCACAGAATAATGTTAAGATTAACAGTTATGTTGGTGTTTCTCAGAATTTAAGATTAACAGTTATGTTGGTGTTTCTCAGAATAATGTTAATTTAGATTAACAGTTGTGTTGGTGTTTCACAGAATAATGTTAATTTAGATTAACAGTTATGTTGGAGTTTCACAGAATAATGTTAATTTAGATTAACAGTTATGTTGATGTTTCACAGACATTGTTGTAGCTTTAAGATTAAAACTGAATGCTGTCACATAGTATCACCTGATGTTTATAATGGTAATAACAAATTGCTGTTATTTAATGTGATAAATGCTGTTTTTGAATATGGCATTTGTAACACTAATTATAGTACTCCAAGAAATATTATTTCTCAGAATAGCTTTTAAATGTATCTTTCTATTTTCTATCTACCTATTGTCCTTTGGCATCTATCTATTGACCTTTGGTTCTTTGGTTATGGAAGGCCCCGGTATCACTCCAAACAATTAAAATCTATAATTACTCAACCGACCGTGCCAGTGGAATCATCCGAATTACTATCTCATCTCCCAAACAAAGAAAGGTAGCTGTAGTCCCCATCATAGCAGTCTCAGCACACGCCAAAAGATATAAGGCAAAACCGCACAGAAAGTGAACACAGCCAACTGTTCCCTGTCATATGATATCATCATTCATCTTAAACAATTGGAATATCGAAACATGATCAAAACGGATTAAACACACAGCTCATGGTGTGCACAGTGCACCTAACTCAGTAGCTCCTGCAACATGTCGGTCTTGGAATATGAGGAAACGGCAACAAGGAACACTGTTATACTTAGCCTTCAATGGCTCCTGCCGCTTATCCACCATATTGACCAGAAGTTCATGTCCTCCTGAAAATGATGATCATCATATTTTTAAAATGTATAGCGCTTGATGATGTTAAGACATTGTTTTTGACTCCAAATCTGAACTTCTAAAACACAATTAATCGTCAGATTAACCCTGATGCACATCAAACAACAGACCGTAAGATTAGCATATGGCCGGTCTTGGGATATACTGTGAACCATTATGATGATGTAGCACACACAACAATGGCACCGCCCTTAGATTCCTGATTACTCTAGTGAATGTAGCCTACAACGAACGAAACACGATGCAAATTCCCTAAAGAGATAAAACTGTGGCTGACTTGATGAAGCAGTTCACATTAATGAGTTGTAACATGTAAATAACTTCCGTCAAGCAATTCCAACAACTGTCATGAATAGCACTCAATGTGACGTAAAGCGCAGATCAGCTCTAGACGGTGGAAGGTCGCACGCATTCACAACACTTCATTTGTCAAAAAGGAATATTGCAGTGCGTACTGCAGATGTGTTAAGTAGAACATCATTTTGACTTTAACACAGAAAAGTGCAATGGAGAGCCGAAATTAATCAGACCCCAAATGAACTTTCTGCAGCGATCGAGAGAACATCAACTAGTTCCACCATCTTGGAACAGAAGTCATCTATTGACCTTTCGAGCCATAGCCGGCCCATAGGGCATAGACCCAGATACTCTTTCTCTTATCTAAATTTTTATTCTAGCAGTTTTCAATCCTTTTAGAGATCTTTTATCAAATCTCTCCATTTGTCTCTTCTGTACAAGCAACTTATCTCACTGAGGCAGCCAATTCCTGCTATTCTTGCCTCTCTGATCAATGATCTTCTCAGTGTCTCTCTGGGTTGGCCTCTTTTCCTCTTACCTGTTGTTTCCCACATGAGGGTTTGCTTTGTTATTTGGTTATTATCTCTCCTCAACATATGACATAGTTTTTTTCTTGATTACTGAAGATATTAGTAATCAGTGATCAATGATCTTCTCAGTGTCTCTCTGGGTTGGCCTCTTTTCCTCTTACCTGTTGTTTCCCACATGAGGGTTTGCTTTGTTATTTGGTTATTATCTCTCCTCATCACATGTCCAACATATGACATAGTTTTTTTCTTGATTACTGAAGATATTAGTAATCAGTGATCATGATCTTCTCAGTGTCTCTCTGGTTGGCCTCTTTTCCTCTTACCTGTTGTTTCCCATGAGGGTTTGCTTTGTTATTTGGTTATTATCTCTCCTCATCACGTGTCCAACATATGACATAGTTTTTTTCTTGATTACTGAAGATATTAGTAGTTGATTGGCGATTTCTCTAATTTACTCGTTTGTTTAGAATTTGTTTCACGCTATATCAAGTATTTTCCTTAGACATTTATTTTTCAATGCGTTCAACTTTGTTTCTATGTCTCTTGTTGTTTTGCAGCTCTGACATGCATACGTAAGGGTTGATATTACATTTGATTTGAACAGTTTAAGTTTTGTGTTTGTGCTGATGCCTTTGGCATACAGAGCAGAAGTCTAAACTCTACATATTTGACAATTCTTTGCTGTTACCCATCCAGTAATGACTCACTTTGCTCAGGATCTGCCCTCAAGTCCTTGCTATAGGAAAGACTCTCAACCTTGTAAAGGGAGCTAATGATTACTGTCATTGCCTCTCTGATCGGCTTTTTTTCATAGCGTTTCTCTAGGTCAACCTATTTTTCTCTTGCTTGCTGTTTCCCACTTGAGGGCTTGTTTTACGATTACCTTGATATCTCTTCTCAACACACTGCCAACATACACCCCCCCTCCCCCCAAAAAATCCCCTTCTTTTTTTAATTATAGATGAGACTGTTGAGTGTGTAGCCATTTCTCTTGCATCCGTTATCTTGAATTCTCATTGCACAGCACAGTCTGTGTTACAGTGAACCCTGGTTATCCAAGGTAATGGATCTTCACAAATTTGTGGTAGTAAAGGTTCATATTATGTGACTGATGGTTCAGAAATATTGTTTTCCTGAATAAAGGATTCTGAGATTAAATCCAAATGAATGAATGGTGCATTTTGTTTACTAAGTGAATGATTGATCTTAAAATTTGGTCCAAGTGAATGATTGATCCTAAATTTTAGTCAAAGTGAATGGATGATCCTAAAATTTAGACTGAATAAATGATTTTTTAAGTAAGGACTAAGTGTGTAATTGGTAGCAAATTATCTGTGATCAAGAAATGTAGCATAGATGAGTAACGTATTCATCAACTAAGTTTAATAATGAATTAATATTTCACATTTAATATAACGCAATTACTCTACTACTTGTGTGTTCGCTTTTCTATGCTCAACAGATCATACAGACTATTCACTTTTGTGAATCAACATATGGATTATGCTACTCAAAGTAAATACAAAGAATGGATTTTTATTTTTTGTTTTAGCAACCATTGCTAGACTTCACTCATTGTTATTGACAGTTTCATCTTATTGTCCCGCAATTATCAATTTAATGGATGTTATTTCACATTGAAATCCACATTTTGTATGGTTGGCACAATTGTTACATTTTTACAGACACTTTTGTTGGCCTTTATCTGACTTGCAGCATGTTATTATTTTACTTGCATTTGGTTTTATTTACTTTAAATTTTACAGTTTTACGTTATATTACAGTGAATGTCAGCAGACTTTATCTTACACTTGAATTAACTATAGTTCTGTTCATCTATATCAATTATAAATGTGTTATCATTACTGGATTATATGCATGTTACAGTGAGGTCGTGTTTGGTAGGTGGAGTTATGATGGGGCTAAAAGAATCCTGGTTGGAACCTCTGACTGATAGAATTGCCTCACAGATGTTGAATTAGTTGACTTATTCAGGGAGACTGAGTGGTCTAAAGGTGAGGCATTGACTTCTGGACAAGAAGGTCACGGGTTAGAATCCCACCACAGGCAGTGGGAATTTTTAATTGTTGAAACCGTGGTTTCTTTGTGGCTTTATCCTCCCCTGGTCTCTGGGCAGTGAGATCTGAAGTCTAGTCCTCTCTGGGCAGTGAGATCTGAAGTCTAGTCCTCTCTGGGCAGTGAGATCTGATGTTTAGTCCTCTTTGGGCAGTGAGATCTGATGTCTAGTCCTCTCTGGGCAGTGAGATCTGATGTCTAGTCCTCTCTGGGCAGTGAGATCTGATGTCTAGTCCTCTCTGGGCTGTGAGATATGATGTCTAGTCCTCTCTGGGCAGTGAGATCTGATGTCTAGTCCTCTCTGGGCAGTGAGATCTGATGTCTAGTCCTCTCTAGGCAGTGAGATCTGATGTCTAGTCCTCTCTGGGCAGTGAGATATGATGTCTAGTCCTCTCTGGGCAGTGAGATATGATGTCTAGCCCTCTCTGGGCAGTGAGATATGATGTCTAGCCCTCTCTAGGCAGTGAGATATGATGTCTAGCCCTCTCTAGGCAATGAGATCTGATGTCTAGTCCTTTCTGGGCAGTGAGATCTGATGTCAAGTCCTCATGGGTAAAAGCAAAAAAAAGTGGAAGTCCCATGTGCATGCCATTCACACGTTAAAGAACTCTTGGCAGTCAGAAATCACAAAGTAAGAGTTCCCTCCCTACACTTTTTGCTAGACGTATGAGGAATATGGTGTTGTGACTATATTTTTATGTAGAAAATGATTGCTGCCCAAGTAAAATTGATAAGGAAAAATTGACCCAAAATGTCAAAGACTCTCGACGATTAAAAATGAGAGTGCCTCTGAAGTTTGGATAATATTTGCATGTATGGCAAGAGACACCCGGATAAAATGGCTGCCAGTGTAGGGGAAAAAATAAGAAAAAAGTGATATTCACACAAAAATTCAGTCCTTGCGAACTTCGCTAGAGAACTCACATGTGCAAACTAGAGTAACTTATTTTGACAAATATATTTATGATATATGTATATTGAAAGATGTTTGTTGTCATAGTCCCAATGGAGATGGAGATTTTGTTCCAGGCATCCATCTTATAATGACCCAGCAGTCAAGAGGGATACTGTCTTATTTAAGACGCATAAATTATTTTACAAATGTATATTTATTTGTATTTGGAATATTTTTCAAAATGTTTGAACTATTTAATGAGCATTGTTCTCTGTGAAATTTACTTTGCAGTGTCATGATTTATTTTCCTCATTTACATGAAATTAAGAGAGAGAGTATCTGTTGTTGCTAGTGGTCTCTTGAATTGTGTATCTTTTTATCCATGAGTCACATCCATAAAGCAATATGGGATCTACATTATGTAGTTAAGTATCTTTATCTATTCAAGTGTCATGAATGTCTTTTTTAAGTGTGATTTATATTTATTTAATTAATTTGTGTGTGTGTAAAAGTGTGAATTATTAATTATATGTTCTTTATTCTGTTCTAAACTTCTAGGTTCTGTTATGAGATTTTGTTACTTGTACTTTTAAATTTACAGTTTACTTTGTACATCACAATTACACTAGTTGGCAGAGGTACCAAATGTGCAATATTTCTTTGAATAGCAAGAAAGAAAGATTGAGTGATACTGCAGCACTATGGTTTGTTGTATAGCATTTTGTGAAAGTTGTTTACACTGTGATCCTTTTTTTTTTCTTTCAATTGTGACCCAGTGATTATAAACGAACAAGGTTTACTTGAAACAAGAATAGTTTCTTATCAGTTTTTGTTTCCTGTCGTGGCTGTGCCATACAAACTACTTTGTTTTCTGTACAATAAAGTGAGTGAGCATACAAGAATATGTTAATAAAGACATCTAGTCTTGCCATATTCAGCTTTCAAGTGGTTCTGTCTTTTCATTGTTCATCATTTCTTAACCAGCAATATCCAATTGATTTTGTCTTCTTTTTTTTCATAATTTCTTAGCCAACAATATCCAATTACTTCTGTCTTCTTTTTCATCATTTCTTCTGTTATTTCTCAGCCAACAATAGCAGAAAGTTTAGATTAACTAACTCATCATCTTGCTTGTCCCTACAGGAACTTAGCTCCCTTGAAGTCTTTTCTGTCCTGAGTGAGGTGTCCAGCCTCTGCAGCAGCCATTCCCAGCTCATCTGTGATATTTTGCACCCACCTTCTTCTAGCTCTTCCTATTAATTACATAGTTCACATTTAAACTCACTCAGTAGAACTGCCGCATTAAGCCATTTATTCTTTCTGTGTTACACTCTTTTGTCAAATATTCTCTGGCTTTTCTGCTGCTCTTCCCAAGAATGACAAAATTGTACAAGTTGAAAACAAATTTAATTAAAAAATATATAAAAAGATATTGTAAAAGTTTATCTTTTCTAATTGTCCTTTTAAAGTCCATTGTCAAGTTGTGTGAAAGGATTTTGTCTGGAAGTTCAACAACAGAGGCTAAAACATGGGAAACATAATTGAAATAGCTCATAATGTTATTAGAGTGTGATTACTACTAGGGAAGGGGAGTAAATAATACAATCACAAATAGATATCTTTTACTTTATTGCATTACCTACCTTGAAGAAGACATTTGGTCATAGCTTGGAGGGGTATCTCTGTGGTTTCTTGTTTAAAGTAAAATTTACTGTCACAGATTTTAGGGTATTTATTTTTTAAAATATTTTTAAAAATTGTTAGTGATTTTGTAGCACCAAATGTATGATTATACCTTCAACAATTACATCTCTTCGTAGCCACTACAAGTTTAGGATTCTTTGCCAGCAAAGGACCAACCTCACAATGGATTTTTTTTACGAGATTCGTCCCTGTTAGGATAAGATATAATATCTAACAGGGATTTACTTAGACTAACGATTCGTCACTGTTGGGATAAGATATAATATCTAACAGGGATTTACTTAGACTAAAGATTCATCCCTGTTAGGATAAGATATAACATCTAACAGTGATCTACTTAGACTAAAGATTTGTCCCTGTTAGGATAAGATATAACATCTAACAGTGATTTACTTAGACTAAAGATTTGTCTCTGTTTGGATAAGATATAACATCTAACAGGGATTTACTTAGACTAAAGATTTGTCTCTGTTAGGATAGATATAACATCTAACAGTGATTTACTTAGACTAAAGATTTGTCTCTGCTGAGAGAAACAAAACTTCTAAAATGGATCTATTTTAACCATAGATTTATCCTTGATCAGTGGAATAAAACTTCTAAAATAAAATTGATCTATTTCTACTAGAGATTTATCCCGGGTCAGTGAAATAATCTTTTAAATGTTTTGTTTAGATTATAAAATAACATGGGAAATGGACAAATAATTGTCTAATAATTAATGATGTACTTAAATAATATCTTGCTTCAGATGAAACATCTGTTTGATTATATATTGCACATACACAATATTTGTCTCTACTTTTTACCTTTTTTGCAATGCTTGGACCACATTTGAAATCTCAGATTTGTTTATTTCTTGTTTTGAATGATTAAAGCATAGTTTTGGAGCAAAAATCAAACTACTAATTGTATTATGCTTCTCATATTAATAATTTGTCTATGTTGTTTTGTAGTACCATTTTAATATTGTGGCTATTTTAAAGGAAGATTAATGCAGAAATAAAGAGAAATGACAATGAAATCAACAACATAATCTATTATAAGAAAGCAGAAGATGAGCATATGTCTGCCATGTGATTTCAAGGTATAACAGGTGGATTACAAAGTTAACCCTTATACTTGAATTGATATGAAAAAGAACAAGAACCCAGGAAACACTAAGAAGAACACTAAAAGGGGAGGCAAGGGCTGCAGATATTGACTCCCTTACTGAGGTTAAGAAGCTCACCAGAAAGGACTTATAGCAAGGCACACTATGAGTCCTCATTGATGGACAATTGAATGTTGATTTGAAGACTGCTGATGATGATGCTGTGTCGGTACTAATATTTTTTGTTTAGAATTAGACATTTGAAGAAGATGCATATCCAAGAGAGGAAATACTTCAGACAGTGATGCACACTTAGGACACCTTATGAAGGATGAGTAGGCCTTTATTAACCAACAAAAAAATGTTCACCGATTGATGCACTTGAAAAAAAAATATTACAGATTGACATGCTTAAAAAATAATTTCACAGATTGATACTTGAAACAATTATTTTACAAACTGAAATACTTGAAATTTACTTCACAGATATTGTTGCATTCACAAAATTATTTCTTCACCTGAGAAATTGTAACTTCTTGTATCACTTTTTGGTGCAAATTGTAACATTTTAGTGCATATATTTTTTTTTTTTTTTTTTTTTTTTTTTTTTACAATTTAGCAAACTTTAGAAATGTATTTTACATCTTAACAGAGTTTTAACTTAACCGTAGCACACTTTTAACTTTGACTCCGCTATTAAATTCAATCATTTCTTCTTCACCTTCACCTCACATCATCATCATCAAGCACCATGCCTGCTGGTGTAGGTGATCATGTCTCTCCACAACTCTCGATCTCGACAGTTATTTATCTTTTCTCTTTGCTTCATCTCTCAGCTTTTCCAGTTGAAATATATTGTTCTCATTCATGTCTTGAAACCACTGTCATCTTTGTCTGTCCCTGATGTGTCACCCAAGAACCACACCTTCCATTATTGCTCTTTCCAAAAGGCCTGTAGCTCATTGTGTTGAACTAGTACTTCAATTTGCTCTAACCAGAACCTAAGTTGTTAAGTGGCCAGGACCAATCAGAAAGCAATAGCAATCTACTGATTGGAGACTGCCAAGAAATCATGACAGCCAACCCCCAGGCCAGGCAGATCAAACATGCAAACTGAGGAAGTGACTAACAGCTGAGGAAGTGACTAACAGCAGAGGAAGTGACTAACAGCTGAGGAAGTGACTAACAGCAGAGGAAGTACAAGTAATAGTGATGATGTCATCCGACTGTAATATTGAGGAAAGCCCTGTTGTTGAACAATGTAAATATAAATCAAAGCTAAGGCTGGGAACTTGCAATGTCATGAGCCTTTATAAGGGAAAATTTTCAATGATCAGCAATGAAATGGACAGATACAATGTAGACATTCTGGGCATCTCTGAAGAAAGATGGGCTGGACAAGATCATTTGGAGACTCATCAGGCAATACATTTATTTTAAATATCATCATCATCATTGAACGCCATCTCCGCATCGAAGGTTGGCTACCATGGAGCACCATTCTGCATTGCTTTTAGTAGGTTGCTATGTTTTTTCACATGCCCTAAAAATCTCTTTTGTCTTAGTAGTTATCTTTTTATTTTTAGTTGTTTTAAGACTCCATTATTTGTTTTCTTTTCTTTCCATCCAATTCTTCATATTCTTCTAAAAATCCACACTTCAAAGTCTTCAATTTTATGTTCTGTTTTCTTGTCCAATGTCTATGTTTCTGCACCATACAGGAAAGTTGAGAAGATATAACATTTTGCTATTCTTAGTTTTAGCCCTGGTGCTATTTATTTTAATGTTAGTATATTTTTCATGGCATTACAATTACTTTTTGCCATTCCTATTCTTTTTGCTTATTTCAATTTTACATTTTCCATCACTGGTTATAGTATGTCCATGGTAGTTGCAGCTCTGAACTGTCTTCAGGTCTATTTCTTCAACTTTGATATCCACTTGCAAGTTTTGATTTTTACCTTTGTTTATGATCATAGTATTTTCTATATTCATATCTAATCCATATTTTTTGCTTGTCACGCTTATTTCATTAATTAATTTGTGTAGATCTTCAGGATTTTCTGCTAGTAGCACAGTATCTCTACATCGCTTCTTAGCTATGTAGGAAAGTTATACGCCAAATTTGTGGGAAAAATGCTGCGACTAATAATATAACTCCAGTTAAGCAATTCTCAAATGGGGTTCGGAAAAAAAAACAGGATATACTGACACTCTATTCACCTTAAAACAGCTTGCAGAAAAGACAACAAAACACAATCAAAATGTGTACATAACTTTCATTGACCAGGAAAAAGCACAGAGTAAACAGAGAACAACTGTGGAAGATACTAACAACATACGGAGTAAGCCAACATCTAACCAACCTAATTAAAAATCTCTACATCAATACGCTCAATAAGCTGCACAATCAAAACAGCAACATGTTGTACGGACCACTTCAAAGTTAGATCAGGTTTAAACAGGGCATGCAAGTTAGCCAACCCATAAAGACGGGGGAGATCAATTAGATTTTATTTGGAGATGATCAGACACTGATACATGGAAAAATAGAAGACCTACAAGAACACATGCCCCCTCGACGCTGAAAGGCAAATGAAGAGGGAAAGAAGAATACAGTGTCATCAGCATGTCTTAGGTCATTGATTATCTTTCCATTAGTGTCTAGGCCTGGCATCTTTGTGCTGTTTTTAAAGATTTGCTCAGTGTATAGATTGAACAAGCTTGGTGATAGGATGCATCCCTGTATTCATTTTCAAGGGATTCAACTGTAATATAATTACCTGTCTTGTAGCAAGTCGAGACTGACTTCCCTTGTGTTATGTTCAAAGTATAAACGAATTTGTGATGCTTTGAGTTTTCAATGCGGCTAATCCAACAGAACATTGACTATTCCAGAAAATGTACAACATAATAAATTGAAATAAATAAAAGAATAGGTATGGCAAAAAGTAGTTTCAATGCTAAGAATAGCAAAATGTTACATCGTTCTCAATATTCCTGTATGGTGAGGAAACATGGACATTAGACCAGAAAACAACAGAAAATTGAAGCCTTTGAAATGTGGATTTATAGAAGAATAGCTAGAATTGGATGGAAAGAAAAGAAAACAAACGAGGAAGTTTTAAAACAACTAAAAATGAAAAGAGAACTGCTAAACACAATTAGAGCAAGACAAATGAAATTTTTGGGTCATGTTAAAAGACACAATAGCCTAATATAAGTAATATTGGAAGGGACAATACAAGGTAAAAGAGGCAGACCAAGACTAACATGGACGAGTAACATCAAAAGATGGACAAGTCAACCTACGACAATCTGCACCATCAAAGCAAGAGACAGAGTGGAATGGCGCTCCATGGTAGCCAACCTTCGATGTGGAGACGGCACTCGATGATGTTGAATACAAAATGGCCGGGCCCACTACCACGGTTTCAATGATCAGAAGATAAACCAATAATATAATGTTTACATTGTGTGTTTTTGGTAGTTAAGTCCATCATTTCTGCAGCTTCTATAGTCCACGTTAGATGGTGCTACAGAATAGTCTATAGTCGTGTAAATTGGTATTTCCTGCTTCAGGAAATGTAGACAAATATTAATAAATGAATATTATTATAGAGGGAAACTTCCGAGGCGATAATCAGCGAATCAATTCAGAGGAAGAGGTATGTTTACAGCACTCGGAAAATTTGACAAATAATCAACAACAGAAAATAATATGGACCGAAGCAGGATCAAACCCGTATTCTGTGGCACAGCACTTTGCCACGAAAAGCCAAACGCTAGGGAACACTGCCACTCAGCTAACAAAAGCTTCTCCCCCTGTCTCCCTTTTCTCCTGCCTATCTCTCTTTATTTTCCTCTCTCTACCCCTCTCTTTCTCTCACTCTCTCTCCCTTTCTTCTGCCTCTCTCTCTCGCATGAACTTGCTTTTTTCCATCTTAAAAGCGACAAAAATATTTTATTTATTATTTTCACTTTTTTGTTTTTGAAACAAGAAAAAGAGTTCTTAAATGTAATGTAGAGCTAGTCTTAACATATGGATGCGAATCTCTCTCTCTTTCTCTCTAGGATCAGGACTCAATCAGAGCAGGATCCCAGACTCTCACATGAAGTCAGCTGTCAGGTTAAGTGTGTTGATCGCCCCCACAGACAGAACATCACAATTAGAGCCCGCCAGATCCACTTTGATGTGAATCAAACAGACAAGAAAATTACTGGAGGCTGTATAAATGTTGTTTTACAGAAGAATGTTGAGAATACCATGGTCAGCTAAGAAGAGTAATGAAAACGTTATGAAAGAGGCCAAAGCAAAAAGAGAGCTAATTTACAAAATTAGGAAGAAACAATCATCATATTTTGGCCATGAAATGAGAAGAGAACAACTGCAATATATTGTAACAACTGGGAAAATTGAGGGACGAAGAGATAGAAGGAAGTAACGAGAAAAGATACCAGACAACTTAAGAGAATGGCTTAGCAGAAGATCAACAACAGAAATGATAAATAACTGTCGAGATCGAAAGTTGTTTATACATGATCACCTACGCCAGCAGGGACGGCACTTGATGATGATGTTTTTTTTTTTTAAAGATCCTTGATAGCGCCCCTAAACACATAAACCCCTTTACACATGGCGCGCCCCGAGCAAGTGCCCGAGTTTCCGGAACCTTGAGCCAGCCCTAATAATGAATGATATATGCCCGACCACTTGTCATTAGCAGTCCAGTTCAAAAGCCACTGCCACTGAGTTATGATGGGTTACATGTGATGGCCCGCGCTCCCTTAGGTCATGCTCCGTTTGGCCCTCGGATAACATCAGTTTGGACCACACAGCCGCTAATTCATGTGTGAAAATGGAAACTGGCTAACAGACGTGAGTATTAAGAATACCTAATACAAAATACAATTCAAACAGCAGAAAAAGCTAGAGAATTACGTTGTAAGAATTTTGGATATTTAGGATTCATCATCATCATGTGCCATACCGGTTGGCGTAGGCGATCATGTTCTTCCACAATCTTCTATCCACAAGGCATTGTATCAATTCTGTTGATCGTTTTCCATGCCATGGCTCCAAGCTATCTACAATCTTCTCTCTTTGTCGTCCACAGTCTCTCTTTCCCTGTCATTTACTATTTGTAACCAAGTATTCCAACTTTTCTCTTCTAATGATGTGCCCGAAAAATGTCGATTGTTTCTTTCTGATTTTTTTTTTAGGAGCTCTCTTTTTGTGTTGGTCTCTTTAAACATATCCTCATCGATCTTTTTAGCTGTCCAGGGAACTTTCAACATTCTTCTGAGAAATCTCATCTCTGTGGCTTCTAATCGTCTTTTCATGTCTGTGTCTGCTGTCTATGATTCGCTTCCATAGGTCACAATTGGCTCTATATAGCACCGATGAACTCTCTTTCTCACTTCTGTTGACATAGATTTGTTGCATACGACGCTTTTCATTTTCTGAAATGCTATTTTGGCCTGAGTTATTCTGCTTTTTAATTCTGTGATGCATCTTCCATCTGATGTTATTATTGTGCCCAAGTATTTGACACGTTGCACATGTTCCAGATTTGTCCTGTTTATTTTTATTCTGCATGCTGGTGATGATTGTTTCTTTGATATGTCCACTACATCTGTTTTCTTACTATTCAGACTGAGACCTGAATTGCTTTATTTTACTATTAGTGTAGGGGCTAGTAGTTTCAAATGAGACACTTTTAGGACGGCCTGCCCTGCTTAGTGGCAAAAACCTTTTTTTTTTTTTTTTTTTTTTTTTTTTTTTTTTTTTTTTTTTCTTGCCTAAAATATTGGTTACTATTTTTTCTTCCTTATCCTTCATTTTTCTTTCGAAAATAATTTATGTGATTATGAAACTATGACCTTTCCCCATTCATTTGATACCAAACACATGTGTATGTGACTTGTGTTAACTTACATATGACAGATTTAGTGCAAGAAGTATTTTTTCAGCAAAAACATTCAAGTAAAACAGTACAAAATTGGCGACCAATAATAGTTTTAATGGGAGAACGATAGGTAAAAGAACCAATGAAAACAGAGAATCTATAGCGTGTCAAATTTGGAATACTCTCGCTGTTCATTTCGCGTACGCAGGACCAACTATAATACCAGCATATTTACAATATTTGTGTGTAAATGCATCGGAAATCTTGCACAAAAATAACCATAAATTAAAAAGAAAATAAATGTGAAAAAAATGCCAATATTGAGTACTTTTCGTATTCGCAGAAAGAAAACATTATATTCACTATTCATACTGCACGAGTGGTCGACATCCATTATTCTGGCTTCTGAATCAGACAAATTTGAAGGGGAGCAAAAAAATAAAGGCCGACTGATTCTGGTATAATGTTACTATTGCATTTGTCTGTTTGAGAACTAGACCGTTAGTATTTGAGAAAATTTTGCTAGCAATATCCCGCCCAGGTTTTTTTTTTTTTATTTCATTTGCGACAAAGAATTAACGTCTGTCGCAAATCAGAGAACTCTGGGATTTAAAGACTTTTCTCATTTCATTCCATTGTAAACTTTTCCTAGAATTCTACTTTCAGTTCATGAATTGGAGCGCCCCATTGACAGTGGCCGTAAATAGAACTCTCATTTGAGCAAGAAATGCTTTAAACCTAAGCAGACAATGGAAAAGAAAAGTCAACCCATTTCCCGGTTGTTGTTTTTTTCCTCTGCGTGCTGTTACTGTATTTAGTGGACGATTTTTATGAAACCAGTGGTTTCCAAACTTAGAGATACCGGCCATGTATGAACAGTTGGGTGAGATGCTGGCTATACAGAGAGAGAGAGAGAGAGAGAGAGAGAGAGAGAGAGAGAGAGAGAGTAAGGAAACACGTCTTAGAGGAATGTTTGAGAGACAAGGATGACCGCTGTTTAAAACTGACATGGCTACAGTATTGAAGTATTGAAGCAGGGTTGCCAGATATATTTTTGGATTTTAGGCCAAAAAGTGTTGAAAAAAAGCCAAATTAGGCCAAATAGTCAATTAAAAAGCCAAAAAAAAGGCCAAACATTTCTGCTATACTCACATCACATGAAACTCTCCAGATCAAGATTATTAACGTCATCCGCATCAGAGCTACCTGATTCTACAGCATACAAATTCTCTGATGTAAATTCTTTGAGCATTTTTGCTGATGGGATGAAGTCTTTACAACATTTGTTTGAAAGCAACAGTTCTGCTCTAATCCTGACAATAGAGTCAAGCAAATGCAGTTGCATCTTATTCCTTGCTTTTGTCTTCACTGACGTTACAATGGAGAAAATTCTTTCAACTATGGCATTGCTGCATGGGGTGATCAGACAAGTTAGGGCAAAGTTGGCTAACTCTTTGAATGACTGATGCTGATGTATGCCAATCCAAAACTGTTCACTGTCAGTAGGAAGTCCATCTTTCTTAAACATGGTATCTTCTTTCCAATCAATCAATATAATTTTTCTGTATTGTTCTTCAATAGTGCTGATGTTACTTCCTGCTAGGTGTAAGAAGGGTAAGTCTGAAAACGTTGCTCTCGAAGCTTGATTTAAAATAATCCGTGGACTCAGCTTTGATAGATTTTGAAATATATTACTCGCCGAAGGAAGTCTACATGTTATTTGATTGAGAGCTTCCTCTAGCATACACATACATCTTTCTTTGACATTTTTAATTTCGTGATGAGCGTCAGTGTTGTTGTTCTTTTGTAGGAACGTATTACATTCTGTTAAAAATTTGATACCAAAATCAACTTGATTTATATCCTTTCTTTGTCCATTTGTATCATACAATCTGTTCTGAAGACTTGCCTTTTGTAAAAATAATTCTTGACACAGTTCATGAGGATCAGCTTTAGTTTGTTGAAAAAGGCCATTGCGTCTTTCAAATTCCTGCACAACGGGTGTTGCGAAAACAAAGAACAAGTAATTGTTATAATCTAACATCATGTCCTTTAACAATCGTGCTTTGTATTTTGTGTCAAACTTTGACTGGGCTAATTCAGTACTCATGAAATAAGCCTTTAGCTCTTCCCAATTCATCAGAATATTAAACATAACTTTTCCTCGCACAAGCCATCGAGTAGCTGATGGTTTCTCAAAAGGCAGTGGAGCAGTTCTGGTTGACTCATATTCTGTAGGTGTATTCATCACTGTAAATAATTCTTTGTAGGCTTCTCGTCTTAGGCTACTGTGGGAAAACCATTGCGGTATTTCTGATAGTAAAAATCCTATATTTGACGGTAGCTTAGCTACTGCATAATAAATGCAAAGTGCCAAAGAATGACAAATACATTTCAGCTGTACACATGAAGGAGATACATTTCTTAATCTAGACCACACTGAGTTGTTACAGCCAACCATGTTTGACGCTCCATCTGATGCAAATCCAATGCAATTTGTGAGACTCTGGCCACATTTTTTTATTTCACCATCAATCAAATTAAATATGTTTTCTCCTGTTGCTTCTTGCACGGGAATTAGCCCAAGATACCCTGTTAGAATTTCCTGTTTTCTTTCACTGAAAAACCGAATTAAGATACACAAGTATTTTTGTGTGGAGACATCTGTAGATTCATCTAAAATGATGGCGTATTTCTTGTCCTGAAAGTCATGGATGAGATCCGTTTTTAGTGCTGGCGATATTATATTTTTTATTAAGCATGAACATTTAGTTCTGTGCAATTTGATGTTTCCTAATGTACTGCCCTGGCCATGTGCTGTCATAATTTCACTCAGATGGTCAATTGTGCGAATTGCACAGTGGCAGGTCATGCTTACAGCAATTTGGAGCTCTGCTGTTTTAACTTTATCGTTATTTTGTCTAGGACTTTGAGTGACACTAAGTTGTGTCTGACTATTTGATGGAACTCTCATCATGTGCTTAGATGATTTCTCATGATTTGAGATGTTTCCTCTTTTTGGTACAATCGTACACCGGCAGAGTTTACAATATGCTGCCTCTGATCCATCAGAAGCTTTCATGAGCCATGGGTATGTTTCTTCCCAAATACTATTGTACTTACGATTGCTATCATAAGATGCTTTCCATTTCTTTGATGAAGAAGCCATGAGTAACACAAGTAATATCTTTATCAAACACAGCGTAGACTAATGTAAATAATTAGTCGACTTGTTAAGCGCACGTCCTAGGCACACTCCTGTACGACGACTCACGACTCACGACACGTTCGTTTTGTTTCAATTTTGAAAATGAACTATTTTGAAGAATATTCCTAGAATGAAACATTAAGAATTAAGACCTATGGATTCTGAAAGTGAAAGTAATTTGCAAAAGTGCGCCAAATTCTTATTAAAGTCAGATGATTTGATGCATTTTTGGAGCAAAATAATTATATTTTTAAAGAACTTTTACTGAAATTGTGGTTTATACTTTTTTTTTACTACTGGTTTAGAAAAAAAAGCCAGGAATAAGCCAAAAAACCCAAAAAAGCCAAAGAATTTCTTTAGGCCAAACAAAAACCAAAAAAGCCAGATTTGTGGAGTTTGGCCTAAAAAAAAGCCAAATTGGCAACCCTGTATTGAAGTTGAAACGAGTTGCCTTATCAGCCTTGCGGAGTGATCTACATAACATTCAGAAAAATAGTTCTGGATCAATATTTTACTAGGATGATCCTGTGAAATTAGGTGTTTCGTGTGTTCTTTCTTTAGGCGGTACGTTACCTATCTCATTATTGAGGGATTGTCAACAATCTTCTAGCTGTTTTTTATGGGTCAAGCAAGTGAAACGAGTTGAGTTTAAATCAAATAAGATTTGGATTTCACTCTTTCATTAATTTTTGTTTTTTAAGGGGACGGTTTGGTATTCTTTTTGAAATCCTGACGGAATTAGAGCAGAAAAGAATGAGTGGGGTGTTTAAAGGGGACGATAACTCCGTTATGGATGCGAAAGTTGGGGATGAGAGTATGTCTAACTATCTTGAGGAATGAGATACCTTAAGTTTGATTGTTTTTCAAACAATGAAAAGGTAAACAATTGAGTTGATTTCTTTTTTATTTGTTTGGAAAGGACAGCTAGAATCATTACCTAAAAAAAAAAATGGAAACAAGTGCGTAACGACCGGAAAGATGGAAATCAGTTATTTCGATTCTGGATATTCATTGTTCTTCATCTTTGATGTTCGTATTTCTGGGATATTAGTCAATACGGAGACGCGGAGGAATCTATAAGACGATGTCATCATCAAGTGACATGCCTGCTGCCGTAGGTGATCATGTCTTTCCACAACTGTCGATCTCGACACCTACAATTTCTGTTGTTGTTGACCTTCTGCCAAGCCATTTTCTTAAGCTGTCTGGTATATTTTCTCTTTGCTTCCCTCTATCTCTTCGTCCCTCAATTTTCCCAGTTGTTACAATATATTCCAGTTGTTTTCTTCTCATTACATGGTCAAAATGTGATGATTGTTTCTTCCAAATATTGGAAATTAGCTCTTTTTTGCTGTTGTTGCTTTGGCCTTTTTCAAAAACGTTGTCATTACTCTTCTTATCTGTCCCGGATATTCTCAAAATTCTTCTGTAAAACCACATTTCTTCAGCTTCCAGTGATTTTCTTGTCTGTTGTCCTATTGTCCGTGAGTCACATCCATATGTTAAGACTGGTTCTACAAAACATTTAAGAACTCTTTTTCTGGTTTCCATTGCCAAGAATGGATTGCATAATATCTTCCTCATTTTTTGGAAAGCTGCTTTTGACTGATCTATTCTGTATCTCACCTCTGTTGTACATTTACCACCTGAGGTTAACATTGTTCCCAGATACTGACATTCATTTACCTGTAAAATAAGGTGATATAATTACATATCTGCAAATATCATAAATATATATATATATATTGCGTTCGTCACCCTTTGACCTCTGAGAAGTCCCTAGAGACTAGGAACTGAATTTTGCATGTTAATCCATTTTCCCCTGGCAGCCGTGTGTACAGGGCTCCCTCGCCGCACAGGCAGATAAATCTGGCTTCGAAGGTAAAAAAAAAAAAGTAAAGTACACCCGTCACGCCAAGTGGCGTATAGGGAATATGGTGTTAGTGACCATAAATTTGACAGACCTTCAGCACATGATATTTGGGGTAATGTGCTCGGTATTACGCCCGTGCCCCTTTACTTTCCCAGAAAAAAATCCGGTACCCATTTAAGGCTGGGTGAATCGGAAGACCGTCGGTTGGGATCGAACCCTACCTCTTGTCCTTTAGAGTCCAGTTCACTAGCCACTGAGCTATCGCGGCTCCCGGCTTCGGAGGTACTCATATTTTTTGTTTTCCGTCGAAAAGTAATTGACGTTGCAAGCCGAGCCTCGCTGCTGAGACCAGGGCTGGTTGCCGCAGACAGTAATCATAAATAAAAAATCCCAAACTGTGCAGCCGGGATTTGAACCCATAACCTCTCTGACCAACCAATCCCTTCCATTACATAAATTGATTTATTTGTATATGTGTACACTGATATAATTGTATATGTGTACTCTGATATATTTGTGTATGCATACATTGTCATTGATCATCACCATCATTATTGAGTGCCGTCTCCGCATCGAAGGTTGGCTACCATGGAGCGTAATTCCATTCTATCTCTTGCTTTGATGGTGCAGATTGTCATAGGTTGACTTGTCCATGTTTTTAAGTTACTCGTCCATGTTAGTCTTGGTCTGCCCCTGCCTATTTTACCTTGTATTTTCCCTTCCAATATTACTTTTAGTAGGCTGTTGTGTCTTTTAACATGGCCCAAAAATCGCATTTGTCTTGCTCTAATTGTGTTTAGTAGTTCTCTTTTCCTTTTTATTTGTTTTAAAACTTCCTCGTTTGTTTTCTTTTCTTTCCATCCAATTCTTCCTATTATTCTTAAAACAGTAGTTAGAATTTCTCTCCATGGCTTTCTTTGGAGTGTTACGTGATTAGGCTCCAATCTCTTTCACGGTGGTCTGCCATATTCGTCTTTCGTGTCCTGAATATACCTCATGTGTACCACACACTTTGCTGTTTTCGCTTTCTGGGCCGTTGATCATTTCTGATTCTTCCGCGCCATCCACCGTCACAGACTTTGTACATTCGGCTTGGACACAACAGCCGGGCGCCGTTGTTGTCGAACTATGTGTTTGCCTGTGTGTCATTGATATATTTGTTGAAATGTTGATATATGGACAGTGACTAATAAGTTGTCTTTGTCAGCGATTCAATAGCTGGTCTGCACACCACAAGGAAAGAGAAAGAATGAAAGAGAAAGAGAGAGGGGAAAAGAAAGAGAGGAGGAAAGAGAGAAAGTGAAAGAGAGAGAGAGAGAGAAGGAAAAAGAGAGAGTAAAAGAGAGAGAAAGTGAGAGAAATAGAGATAGAAGAAGATAGAGAAGGAGAGAAAGAATGAGAGAGAGAGAAGGAAAGATAAAGAGAGTGAAGATGAGAGAGAAAGAGAGAAAATGATAGAGACAGAGAGAGAGAAAGTTAAAAAAAGAGACAGACTTTCGCTTGTCTCTGTTCCATTTTATAGTAGAATTTATCTGTCACGATTTTCAATTACTGTTAGATCTACCCATGTTGACATGGTTTAGGCTACTTAAATGAGCTCAGAATGAACGAAAGACGATTCCCGTGTCAGGCCTGAATGTTGGCTGGCAAAATAAAACACGAAAGACCACACGAAGCTTTATAGAGAACAAACAATAGAGTGGGCTCATCTGTAAGCTTAAGAACAAAAAACAGTACCAAACGAACTAGCAGAGAATTGTCTGACACAGAGTTATGACTTTTGGCTTGTGTGCCGTCTCCGGCCTGAAAGGTACTAACTTAATAAGAACAACCTTCTCTTATATACCAAATATGCGGGCTGAAGTTTTGCAATATTAATCTCTAAAAATGTTTGTGCTGGTGGATAATCGGATTGAGTTATTTGACTGGGTTTCTACAACAACGTGACAAAGGCTGGACAGGATTGGATGGGATTGGGCGGGATTGGACAGGAATAGATAGGACTGGACAGGATTGGACTAATGGCACAGCAAAGCGTGATTAGGCAGGGAGTGTTGCCATGCTAAACGGTCAAAAACCTCAAAGAATCCGGGCCATCTAAGCATTGAGAGACTACTCTTTATTCTGAGCAATATTCTCACAACTTTGTAAACGTCAGTACAGGAATTAGCAATCTTTACTATAAAAACTACCTTCGTGTGCTGTCTCAGAAAATTGAGGCCTTTGAGATCTAAAGGAAAATGAGAAGAGTTGGGTGGATGGGAACGATTGCAAGTAATGAAGTTTCCGAAAATTAAAATCAGCTGAAAATTTATTTACAAAAAAAAAAAAAAAAAAAAAAAAAAAAAACTACTTAACAAAATTCCAAAATGTCTACAGAATTTTTTTGGACGTGTTTATAAACATCATCATCATCATCGAGTGCCGTCTCCGCATCGAAGGTTGGCTACAATGAAGCGCCATTCCGCCTGCCTCTTGCTTTGATAGTGCAAGTTGTAAAAGGCTGACTTGTCCATCTTTTGACGTTACTCATTCATGTTAGTCTTCGTCTGCCTTTGCCTCTTTTACCTTCTATTTTCCCTTCCAAGATTACTTTTAATAGGCAGCTGCGTCTTTTAACATGCGCCAAACATCTAATTTCTCTTGTTCAAAAAATGTTTAGTAATTCTCTTTTCATTTTTAGTTGCTTTAAGACTTCATCATTTGTTTTCTTTTCTTTCCATTCAACTCTTCCTATCTTCTATAAATAAGCTTTTCAAAGGCTTGAATTTTCTGTTCTGTTTTCTTGTCTAATGTCCATTTTTCTGCATCACACAGGAATGTTGAGAAGATATACAATTTTGTTAGTTGTAGTTTTAACCCTGGTGTTTTTTATTTTGATGTTAGTATATCTTTCATTGCACTGAAACTACCCTTTGCAATAAGGAGATATAATAGACTTCTAAAGATAATCTTGGAAGGGAGGGTACAAGGTAGACGAGGCAGAGGCAGACCAAGACTAAAGTGGACTGATAACATCAAAAGCTGGTCATGTACCATCAAGACAAGAGACAGAGTAAAATGGCGCTTCATGGTAGCCAATTTTCGATGTGGAGATGGCACCCAATGAATGGCGCTTCATGGTAGCCAATTTTCGATGTGGAGATAGCACCCAATGAATGGCGCTTCATGGTAGCCAATTTTCGATGTGGAGATGGCACCCAATGAATGGCGCTTCATGGTAGCCAATTTTCGATGTGGAGATGGCACCCAATGAATGGCGCTTCATGGTAGCCAATTTTCGATGTGGAGATGGCACCCAATTAATGGCGCTTCATGATAGCCAATTTTCGATGTGGAGATGGCACCCAATGAATGGCGCTTCATGGTAGCCAATTTTCGATGTGGAGATGGCACCCAATCAATGGCGCTTCATGGTAGCAAACTTTCGATGTGGAGATGGCACCCAATCAATGGCGCTTCATGGAAGCCAACTTTCGATGTGGAGATGGCACCCAATCAATGGCGCTTCATGGTAGCCAAATATCGATGTGGAGATGGCACCCAATCAATGGCGCTTCATGGTAGCCAACTTTCGATGTGGAGATGGCACCCAATCAATGGCGCTTCATGGTAGCCAACTTTCGATGTGGAGATGGCACCCAATCAATGGCGCTTCATGGTAGCCAACTTTCGATGTGGAGATGGCACCCAATCAATGGCGCTTCATGGTAGCCAAATATCGATGTGGAGATGGCACCCAATCAATGGCGCTTCATGGTAGCCAACTTTCGATGTGGAGATGGCACCCAATCAATGGCGCTTCATGGTAGCCAACTTTCGATGTGGAGATGGCACCCAATCAATGGCGCTTCATGGTAGCCAACTTTCGATGTGCATACAACACTCACTGAATGAATGAACTATCTAAAAAAAAAAGAGTAAAAAAATACAACTAATATTGAATTTGTGTTGACTTTTGGCCCATTTGTCTACCATGAAGTATGTTGTTATAATTAAACCTGTTCGTGGGACTGGTTGGTCTCGAGGCAAGACGCCGGCCTCGAGACAGAGAGGTTGTGGTTTCAAATCCCGGCTGCACCGGTTGGGATTTTTATTTATGATTTCTCTCTGCGGCAACCACCCCTGGTCTCAGCAGCGAGGCTCGGCTTGAAACGTCAATTACTCATCGACGGAAAATAATTTGAGTACCTCCGAAGACGAAGTTGTCTGCCTGTGCGGCGAGGGACCCCTGTGCACACGACTGCCAGGGAAAAATGGATTAACACGAAAAATTCAGTTTCTAGTCTCTAGGGACTTCGTCAGAGGTAAAAGCTGGTGAAGAAAAAAAAAAGAACCTGTTCGAGGTTCATGTCAATGGTTTATTTAATTGTGAATGTTTGTTTAGTTTGTCTACAGTCGAGGTTCATGTCAATGGTTTATTTAATTGTGAATGTTTGTTTAGTTTGTCTACAGTCGAGGTTCATGTCAATGGTTTATTTAATTGTGAATGTTTGTTTAGTTTGTCTACAGTCGAGGTTCATGTCAATGGTTTATTTAATTGTGAATGTTTGTTTAGTTTGTCTACAGTCGAGGTTCATGTCAATGGTTTATTTAATTGTGAATGTTTGTTTAGTTTGTCTACAGTCGAGGTTCATGTCAATGGTTTATTTAATTGTGAATGTTTGTTTAGTTTGTCTACAGATCTACTGGAGACAATTAGTGGTAAATGAATATTGTTATGAAGGGAAACCTACAGATTTACTGGAGACAATTCATGATAAATGAATATTGTTATGGAGGGAAACCTACAGATCTATTACTGGCAGCAGTTTTATCCCATTTGTCCATACAGTATATAATTGGTCTGGATCAGTCATTCAACCCTCACTCTAAGGAGTGTTCAATTTCGTGCGCAGTCAAGCTCACACATACACGACTTACCGTTATTTTGAGAGAATTGTACTCTATTGGAATCCTCGCCTGTGTAGTTGAATAGGACGTGCACGGAGGGACATTGTCAATAAAATTTACCGATGCATTTTGGGAAATGCTTTGACAGGTGGTAGAGAGGATATGGGGAATTCCTGACTACAATAAAACTGTTTATAGGCATAGGATAATTATAGAATCATTCTTTCTCTCTCCCTCTTTTTTTCTCCCTCTCTCTTTTTCTCAAATGCACACCATATGCACACAATTTTGCAGCGCTCAGAGTCCAGATCATTAAAGGCTACCTTCTTATACTTCACGCTGATCCTATCACTGACCTTCTAATCTCGGGTCCTCCGTTAGTAGTTTACAATCGTCAAGAAATCTTGCTTAGGAACTGACTCCGCAGTCCTAATCATGGCCATAGAGGAATGGACCCATGTGTGCGGTCTGTATTTAAAACATGCCCCTTTGTGCGAAAGACACACAAAAAAAAAAAAAACTTCTGAAAAGACGTCTTTGAAATCAAAGTGTCACTTGTGATCCCGTAGCCTGATGTGCGACATTATTTGTAAATGCTGCCACAGTAGTTATGTAGGTGAGACAGGTAGATTTCATACGATCGTTTTCAAGACCACCTCTGCAACATCTCTCGAGACTCTGGTACCCCAGTCCCTACCCACTTTAGTCTCCCTTAACTTTCAGGGCCACAACTATATTGTAGTCATTGGTATAGTTTCTTGCTTCGTTAATGATCTCAGTCGATTCGCCTTGGAGAACCCACTCAGAGTTCGACTTGGCTCTCTCCATCAGAGAGGCTTCAATTCCGTTCATTTTTTAAATATCAGCTAAAAAAAATGTTGTCCGTATCTTTAACCCTTTTCCTTTCTCTCTGCCTCAACTCTTTCTCAATTAGAGCCTTTCTTTCATATTCTTTTGTAGATGTTCTCCTTTACTTATTTCTTCATTGACATCTTCGTACATCTATCTACAGTACTCCACTGTTCCTATTTGTAAACCGATGTACTTCCTGTCCAGTCTGTGTAGTCACGTGATTACAAGTGATCCATTATCTGACCACTTACCGGTCTCGGGGTCATGCTTCCTCATTGGACCTCCGGCGGTTTCTTCATAGGACGGTGATTAGAGCTAAGTAGCAAACCTATCGTCTTTCAAGCGTTTGTTCTCCTATTATGCTACGTTTATAATTTTATACCGTCTCCCTTTTAGTGAAACTGCAACATACAATTTTATTTTATTTTTCCGTTTGTCACTAAGCGCTATAGCAGGGGAAGACAACCTTTTGTTACCTGAGAACCACGTATGAAAACTATGAAGACGCCGGTACCATCAAGGCCAGATACCATCATCTAATGCAGTCATTATATACATTACTTAATTTACGTTTACTGTCTATTGTAATGTAAAATCTTATTAGTGATGGAGAATGGACGGCAGAAAAGATAGTGGAATGAAAGGGAGAGGAGTGAGACAGAAAAGGGGAGGGGAGATCAAATTTAACAATAAATTATAAATAGAAAGCTTGCCGGTTAGTGTTCGGATTTGTGCATTGATGCGTTACTTTATATATACATGTATATATATATTTGTACCTCAGAGAAAGGAGTGTAAAGTAATTTCCAAATCAAGAAAACGGGCCGCTAAAAATAGCTTGGCGGGCCGATTCTGGCCCGTGGACCGTAGGTTGCTAATCTCTGCTCTCTAGCGACTCCACACACGAGATGTTCTATATGTGTGCCTAACTTAGCTTTTCATCGGAGAGCGATCTTATAGCGGATTTGCCCCTAAGCCAAAGCTCAATCTTCTGTTAGCCTCAAATGCAAATGGCGCCGATAAATGTAAATAACTCATTATATATCACTTGTAGAAGCGCGCGAGAACTAAGTAACAAAAAATAAACATGAATAAACATTAATGGACATAATCTTAACAGTTAAATCTAGTCGATGGAACCCAAAGTGCACGAGCAAATTAGAAATGAACGAAGCCCGATTATTTAAATCCTATAATTAAAAAAAATAATATTAGAAAACACTTTCGTGCATAGGGGCTTATGATCGTATGCGCATATTCTGGTTGTATGTGAGCGTTTTTGGTAAAAATGATGTTTGTTATTGGGGGAACTACCATATTTTACCAGACGTTGATTGTTCCTGTTTCCTGACTTGTCCGATACTGTCAAACTCTGATAAATCGCGTCTTACATATCTGATTGCTTTAAACTCAGAGTTATATTTTAGTTCTAACCAATCAAATGTTTCTGTCTATATGCATGAATGAAGATGTCCTGAGGGAACTACATTCTACTCATTCCTGAGCTGACTATTTTATTGAAGTGGTTCACATTTGTGATACTGAACATAAATATAAACATTCTTGAACAGTTCATGTTTATACTGTTGATATTTAGGTCCAATAAAGTTTGATGAGAACAAATATTTGAACATTTTACAAAAGTCACTCTCTCTGATGTCAAATAATCGGAAATTATCCACAAAAATTGTAACAATTTTACTTACTGAGTCTCTTATCATTTTTTAAAATGCATTATAGCAGAATTATACTCAAGCCATGTTTGCGAAGAACATTTCTCAATAACACCTGAAACATCATCATCAAACAGTCGTGCTTACTGTTGGCTGTTTTAGTTGTAAAATGGAGAAGTTCAAAAGGAGAAACAGAAAAGAAAAGAGGGGAGGAGAGAAAAGAAAACATGGAAAAAGACATGAATTCTTAGGGGGGAAAATGAGACTAAAAAGAAGAAGAAAGAAGAGATGAATAATAATTGCTATATGAAACGGGAAGAAAACATTGGTAAATGGGTTAAAGATGAATAAAGAGTGAGATACACGGAGAAATAGGAGCAGATGCAATAGAAAGAAAAAATAGAATGAAGATAGAATGAAGATAGAATGAAGGTAGAATGAAGATAGAATGAAGATAAGAAGACACAACTTGTATAATGTTGGAGATCCAGATATAGCACCAGGAAAAACAAAGATGGTGCTGATATTGTAGATCTCTCTCTCTCTCTCTCTCTCTCTCTCTCTCTCTCTCTCTCTCTGCGATCAAGACTCAATCAGAGTAGGATCCCAGACTATCTCATGAAGTCAGCTGTCTGTTTAAGCGAATCGATTGCCCCATATAGTTTCTCTTCCAGGGAGGTGGGCGTGGACCACATTGCTCTTCTCAGGTCTGTGTACTGGGGGCAATCCTGTAGAACATGTTTTGTAGTCATATTGTCCAGTGTACAATCTGTTCTCTCGCTGACAGTGTCTACCCAGGTCTGCTGTCATTGTTTCTATTCTGTTTTGATACAAGGTTGAGGAGAACGATTAGTTGAAATGTATTTAGTGGCTTTTGAGTGAGTGGAATTTGTGAGACGTTTTTGGGTGGTTTTAAAATGAGAAGTTAGTAATATTGTGTTGAATTTATTTTGAAAATGAGAAGTTAGTAATATTGTGTTGAATTTGTTTTGAAAATGAGAAGTTAGTAATATTGTGTTGAATTTGTTTTTAAAATGAGAAGTTAGTAATATTGTGTTGAATTTGTTTTCAAAATGAGAAGTTAGTAATATTGTGTTGAATGTGTTTTTAAAATGAGAAGTTAGTAATATTGTGTTGAATTTGTTTTTTAAAATGAGAAGTTAGTAATATTGTGCTGAATTTGTTTTTAAAATGAGAAGTTAGTAATATTGTGTTGAATTTGTTTTTTAAATGAGAAGTTAGTAATATTGTGTTGAATTTGTTTTCAAAATGAGAAGTTAGTAATATTGTGTTGAATTTGTTTTCAAAATGAGAAGTTAGTAATATTGTGTTGAATTTGTTTTAAAACAGTGGAGAGGTAGTAATAATTTGAGCGAGCTTTGAACATTGCCATCTATATTGAATGGTTGTTCGTTGCAGTGGGACCACCCAAAGGTTGTGACGTTTTCAGCATTGTGAGCATGGGCAGTTGTTGGTAAACTGACGTCAGCCGTCTATAGCGAAAAGTTGGTGACGTCATAAGCTTGGGCGTGTTCGCGAAAATCTTCTTAATGCTTCGGCTTTCAATATAGGGATTGGGGGAGGGGCTGCTTTTGAGAGAATGTCGCGGTACTTGTAAGTTTTTTTTCGTTTTCATATGTGGAGCGGTAGTGATAATTGAGCGGGTTTTGAGACACTGGAGCCTCTGGTGATAGTTTTAGCGGTTAGTTGGTTATGGAAGACCCCGGTATCACTGCAAACGAATTAAAATCCATAAATGCTCAACCACCCGTGCCAGCGTAATCATCCGAATTAATATCTCATCTCCCAAACAAAGAAAGGTAATTTAGTCCCCATCGTCGCAGTCTCAGCACACGCCAAAAAACATAAGGCATAAGGCAAAACTGCGCAGAAAGTGAACACAGCCAACTGTTCCCTGTCATACGATATCATCATTCATCGTAAACAATTGGAACATCGAAACATGATCAAAACGGATGAGACACACAGCTACAGTGTGTACAGAGCACTTAACTCAGTGGCTCCTGCAACAAGCCGGACTTGGAATATGAGGAAACTGCAACAATGAACATTTTTCTTGTTCCCACAGCCTATTCACCTGTTTTTTAGCGGGTTTTGAGACAGTGGACTGGGAGAGTGATAATTTTAGCAGGGTCTGAGACAGTGGAGTGGTAGAGTAATAATTTTAGCGGGGTTTGAGACAGTGGACTGGGAGAGTGATAATTTTAGCAGGGTCTGAGACAGTGGAGTGGTAGAGTAATAATTTTAGCGGGGTTTGAGGCATTGGACTGGGAGAATGATAATTTTAGCGGGGTTTGAGACAGTGGAGTGGTGGAGTGATAATTTTAGCGGGGTTTGAGACAGTGGAGTGGTGGAGTGATAATTTTAGCGGGGTTTGAGACAGTGGACTGGGAAAGTGATAATTTTAGCGGGGTTTGAGGCAGTGGACTGGGAAAGTGATAATTTTAGCGGGGTTTGAGGCAGTGGACTGGGAGAGTGATAATTTTAGCGGGATTTGAGACAGTGGAGTGGTGGAGTGATAATTTTAGCGGGGTTTGAGACAGTGGAGTGGTAGAGTAATAATTTTAGCGGGGTTTGAGACAGTGGAGTGGTAGAGTAATAATTTTAGTGGGGTTTGAGACGGTGGAGTGGTAGAGTAATAATTTTAGCGGGGTTTGAGACAGTGGAGTGGTAGAGTGATAATTTTAGCAGGGTCTGAGACAGTGGACTGGGAGAGTGCTAATTTTAGCGGGATTTGAGACAGTGGAGTGGTGGAGTGATAATTTTAGCGGGGTTTGAGACAGTCAAGTGGTAGAGTGATAATTTTAGGTTATAATTTTAGGGATAAAATTAAAAAAAAAAGAAAATCACTTTGGTTGATTCTGATCAGCTCTGTGCATTTAATTATAAAGATGAATGTTTGTCTTTATTTACCATTTAAATTTCATAAAAGCGTTGCGTCAAGATACATTTTCTATCCTTGATCAGAATCAGTTTGACAGTTGTTAGACCGTTACGCTGCAGGATTAATTGCCTGGCTCTTGATACTCCTAGTTCCCTACAGCCACATCGTTAGATATTGTCGAGAAATGGTGGATGGTTTTACGCTATTTTCTAGAAATGGTTGAGTCACAATCTTTCTGCGAGACTGTTGAAATAGTTGAGTCAAAATCTTTCTGCGAGACTATTGAAATAGTTGAGACACAATCTTTTATGCGAGACTGTTGAAATAATTGAGTCACAATCTTTATGCGAGACTATTGAAATAGTTGAGACACAATCTTTTATGCGAGACTGTTGAAATAATTGAGTCACAATCTTTCTGCGAGACTGTTGAAATAGTTGAGTCACAATCTTTCTGCGAGACTGTTGAAATAGTTGAGTGACAATCTTTCTGCGAGAATGTTGAAATAGTTGAGTGACAATCTTTCTGCGAGAATGTTGAAATAGTTGAGTCACTATTTTTCTGCGAGACTGTTGAAAAAGTTGAGTCACTATTAAAAAGAAAACTATTGAGACTGTTAAAATAGTTGAGTCACTATCTTTCTGCGAGACTGTTGAAATAGTTGAGTCACTATTGTTTTGTTAAACTATTTAGACTGTTGAAATAGTTGAGTCACTATCTTTCTGCGAGACTGCTGAAATAGTTGAGTCACTATCTTTCTGTGGGACTGTTGAAATGGTTGAGTCACAATCTTTCTGTGAATCTTGAAATGGTTGAGTCACAATCTTACTGTGAGACTGCTAGATGTTATTGTTCATGATCATTTTATGGCGCCATCATTGTTCATTCTTTCTTTGCTATAACATTAATTATTTTATTTTCAAACACAACCTCACATGTTTTAATCTTTCTGCAATTATTTTTCTTTATTGATAAAACAAATAATCTTCATTACTGGTGCATGCAGCTCTACATTTTGTAACAATAAAATGAAAACTAGACGATGAGATACAAAAAACATGACATCAAATATGATAAAATTAAAAAACACAAGCGATGGAATACCAAAACAAGACCCCTCTGTTAGAATGTATCGATTAAAACCCTTTCAGCCGTGACGGAACCTAAACAAACCACTTCATATTTTCTCCATTATCTCAGTTAACAAGCGTTGTTTCCCGACGGGACTTGTAGGTCCAGCAGTCTATATCACTGGGAATCTCCAACAGGTGGCGGTGGCAGCATTACCTCCTGAAAGGAGTCGTTTACTTTTATTTTCAAATTGTCTATCTGGCTAGTTTTTTCCTCTCTATACATTTATATGATATATATATATATATATATATATGCCTGATAAAATAATAAAAGCCGGAGACTTCTGAGTCCCTCCTCATATAAAGAAACAAAAACTGTGTATAATTTGTTACCAGATAATGCATGTTGTGTTGTTGTTAGGAGTCACTGCTGTGATCGAATCGAATACAATATTTAAAAAAATTGCAATAGAAAAAAGTAAGGGCTGAATGGGTTAAATAAAGTATGGGATAGATAGTGAGGCAAGCCAGGAGTCAGGGAATATATTTTAAATAATAGCACAGCAGAATTTCACGTTAAAAAGAAGACACAAAAATCACAAGAGCACAGCCTGAGACACGAATCTCCGGGAAACAATTACCATTTATGTTTTAATCTCCAGACAAAAGGATGTTTAAAGGGGACGATTATGGTTTAATAGAAGCTAAAACGAGGAATATTATTGCCGGTTTAAAAACCCCAAAAACTCAAGATATAGCCAGATAATGGTAACCTTTACAGGTTCCTTTTGAAAATGAGATTTACATATTTTCTTATGTCAGAGTGAGTCCACTGAAGGGACAGAGTATGATTAATGAGCGATAGCTTTAACAAAATAAAATGCAGTAGACTTGGAATATACACTGTTATTATTTGCTACAATTCGTCCAAATGAAAATCGATGACTTATTTATTTTTTTGCAACAGAGAATAATTTGTACAAAAAATTAGCAATCAAAAACAACTCAATAGTTGCAAGAAAGAAAACAAAATTAGCAACTAACAAGTCAACAGTTGCAAGAAAGAAAACAAAATTAGCAACTAACAAGTCAACAGTTGCAAGAAAGAAAACAAAATTAGCAACTAACAAGTCAACAGTTGCAAGAAAGAAAACAAAATTAGCAACCAACAAGTCAACAGTTGCAAGAAAGAAAACAAAATTAGCAATAAAAAACAACTCAACAGTTGCAAGAAAGAAAAACAAAATTAGCAACCAACAAGTCAACAGTTGCAAGAAAGAAAACAAAATTAGCAATAAAAAAACAACTCAACAGTTGCAAGAAAGAAAAACAAAATTAGCAACCAACAAGTCAACAGTTGCAAGAAAGAAAACAAAATTAGCAATCAAAAACAACTCAACAGTTGCAAGAAAGAAAACAAAATTAGCAACCAACAAGTCAACAGTTGCAAGAAAGAAAACAAAATTAGCAACCAACAAGTCAACAGTTGCAAGAAAGAAAACAAAATTAGCAACCAACAAGTCAACAGTTGCAAGAAAGAAAACAAAATTAGCAACCAACAAGTCAACAGTGACGTGAAAGTGTCAGCGCGCACTAACTGCCAGAAGCTGGAGATAGATTTATCCCGAGGTGTGAATAGTTCTTGAAATCATCAGACCGCCAAACAAGAGTGGCACGAGGAGGGACAAGTGAGTGACAGTCCGTGTCAGGTGGCAGGGGAAAAGTGTGGGGGTAGAGACGAATACTGGGGGCAAGACTAGCGGATGAAATGAAGAGTGCTAGTTGCGAATCAACAAAATGGCCGAGTTGTTCATAACTCCACTCTGCGTGTCTGTTACGTTTTTTCGATTGAACCAAGAAAATAAAAGCAGATGACAATGACACAGGATGAAACAGCGAAAAGAGGAAACATACAGTAGAATAATAACAATGTTGTGAAAGTATTTAATTTTTGTTAAAAATTACTGCTTGTAATACTGATTAAGTATTATTTCAACAGAATATATTGCTCAAAGTTATCGTCCATCATCAACATGCGCCAAACCGATTGACGTAGGCGATCATGCCCTTTGATAATTCTCTTCCCACCACGCATCGTATCAATTCTGTTGTTGACTATTTTCCATGCCATGATACCATGCTATCTAGTATTATCTCTCTTTGACATCCATGATCTCTACGCGATCTCTCTTTCTATTTATTTTGCCAGTTGTAATTATGTATTCCAACTTTTCTCTTCTAATGATGTGCCCGAACAATGTCGAATTTTTCTGTCTGATATTGCTTAGGAGCTCCCTTTTTGTGTTGTCCTCTTTGAGAATTTCCTTGTTGATCTTTTTACCTGACCAGGAAACTTTCAACATTCTTCTGAGAAACCCCATCTCTGTGGCTTCTATTCGACTTTCGTTTGTTTGTTTACTGTCCATGATTCACTTCCATAGGTCAGAATTGGCTCTAAATAGCACAGATGTAGTCTCTTTCTCAATTCTATTGACTTATATTTGTTGCGTAAGATATTTTTCATTTTTTGAAATGCTATTTTGGCCGTTGCTATTCTGCTTTTTATTTCTGTGGTGCATCTTCCGTCTGATGATATTATTGCAACCAAATGTTTGATACTTTCGCTTGTTTCAAATTTGTCTTGTTTATTTTTATGTTGCATGATGGTAATGATTGTTACTTCAAAATGACTATATTTATCTTCTTCCTCTTCTTCTACCTTTTTAGCTCCCTGTGGAGCATAGGTCTTCAACGAACACTTTCCAAGTCGTTCTGTTTTTTTGCCATTCTTTTGAGATCATTCCATGTCTTCCCCATCATCTTCATCTCTGCTTCTATCTGTCTTCACCAAGAATTCTTTGGTCTTCCTCTTTGTCTTTTCCCCTGTGGATTCCAAAAAAGGGCCTGTGTTTTCTATGTTTCTTATTATTCAGACCGAGACCTTTTTTGTTGGGTTTTTTCACTATTATGTCTATCATTTCTTGTAGTTCATCCTCCGTCTCTGCTATTAAGACAGTCATCCGCATATTGAAAATTTTTTATGTTGTGACCGTTGACTTCAATTCCTTTTGTGTCTGCTATTGATCTGATAATATTTTCGCTGTAAAGTGAAAACAAATCTGGCGATATAACACAGCCCTGTCTGACTGCTTGTTTTATATATTGGAACTGTCTTGTTTGGCTGTCAGTTCTTATGGCTGCTGTTTGTTGCCAATACATGTTTTTTTTATGATTCTCGAATCCTTGCGAATGTTATTGTTTACACATGCTTTACTTTGTCAAATGCTTTTGTGTAGTCTATACAGCATGCATATATATATATATATATATATATATATTTCTTTACTTCTATAGCTCTTTCTACCAATGTTCTCAGGATGCATCTTCCACATACAATAATAAAACATACATCGTTCAGAATACATTCGTTAAAGATAAGTGAAAAGGTCAATTCATATATCCTTAAGAATTATATCTGGATATACTTTAAGAACTCTATTTGTGCATTCTTTAAGAAATATGTTTATATACATTGTCTTTAAGAAATATGTTTATATACATTGTCTTTAAGAAATATGTTTATATATACTGTCTTTAAGAAATCTGTATATATACATTTTCTTTCAGAAGTCTGTATGCCTACCCTTCAAGAAGTCTGTTCGCATGCTTTTTTAAAGAAGTCCACTGTTTGTACATCTTTTAGGAAGCCTATCTGATGCAAGCAAAATAATGCACAAGTGCCCAACATCACATGTGGGTAGCGTCGTCCATAAGGTATGGCCTCAGAAGGTTGAGGGTTTAATTCAAGCGAAGATGATCTAAAGTTTGTGTGACAATGACAACATAGTCTGGTAAGTGGTACGTCATTTCCATGGAGACGAACGTAAAGTTGTAAAATCGTCTGTGGCTACACGTGACCAAGAATAGGGGCCTACCAGTTGATCAAACAAAATTATATTCTGAAAGTCGCTGTCAGCTGACGATCAAAACACTGAAAACTGAAGATGAAATTCTCGGCACTCAAGGAGTGATACATAAAAAGACTTTCAGAAATTGTCTCCGAAGATGGCCTATTGTCCGGAATATGTGAACTATCGCGTTGTCAAAGTACACGGCTATACCATTGAATGATAAGGAGAAGGTGATCTCCCCTGTTTTGGTCACGTTGTAGTAACTGAATGACGTGGTACACTTCAATAACAAAGTCAAGGACGAAGCATTTGGTGAAGTTGTAACGTAACTCCCTCAGCTTAGTAATCTAAGGGAGCAAAGTATTTGAACATCAATACACTACGCCACAGTAGTTCATGGAAGGGGTGTCTACGCCACAGTAATTCATAGAAGGGGTGTCAGCTTTCTGTTTGATTTTGTGGGTCAAGTACCTATTTTCCTCATAGCTTAAAAAATTAAACTGAAAAAATAAGATTAGGAATAACTGAAAACATCTTTACCAATATGAAATATGAACTTATTTCTGAACAAATGAAACATCTGAAACTGATAATATGAAAGTTTTGTTCTTGTCAAGTCAATACCCTTGTATGGAGAAGAAACATGGCAATAAGAATAAACATAGAAATGTTGATTTATAGAACAGGTTAGACAGTAGGACAGAGATGACGAATAATTACCACATTTATAGAACAGGTTAGACAGTAGGACAGAGAAGACGAATAATTACCACATTTATAGAACAGGTTAGACAGTAGGACAGAGAAGACGAATAATTACCACATTTATAGAACAGGTTAGACAGTAGGACAGAGAAGACGAATAATTACCACATTTATAGAACGGGTTAGACAGTAGGACAAAGAAGATAAATAAGGACCACACGATCATAGCATCGGACAAAGAGGAAGACCAAAGAATTCTTGGAGAAGACAGATAGAAGCAGAGATGAAGATGATGGGGAAGACATGGAATGATCTTAAAAGAATGGCAAAAAACAGAACGACTTGGAAAGTGTTTGTTGAAAGACCTATGCTCCACAGGGAGCTAAAAAGGTGGAAGAATAAGAAGAAGAAGAAGAAGGAGAAGAAGATAAGTATAGTCATTTTGAAGTAACAATCATTACCATCATGCAGCATAAAAATAAACAAGACAAATTTGAAACAAGTGAAAGTATCAAATATTTGGTTGCAATAATATCATCAGACGGAAGATGCACCACAGAAATAAAAAGCAGAATAGCAACGGCCAAAATAGCATTTCAGAAAATGAAAAATACCTTAAGCAACACATATAAGTCAATAGAATTGAGAGACTACATCTGTGCTATTTAGAGCCAATTCTGATCATCGATATTTTTGTATCCGAGGTAGCAGAGGATAATGTAACAGCGGAAAGTGACTGAAGATAAGTTGAACACAAACAGAGCATGTTTAATTATATATCGCACACTTGTAAGGAGAAAAAAAAATTAAATTAAATACAGAAAAATCAAAGGAAAAAAATACATGGTACAAAAAAAGAGGCTGAGTTAAAAGAACACGCAAAGAGGTGGCTCGAACGATCAATCTAAATGTCCTGGGTTAAGAATATGTCAAAAGGTGTTTACTAGCAAGGAAAAAGAACAGAATATTCAAGGAGATATTGAAGTACATGGGAAAACCTAGAGAGAGTTCAAGACTATAGCTATCTTGGACATGTAAGAGATGATGGAAAATGTAAGACAAAAATAAACAAAAGAATAGAAATGGGAAAAATCAATTTTAATAACGTGAAAAAAATACTCACATCAAAGAAATAACATCAGAACTAAAACTATGAATAGAAAAATGCTATATTTACTCAATCTTCCTTGTATGGTGCAGAAGCATGGACATTAAATAAGAAAACAGAGCAGAAAATTGAAGTCTTTGAAGTGTAAATCTATTGGAAAATGACGAGAATTAGGTGGAAAAAAAAGACAAACAAAAAAGTTCTAAAAAGTCATCTTTGAAGAGAAGACACAAGGCGCACGAAACAGAGACAAACCACGACAAAAGTGGTCTGATGTCATCAACAAGTGGTCAGCTGAACCTATGACAACGTGCATCATCAAGACAAGAGACAGAGAAAAATGGGACTCCATGGTAGCCAACCTTTGATGTGAAGACGGCACCCAATGCAAGAAAATGGCGTGCTCCGGTATGTAACCTTCAATGCACAGACGGACATTTGATTGGAATCTTGTCCTCGCAATGGACCTCGACATTTCTAAAGGGCGAGAGTGGAGGTGGGGAGAGGGAAATAAAGGTTGTATCGCTACAGTCAACAATCGTCAAATAAATGTAACATTAATTATCAATATTATCGCACATTTAGCGAAACAAATATTCTTTTTGGCAAACCAAAACTGAGTTCAGTTCCAGTAATAATCGCCACATATGTTACAAAGTGAACCTCAGCTATGCAGTTTTCTTACAAAATAAATTTGTTAACCAAAACATAAATGGGAAGAAAAATAATAATGTTGGCATCTTTATAAAATATTTGTTTCGACCTTCATCCGCAGAAAATTTCACCATTTGGTCACGTGGTGCCATCTTCGTCCATTAGTTTTCCGTCTGGGTCTTGCATGCCTTTCTTCATCTGGAAGCTGATGTAGTTGTAGAGACGTCTCCAGGATTCCATTGTCTCCTTGGTGTACTGCTCCCCAAGCATCTTCTCAAATCCGTGATTTAGCGAAGGCCACAGACGCTGAAAGGGAGGGAATCACGAAGGAGTGTCAATGTTTCATGATCGAAGGGAAATCAATGCTGATTGACCTTGTCAACAATACCAGACACACAGAATTGAAATCAAATAACAGGCATTGATCTTTACATTAATATTTGACAAGAGAAAGGACACCACATATTAAACTAGAAACATGACAATAATAATTGACAAAAGAAAGGACACCACATGTTAAACTAGAAACATGACAATAATAATTGACAAGCGAAAGGTCATCAAATATTATACTAGAAACATGACAATAATAATTGGCAAGAGAAAGGACATGACAATAATAATTGACAAGAGAAAGGACATCAAATATTATACTAGAAACATGACAATAATAATTGACAAGCGAAAGGGCATCAAATATTATACTAGAAACATGACAATAATAATTGACAAGCGAAAGGGCATCAAATATTATACTAGAAACATGACAATAATAATTGACAAGCGAAAGGGCATCAAATATTATACTAGAAACATGACAATAATAATTGACAAGCGAAAGGGCATCAAATATTATACTAGAAACATGACAATAATAATTGCCAAGAGAAAGGACATCAATTATTAATATACTGGGACTGCAACAATAATATTGAATAAGATGACGAAATGTGTTCACGTTCTGCTACAATCTCTGTGCAACATTCACTATAACCATGTCGTTAAAAAGAGTCAGTGGAATCAATACTTCCACCACCACCACTATATCTCAGAATATGATTCACTAGAAATTGTTTTTTAAAACTGTTCACATATTGAACTATATCCCGTTATACAACTTTTACTTTACTAATGGCGTTATTCACAAATATACAACATTTACTTTACTAATGGCGTTATTCACAAATATACAACTTTTACTTTACTAATGGCGTTATTCCCAAATCTACAACTTTTACTTTACTAATGGCGTTATTCCCAAATCTACAACTTTTACTTTACTAATGGCGTTATTCCAAAATCTACAACTTTTACTTTACTAATGGCGTTATTCCAAAATCTACAACTTTCACTTATCTAATGTTATGCTGTCAGATACTACAACTTTCACTTTAATAATGCTATGTTGTCAGATACTACAACTTTCACTTTAATAATGCTATGTTGTCAGATACAACAACTTTCACTTATCTAATGTTATACTGTCAGATACTACAACTTTCACTTTAATTATGCTATGTTGTCAGATACAACAACTTTCACTTATCTAATGTTATGCTGTCAGATACTACAACTTTCACTTTAATAATGCTATGTTGTCAGATACTACAAATTTCACTTTAATAATGCTATGTTGTCAGATAATACAACTTTCACTTATCTAATGCTATGCTGTCAGATACTACAACTTTCACTTTAATAATGCTATGTTGTCAGATACTACAACTTTCACTTTACTAATGTTATGCTGTCAGATACTACAACTTTCACTTATCTAATGCTATGCTGTCAGATACTACAACTTTCACTTTAATAATGCTATGCTGTCAGATACTACAACTTTCACTTTACTAATGCTATGTTGCCAGATACAACAACTTTCACTTTACTAATGCTATGTTGCCAGATACAACAACTTTCACTTTACTAATGTTATGCTGTCAGATACTACAACTTTCACTTTAATAATGCTATGCTGTCAGATACTACAACTTTCACTTATCTAATGCTATGCTGTCAGATACTACAACTTTCACTTTACTAATGCTATGTTGTCAGATACTACAACTTTCACTTTACTAATGCTATGTTGCCAGATACAACAACTTTCACTTTACTAATGTTATGCTGTCAGATACTACAACTTTCACTTTAATAATGCTATGTTGTCAGATACTACAACTTTCACTTTACTAATGTTATGCTGTCAGATACTACAACTTTCACTTTACTAATGCTATGTTGCCAGATACTACAACTTTCACTTTACTAATGTTATGTTGTCAGATACTACAACTTTCACTTTACTAATGTTATGCTGTCATATACTACAACTTTCACTTTACTAATGTTATGCTGTCATATACTACAACTTTCACTTTACTATTGTTATGCTGTCATATACTACAACTTTCACTTTACTATTGTTATGCTGTCAGATACTACAACTTTCACTTTACTATTGTTATGTTGTCAGATACTACAACTTTCACTTTACTAATGTTATGTTGTCAGATACTGCATATCTTCAGTAATAAAGAAAAGACGATGGTCATACGTTGGACATGTGATGAGAAGAGATAATAATCGAATAGCAAAGCAAGCCCTCATATGGGAAACAACAGGTAAAAGAAAAAGAGGAAGACCCAGGGAGACACTGAGAAGAACATTGATGAGAGAGGCAAGAGCAGCAGGAATCGGCTCCCTCAATGAGATAGAACTGCTTGCACAGAACAGAGACAGATGGCGAGATTTGATAAAATATCTTTAAAAGAAAACTGCTAGAACAAAAATTCATATAGGAGAAGGTGTATCTTGGTCTACGCCCTATGGGCCGGTTACGGCTCGAAAGGTCAATAGATAGAATGTTATGCCTTCAGACCAAAATCTACAACTTTCACTTTCCGAATGATCATTGATGTAGCGATTAAAAATTGTGGAGAAACAAGACCACCTACGCCAGTAGGTTTGGTACCTGATGATGTTTGCACTACATCTACAATCGGAAGTTACTTTACTTCATGACGTATTTACTTTAATTGACTCATATCGGAGTTCAACCAGACAGGCGCCCATTATTTGTGAATTCTCAGATGAGATAATAGAGGGAGTTCTCTACACAGAGCACAAAACCCCTATTAAATGCAAGGGACATGAAATATTCTATAATAGGAACCGTTTCATATCATATCATATCATATCATATCATATCATATCATATCATGTCATGTCATATCATATCATATCATATCATATCATATCATATCATATCATATCATATCATATCATATCATATCATATCATATATATATATATATATATATATATATATATATATATATATATCTATCTATCTATCTATTGACCTTTCGAGCCGTAACCGGCCCATAGGGCGTAGACCAAGATACACCTTCTCCTATATGAATTTTTGTTCTAGCAGTTTTCTTTTAAAGATATTTTATCAAATCTCGCCATCTGTCTCTGTTCTGTGCAAGCAGTTCTATCTCATTGAGGGAGCCGATTCCTGCTGCTCTTGCCTCTCTCATCAATGTTCTTCTCAGTGTCTCCCTGGGTCTTCCTCTTTTTCTTTTACCTGTTGTTTCCCATATGAGGGCTTGCTTTGCTATTCGATTATTATCTCTTCTCATCACATGTCCAACGTATGACCATCGTCTTTTCTTTATTACTGAAGATATTAGTGGTTGATTGGCGATTTCTCTAATTTCCTCGTTTGTTTTGAATTCGTTCCATTCTATACCAAGTATTTTCCTTAGACATTTATTTTCGAATGCGTTCAACTTTGTTTCTATATCTCTTGTTGTTTTCCAGCTTTCACACGCATACGTAAGGGTTGATAGTACATTTGATTTGAATAGCCTAAGTTTTGTGTTTGTGCTAATGAGTTTTGATTTCCACAACTTTTCAAGGCTTCTGAAAGACATTGCTGCTTTAGCCAGTCTGATTCTAATTTCTTTGCTCGTATCCCCTTCTCGATCAATGTGACTTCCAAGATAGATGAAGTGATCGATCTCTTCTACTGGTTTGTTTTCCATGTATATTTTGTCACTTGTTGGAATTAAACTTTTCATGACTTTAGTCTTTTCATGATTGACCTCAAGCCCAATTTTGCTGGCTATTGATGATAGTTCATTTGTGTTTTCCTGCATCGTTTTTATCTGATTGCTGATGATATATATATCTGCGATCAAGACTCAATCGGAGTAGGATTCCAGACTCTCTCATGAAGTCAGCTGTCTGTTTAAGCGAATCGATTGCCCCATATAGTTTTTCTTCCAGGGAGGTGGGCGTGGACCACATTGCTCTTCTCAGGTCTGTGTACTGGGGGAAATCCTGTAGAACATGTTTTGTAGTCATATTGTCCAGTGTACAGTGGCATAGGCTGGTTTTACCTATTTTGAATTTGGTGAACATGTGATTTCTCATTCTATTGTGGCCAGTGCGTTGGCGAAGTATGATGACTTGATCTCTCCTTGATAGTTGGTGGTATCCGTCACTCTCGTTATGCTTTGGGTGTTCTCGTTTCCATTTTTCATGGAACTGACCCTTGAGGATGGATTTGGCTTCATCACAACTGAGCGGATGGTTCTCTTGTGGTAATATCCCTCCCTCTTTAGCTAATTTATCTGCGCGTTCGTTCCCGTGTATATTACAGTGTGATGGTATCCACTGAATAACTTCTCTCTGGAAGTTATTGCATAGTTGGTTCAGGGTAGTTCTCAAGTCATCTAGTTCATTGTTCTTGGGGCTTTTTAGAGCTGATAATACTGACAGTGCATCAGTCAGAGTCACCAATTTATTGTGCATGTTATTTTTGTGTTTAATAGCCAGTGTTGCAGCATCTCTGATGGCCTCAATTTCTGCTTTAAAGTTGTTTGATAATTTTCCAGTAGCTATTGACTTGGTGATCTCGTCCTGATTATTCAACGTCAAGAACACACCTCCCCCTCCATTTTTGGTGGCATTTGTAGCAGAGCCATATGTGTATATGTGGGACCAAGAGTCCTGTGATTAGGTATCGTGTATGTGTTTTTCTGCTACGCGTTTTCTTTCTGTGTCTGACTGGGTGCCTTTTATCATGATTCCTGTTATATTTTCTTTAAGTTCTGGTATTTTATGCTTTCCATGAGGAGACATATCAGATGGGCCCAAGGGTTTTATATCATATCATATCATATCATATCATATCATATCATATCATATCATATCATATCATATCATATCATGCCATGTCATGTCATGTCATATCATATCATAACATATCACATCACTGATGCTTGTAATTTTTACCCTGTTACCCCCATTGCATACTTCTCTGCTATTTCCCAATTTCACATGGGAATGTATTATTTATGAGCTAAACTTAAGAATGAACCAACTATTGTCGTCCGTCTCCCACAGGTCTAGTTACTCTATTTCAACTACGTTGAGATCAGGGACCACTAAAAATGCACCCCATCCCGCCTTGTAGATGGTACCCCGTGTTTGTACCGGTCTTTTCTGATCCATCAGACTGAAATCTTCCCCATGTTGCCCAATGCCACGTCTGGCTCTGTTTGCTCATGTTTTTACGCCCTAGTATACATTGCTCTATCTCAGCCGAATTCTTCACTACCATTCACACCTTGTTATCACCTACGAGTCCTATCAGACCTCTCGTCTAATCGCGTGAGTTGTTACCCTCCCCCCCACCCCCCTTTCCCGTACCTCACGTCTCATCACATCCACATTCGACTTCAGCCATCCACACAACGAGCTTCAAGATGGTCATATGTAAGTCTCATATTAATTTAACAATATGTTTAGCTGGCATATTTTTATATATCAACAGTTTTTATTCTCTGAATATGTAGTACATTTCTCTTTTATTTTATAATCTCATTTCTTATCCTTCTTATCGCTCTTTGACTTACTTGTCTCGCTCATTCTAGACGTAGTAGAGTTTATCTTTATCTTCTTGTCCGTTTATTGGACTCGTTTTGTTTTGGCCTAGTTTTGTGAAGAAGCCCGCATGTAGGCCGAAACGTCAATATTTGATTGTGCTACTATTTTTGTAAAAAAGCTGTAACTATTCCTAGTAGAAGTGTACGTTACACCCCACGATTAGATCATCACTAAAGAAAAACAACTCATCGCATCTCGGAGGAATCGAACAAGGGAATTTTATTCGTGAAATCATATACAGTGATAAAGAAGCAAAGTCACTCATCATACAACACAGAGGAAGACCAACAACATTTACTTAGAGAAGACAGGTGGAAGCAGAGATGAAGATGTTGGGGAAGACATGGAACGATATTAAAATAATGGCAAGAAATAGAATGGCTTGGTCAGTGTTTGTTGAAGACATATGCTCACAGGGAGCCAAACGATATATATATATAACTATACCAAGGGTGAAAAAATAAACAGAATGATAAAAAATAAATAAATCTACATAGATCTGTGGTCAGTGACAGAGAAAATGCCAGATTGGCATGTCCTCCACCGCTCGGCTTCTTGATTCATCAAGCCTGAAATGGGTTTCCGAGATTCCTTTACGTAACAAAACAAGAACCAGCCTGGCACATATACGGACGGTCAAGAGGAATGGTGGCCATAACCACATATACCGTACCCACCGCAGTCGAGAGTAGCCTTGATCTTTCCTTCTTCTCCTTCTTCCTCTTCTTCTTCTTCTTCTTTTTTTTCTTTTTTTCGTCTTCTTTCTTTCATCATTTGCCTTTCAGCATACCGTGGAGATATAATCTGTTGTCTTTTGCTCTTCTGTGTGCCTCTGATACTGGTATGTTACCTAGTGTTTCTAATATTCTGTCAATCCATCTTTTTGTGGTCGGCCTTTGAGTCTGGTGATCTCGCAACGTTTATTGAAGACTCGCTATGTTTATTGAAGACTCGCTACGTTTATTGAAGACTCGCTATGTTTATTGAAGACTCGCTACGTTTATTGAAGACTCGCTACGTTTATTGAAGACTCGCTACGTTTATTGAAGACTCGCTATGTTTATTGAAAACTCGCTACGTTTATTGAAGACTCGCTACGTTTATTGAAGACTCGCTATGTTTATTGAAGACTCGCAATGTTTATTGAAGACTCGCTATGTTTATTGAAGACTCGCAATGTTTATTGAAGACTCGCTACGTTTATTGAAGACTCGCTACGTTTATTGAAGACTCGCTACGTTTATTGAAGACTCGCTATGTTTATTGAAGACTCGCTACGTTTATTGAAGACTCGCTATGTTTATTGAAGACTCGCTATGTTTATTGAAGACTCGCTACGTTTATTGAAGACTCGCAATGTTTATTGAAGACTCGCTATGTTTATTGAAGACTCGCTACGTTTATTGAAGACTCGCTACGTTTATTGAAGACTCGCTACGTTTATTGAAGACTCGCAATGTTTATTGAAGACTCGCTATGTTTATTGAAGACTCGCTATGTTTATTGAAGACTCGCAACGTTTATTGAAGACTCGCTATGTTTTATTTTAATCTTTCTGCCTTATCACGTGACCAAACTTTTTTTTCTGTTTTTTTTTCTGCATGTATTCTATGGCGGGAATTACTCCTAGATTTTCTCTTAGTTCTTCATTTCTGATCTGATCTCACAGGCTGTTTCCTGTCATTTAAGACATTTAATCTCCGTAGTGGTTCTTTCTTTCTGGAAATGAAAAACGATTAAATTCACCTTAAAATGTTTACTGTAAAAGAAATTGACAGACACGATCTTACAACTGCGAAAATAAATGTATATTACGGGAAAATGTCTTATAATCTGTTATTATTGTTTTCAAATACAAAACAAAATCATTAATGTTACAATTAATATAAAAATATATAAATTTGGTGAAGATCCAGTTTACAATCCTTGCCTGGAGAAAGGGCGTGTATTTTGTTTCACCACAGCAGAAAATTGGCAATGTCTGAGTCCTGAGGCATTTCAAGCAAATTGGCAAAGTTTGGCTGACGTTGATGATTCAATCATTTCGTGTTGGCCTGGAACACAAGTTACTGACTAGCGATGAGAACTGAATGACAGCAGAAACTAGAACAAAAGATCTATCGCTGGACTCTTTCAAACTGAGTAATTGTCTTTTATATTTCTTGAGAGATATCTTTGTCTGGAATGTATTACTTTGAAACTGTGCATGTTTTCACTTATTTTATGAGATAATTCTTACAATTCTAATTTGTGAATAACTGGAGGCTGCAGAAATGTGGTTTTACAGAAGAATGATGAGAATACCATGGACAGCTAAGAACGTTAATGAAAACGTTCTGAAAGAGGTCAAAGCAAAAAGAGAACTAATTTCCAATAATAGGAAGACACGATCATCATTTTTTGGCCAAGCAAATAAAGGAACAGCTGGAATATATTTTAACAACTGGAAAAATTGAGGGATGAAGAGATAGAGGGAAGCAAAAAGAAACAATAACAAGCAGTTTAAGAGAATTGCTTGGTAGAAGGTCAACAACAGAAACGATAAATAACTGTCTAGATCAACAGCTATGGAGAAACATGATCACCTATGCCAGTAGGCATATTATATGATGATAATGATCAAGTTGTGGATCTCTTTTATGTTGTGCTAATTTCCTTTTTCCTGGAAACTTACATGTTTCGGTATGATAATTATAGAGTGGTGCTTCGTACTTCAAATATTGAACTCCTTCCAGGAGGTCATTCGATGACTAATTTGTTCGAAAGCGTAAAGAAACTGTTTGAAGTTTGAATCACTTTTCCTCATTAGAAGTAAACTAAAGTGAATTAGGTAACACAACAGGTAACCCAAGTGTGGTAGTGAAGAGGGAAGTGAAGAGATGAAGACAGGTAACAAAAGTTTGGTAGTGACGAGGGAAGTGAAGAGATAAGGACAGATAACAAAAGTTTGGTAGTAACGAGGGAAGTGAAGAGTGAAATAAAGAGATGAGGACAGGTAACACAAGTTTGGTAGTGACAAGGGAAGTGAAGACTGAAGTGAAGAGATGAGGACAGGTAACACAAGTTTGGTAGTGACAAGGGAAGTGAAGAGATGAGGACAGGTAACACAAGCTTGGTAGTAACGAGGGAAGTGAAGAGTGAAGTAAAGAGATGAGGACAGGTAACACAAGTTTGGTAGTGACAAGGGTAGTGAAGAGGGAAGTGAAGAGATGAGGACAGGTAACAAAAGTTTGGTAGTAACGAGGGAAGTAAAGAGTGAAGTAAAGAGATGAGGACAGGTAACACAAGTTTGGTAGTGACAAGGGAAGTGAAGAGTGAAGTGAAGAGGTGAGGACAGGTAACACAGGTTTGGTAGTGACAAGGGAAGTGAAGAGTGAAGTGAAGAGATGAGGACAGGTAACACAAGTTTGTTTGTGACAAGGGAAGTGAAGAGTGAAGTGAAGAGATGAGGACAGGTAATACAAGTTTAGTAGTGAAGAGGGAAGTGAAGAGGGAAGTGAAGAGATGAGGACAGGTAACACAAGTTTGGTAGTGACAAGGGAAGTGAAGAGTGAAGTGAAGAGATGATGACAGGTAACACAAGTTTGGTAGTGACGAGGGAAGTGAAGAGTGAAGTGAAGAGATGAGGACAGGTAACACAAGTTTGGTAGTGAAGAGGGAAGTGAAGAGATGAGAACAGGTAACACAAGTTTGGTAGTGACAAGGGAAGTGAAGAGTGAAGTGAAGAGATGAGGACAGGTAACACAAGTTTGGTAGTGACAAGGGAATTGAAGAGTGAAGTGAAGAGGTGAGGACAGGTAACACAGGTTTGATAGTGACAAGGGAAGTGAAGAGTGAAGTGAAGAGATGAGGACAGGTAACACAAGTTTGGTAGTGAAGAGAGAAGTGAAGAGATGAGAACAGGTAACACAAGTTTGGTAGTGAAGAGGGAAGTAAAGAGTGAAGTGAAGAGATGATGACAGGTAACACAAGTTTGGTAGTGACGAGGGAAGTGAAGAGTGAAGTGAAGAGATGAGAACAGGTAACACAAGTTTGGTAGTGAAGAGGGAAGTGAAGAGATGAGAACAGGTAACACAAGTTTGGTAGTGACAAGGGAAGTGAAGAGTGAAGTGAAGAGATGAGGACAGGTAACACAAGTTTGGTAGTGACAAGGGAATTGAAGAGTGAAGTGAAGAGGTGAGGACAGGTAACACAGGTTTGGTAGTGACAAGGGAAGTGAAGAGTGAAGTGAAGAGATGAGGACAGGTAACACAAGTTTGGTAGTGAAGAGGAAAGTGAAGAGATGAGAACAGGTAACACAAGTTTGGTAGTGACGAGGGAAGTGAAGAGTGAAGTGAAGAGATGAGGATAGGTAACGCAAGTTTGGTAGTGAAGAGGGAAGTGAAGAGATGAGAACAGGTAACACAAGTTTGGTAGTGACAAGGGAAGTGAAGAGTGAAGTGAAGAGATGAGGACAGGTAACATAAGTTTGGTAGTGACAAGGGAATTGAAGAGTGAAGTGAAGAGGTGATGACAGGTAACACAGGTTTGGTAGTGACAAGGGCAGTGAAGAGTGAAGTGAAGAGATGAGGACAGGTAACACAAGTTTGGTAGTGAAGAGGGAAGTGAAGAGATGAGAACAGGTAACACAAGTTTGGTAGTGACAAGGGAAGTGAAGAGTGAAGTGAAGAGATGAGGACAGGTAACACAGGTTTGGTAGTGACAAGGGAATTGAAGAGTGAAGTGAAGAGATGAGGACAGGTAACACAAGTTTGTTTGTGACAAGGGAAGTGAAGAGTGAAGTGAAGAGATGAGGACAAGTAATACAAGTTTAGTAGTGAAGAGGGAAGTGAAGAGGGAAGTGAAGAGATGAGGACAGGTAACACAAGTTTGGTAGTGACAAGGGAAGTGAAGAGATGAGGACAGGTAACACAAGTTTGGTAGTAACGAGGGAAGTGAAGAGTGAAGTAAAGAGATGAGGACAGGTAACACAAGTTTGGTAGTGACAAGGGAAGTGAAGAGTGAAGTGAAGAGATGATGACAGGTAACACAAGTTTGGTAGTGACGAGGGAAGTGAAGAGTGAAGTGAAGAGTTGAGGACAGGTAACACAAGTTTGGTAGTGAAGAGGGAAGTGAAGAGATGAGAACAGGTAACACAAGTTTGGTAGTGACAAGGGAAGTGAAGAGTGAAGTGAAGAGATGAGGACAGGTAACACAAGTTTGGTAGTGACAAGGGAATTGAAGAGTGAAGTGAAGAGGTGAGGACAGGTAACACAGGTTTGGTAGTGACAAGGGAAGTGAAGAGTGAAGTGAAGAGATGAGGACAGGTAACACAAGTTTGTTTGTGACAAGGGAAGTGAAGAGTGAAGTGAAGAGATGAGGACAGGTAATACAAGTTTAGTAGTGAAGAGGGAAGTGAAGAGGGAAGTGAAGAGATGAGGACAGGTAACACAAGTTTGGTAGTGACAAGGGAAGTGAAGAGTGAAGTGAAGAGATGATGACAGGTAACACAAGTTTGGTAGTGAAGAGATGAGAACAGGTAACACAAGTTTGGTAGTGACAAGGGAAGTGAAGAGTGAAGTGAAGAGATGAGGACAGGTAACACAAGTTTGGTAGTGAAGAGAGAAGTGAAGAGATGAGAACAGGTAACACAAGTTTGGTAGTGAAGAGGGAAGTGAAGAGGGAAGTGAAGAGATGAGGACAGGTAACACAAGTTTGGTAGTGACAAGGGAAGTGAAGAGTGAAGTGAAGAGATGATGACAGGTAACACAAGTTTGGTAGTGACGAGGGAAGTGAAGAGTGAAGTGAAGAGATGAGGACAGGTAACACAAGTTTGGTAGTGAAGAGGGAAGTGAAGAGATGAGAACAGGTAACACAAGTTTGGTAGTGACAAGGGAAGTGAAGAGTGAAGTGAAGAGATGAGGACAGGTAACACAAGTTTGGTAGTGACAAGGGAATTGAAGAGTGAAGTGAAGAGATGAGGACAGGTAACACAGGTTTGGTAGTGACAAGGGAAGTGAAGAGTGAAGTGAAGAGATGAGGACAGGTAACACAAGTTTGTTTGTGACAAGGGAAGTGAAGAGTGAAGTGAAGAGATGAGGACAGGTAATACAAGTTTAGTAGTGAAGAGGGAAGTGAAGAGGGAAGTGAAGAGATGAGGACAGGTAACACAAGTTTGGTAGTGACAAGGGAAGTGAAGAGATGAGGACAGGCAACACAAGTTTGGTAGTGAAGAGGGAAGTGAAGAGATGAGGACAGGTAACACAAGTTTGGTAGTGACAAGGGAAGTGAAGAGGGAAGTTAAGAGATGAGGACAGGTAACACAAGTTTGGTAGTGACGAGGGAAGTGAAGAGTGAAGTGAAGAGATGAGGACAGGTAACAAGTTTGGTAGTGACGAGGGAAGTGAAGAGATAAATTATAAATAAGAGAAGAGAATGCCAATACGAATTTAAAAAGTGAAGAAAAATGTTTAAAAATGAGAGCAAAGGTAAAATAAATGAAGATAGAAAAGAGAAGTGATAAAAATAGCACAGATTAAGGATTTATTTGAAAACAAAATACGAAAAATAAAATGAAGATAAATCAAGGAGAAGGAGGAAGATAAAGACATGGAAGAGTGGAGACCGCAGAAAAAAGAAAGAGCAGAATGATGAAACTGGAAAATAGAAATATGAAAGAAAGAAAAGAAACGTTACAAATAGAAAGTAAAGAAACAAAACGAAAAATAAAACAAGAAGAGGGAGGATAAAAGATTGAAATATAAAAGATTAGAAATGATCAAATTGGTTTGGAAAAGATAAAAGATTGGTGTTGAAGCCAGAGAACGGGTGATAGAAGTATGAAAGGATGCCTATATAAGATACATATTTAAGGAGAAGTAGGGGTAACAGCAAGAAAGGATCAGAAAGGAAAGAAAGAAAATATAACTTTACCGTGCGAATAAAAAAAAAAAGGATGAAAAATCAAGAGAAAAGAAATGAAAGAAAATTAAAAAGACACAATTTGAAAGTACGAAACGTGAGGAAAGGAGAGCCTGGAGGGCAAAGGGTGTTAAAAAAAAAAAACAATGAATGAGCAAAAGATAAGACAGAGACACGTGACACGACAGTTTTAGGAGCGAAAGTCAACACGAGAATTTTTAAATCAACACCAGGGACAGAAAGTTGCGTCGAGTCTTGATTGATAATGCCTGCCTGCCCCCTGCGACAATTAAAGAGAAAGGTCAGGAATCAAACAACGGACAAAATGAATAATGCACATCTAATTTGTTGTTACTAATATATCTTCACTAAACTGTTTCTATCCATCAATGTACAATCGTCCTTTTTATTTCTCTATCCCTCTCTTTATTATATATATATATATATATATATATATATATATATATATATGCTTGTTAAATTTGTATCTCATTTCCTATTTCATGAATTCTTTAATATTTTCTATATTTATCTTTACTTCCTAATTCTCCTCGTTTTCGAATATATTTCTATAATTTTATGCTTTTCAATCTATCCTTATGTACCTTTCTTTCTTTCTTTCTTTCTTTCTTTCTTTCTTTCTTTCATGAAAAGAACAGATCAGAAGAACACGAGAAAGAAAAGAATGAAAACAAAAATCTGACATTAGACTCATGGAATGACAGGTCCAGTCTCCACTGTTATGATTAGTAGCAAATGGTCCCTAGTTTCGTTTACCTCGTCTGTTGTTGCTACATTCTGTGAGACTGTTGTTGCTACATTCTGTGAGACTGTTGTTGCTACATTCTGAGAGACTGTTATTGTAACATTCTGAGAGGCTGTTGTTGCTACATTCTGTGAACATTCTGAGAGACTGTTGTTGCTACATTCTGAGAGACTGTTATTGCTACATTCTGAGAGACTGTTATTGCTACATTCTGAGAGACTGTTGTTGTTACATTCTGAGAGGCTGTTATTGTTACATTCTGTGAGACTGTTATTGTTACATTCTAAAAGGCTGTTGTTGCTAAATTCTATGAGGTCATTAATTAATTTGATGGTTAAAAACTTATTTCCAATATCCTTTACATCTTCTGTTATTGCTACATTCTGATAGGCTGCTATTGCCACATTCTGACAGGCTGTTATTAGTACATCTCTTAAATGTAATCTCCCTGCCATGATGCTGTCAATCTCTTGCTTTATAGCTCATTATACCAGCTTTTATGAGCCAATCTTAATCTGACTCTTTTCTACAATGTCCTCTCTCATTTATCGAGCAAACCTATCTACTGTGCTCATGATAGTAATAAACTATGAGTAAAACTGTTTTCTCTTTGTGTTCTGTCGAGCTGGTTAGTCACAGAATGAATACAATCTCGCTGAGACCTGTCAATATAATTAATTAGGCATGCCGAAGAGTCTACGGTACTGTTAGTCGCAACACGATTCTGTACTCCGCTCGGCTCATGCTTATAAAATCTAGTTAGTTTTTTTTTCTCTCTCTCTATCTATCTATCTCTCTTTCTCTCCTCTCTCTCTCTCTCTCTCTCTCTCTCTCTCTCTCTCTCCACCCCCATTCATTTTCCTTCTTTTATTTGCAAGAAAACAACTGGGTCAGGAAACAAACTTGTGACCAGGGGAAGATAAACACGTCGGGTTCTTTTCAATTAGGGCGAATGTAAATTTGAAGGTTGTCTGCCCCTACCTTAAATGAGACCCTTTGAATTGCTGGTACGTGTTGGATATAAAGTACATTCCGAGACAAAACGCTTCAGAGCGAGGGCTGACCCTGTGTGTTTGGTACACTGGCCGCCTCCAATTTTTTTTTTTTTTTTTTAAAAAGAAGGAAAATTTGAAGCATACAATTCTATTACTTCATTTATTCCTTTCTTACATTTTTATGGTAGAATTCTGTAGCCAGTCACTTAGTTTGACTGCATAGCATTACTTGCTTATGGCGAGGCATGTACCGTTCGGTCTCAAACGATATGTAGTCGTTTCTAGGCTTCGAAGAGGTCTTTTATTAAAACAATGTACAATTATAGTGACAATAAACAACTCGAAAGCAACAATAAAAGACTCATCCGCAATAGCAAACTGAAAGAAGTAATGGTAGCAACAAACAAAAAGAAACCACCGGAATGCACTATAAAGACAAGTGGAACAATATTAATTCAGGTAAATGAATTTAGATATCCGGGAACATTGTTAAACACAGATGGTAGACGCATAACTGAGGTGATATGCAGAATGCCTCAGACAAAAACAGCGTTCCAAAAAATGTGTAAGATACTGTGCAATCCATTTTTGACAATAGAAACAAGAAAAAGAGTTCTTAATTGTTATGTAGAACCGGTCTTGACTTATGGATGTGAATCATGGACAATAGGACAAGAGACAAGAAAATCACTGCAGGCTGTAGAATTGTGGTTTTACAGAAGAATGTTGATAATACCATGGACAGCTAAGAAGAGTGATGAAAACATTCTGAAAGAGGCCAAAGTAAAGAGAGTGCTAATTTCCAATATTAGGAAGAAATCATTTTTTAACCATGCAATGAGAAGGGAACAGCTGGAATATATTGTAACAACTGGGAAAACTGAGGGATGGAGATAAAGAAGGAAGCAAAGAGAAAATATACCAGACAGTTTAAGAGAAATGGCTTGGCAGAAGGTCAACAACAGAAATAATAAATAATTGTCGAGATCGAGTGTTGTGGAGAAACATGATCACCTACGCTTGCAGGCATGGTACTGCTGATGATGGCTTGAAGAATGTCCTGGAATAACCATTAAAGCGTCAGTGTAGCATAATGTCAATAACACATCCGACAAATGAACATACAAGATAAGACTCTACATCAGGTCATGTGCCTCTTCAGTTTTGCAAATATTCGTGTTATCTGTTAAGTATAGTATAGCGATCAGATAGAAAGTGGCGGTTGTCGTTGACTCATTGTCTGCAAGTCATGGTGGTATTTATGAAGCTATGATATCAGTGTGTTTTTGGCTCCGACGAAACACGTTTTTTACTTCGCATCCTCTTGTCTAGATCTGAACCTAATTTCTCTGATTCAGCGAATTCTGGTGGCCTCTCGTCTTGGGGAACCCACAAAAGATGGCAACCCACAAGAAAAATGGCAACTAACGAGAAAGTGGTAACCGCTAGAAAATGTCAACCAACAAGAAATTTGCAACATACGAGAAGCTGACAACCCGGTAGAAACTGGCAACCGACTAGAAACTGGTAACCCACTAGACACTGGCAGAGCACTACAGAATTGGCAATCCGCTATAAACAGGCAATCTACTAAAAGTGGTAGCCTGCTAGAAAATGGCAATCAATTATAAACAAGCAACACACTGGATACTGACAACCCACCAGATACTGACAACCCACTAGATACTGACAACACACTGGATACTGACAACCCACTAGATACTGACAACCCACTAGTTACTGACAACCCACTGGATACTGACAACCCACTAGATACTGACAACCCACTGGATACTGATAACCCACTAGATACTGACAACCCACTGGATACTGACAACCCACTAGATACTGACAACCCACTAGATACTGACAACCTACTAGATACTGACAACCCACTAGATACTGACAATCCACTAGATACAGACAACCTACTAGATACTGACAACCCACTGGATACTGATAAACTACTAGATACTGACAACCCACTAGATACTGACAACCCACTAGATACAGACAACCCACTTGATACTGACAACCCACTAGATATTGACAACCCACTAGATACAGACAACCTACTAGATACTGACAACCCACTAAATACAGACAACCCACTTGATACTGACAACCCACTTGTCACTGACAACCCACTGGATACTGACAACCTACTAGATACTGACAACCTACTAGATAATGACAACCCACTAGATACAGACAACCCACGGGATACTGACAACCTACTAGAAACTGACAACCTACATGATACTGACAACCCACTAGATACTGACAACCTACTAGATACTGACAATCCACTAGATACTGAAAACCAACTGAATACTGACAACCTACTAGATACTGACAATCCACTAGATATTGACAACCTACTAGTTACTGACAATCCACTAGATACTGACAACCTACTAGATACTGACAACCTACTAGATACTGAAAACTTACTAGATACTGACAACCCACTAGATACTGACAATCCACTAGATACTGACAATCCACTAGATACTGACAACCTGCTAGATACTGACAACCTACTAGATACTGACAACCCACTAGATACTGACAATCCACTAGATACTGACAATCCACTAGATACTGACAACCTACTAGATACTGACAATCCAATAGATACTGACAATCCACTAGATACTGACAATCCACTAGATACTGACAACCTACTAGATACTGACAATCCACTAGATACTGACAACATACTAGATACTGACAATCCAATAGATACTGACAACCTACTAGATACTGACAATCCACTAGCTACTGACAACCTACTAGATACTGACAATCCAATAGATACTGACAATCCACTAGATACTGACAATCCACTAGATACTGACAACCAACTGAATACTGACAACCTACTAGTTACTGACAATCCACCCCCATCAAGGCCAGCTCCTTGTCGTGGGGATGGGGCTTAACAGTCACCAGGGACTGAAAACCAAGACTGGCCAGGCCTTCCTACACCCGTGCAAGACCACAGTCTGCTCTAGCAATTTTAAGTGCTGAAGTCGGAGGCAACCAGCCAAAAGGCGCACTACAAAAATCAGGATGCCACGCACTCACGCCAATGGGAAGCATGCCTATAACTGCAAATCGATATGGCACTCGCCCTGTGATGGACACTCAGGCAGGTGCAGCGCCGGGCCCTCAGCCTCGAAAGGGCCCAACCTATATTACTGGATGTCCTTCTCAATCGCTCTGTGGAGTCAGGGGGCGAGAGAATAGAGTTACTGGCCAACCCAAAATAAGACCACTCAAAATAATGCACTGGAATGCTGAAGGCATCAACAGCAAAAGAGATGGGTACAGTAAAAAGATAGAATTAGAAAATATCCTGCATGAAGAACAAGTAAGCATATGCTGTTTGCAGGAAACCCATCTAAACAACGACATAGCCTTGAAGATTAGGGGATACCAGTGCTACCGATCTGACAGGAAAAACAGACAAAAGGGCGGAATACTGACTCTTGTAAGGAACAACATTAATGCATGTCAGATTGAAGTGTATATGGATGGGGCGGAATATCAAATACTGCACCTCAGGACAGGAAATACAGACTTCCATCTACTAAACTACTACTGTCCGAGTGACCGCCCACTAGCACTAGACACAATTACATTAAAAGAAAGAATAATTGTATGTGGAGACTTTAACAGCCATTCACAGAGCTGGGGCTATGAAGATATGGACAAGAGAGGTGAAGAACTTGAAAATTGGCAGGATGACAATGGGCTTATACTATTAAACCAGGCAACAGATCCACCAACATTCTATTCCAGATCATGGCATACCACATCTACACCAGACCTTGCTTTCCATTCACCAGACCTGGATTGGAATATCACACGTATTGTTGGGAAACAACTTGGAGGCAGCGACCACCGACCTGTCTTTTTAGTGGTGCAAAATGAGGCCGTCAGGGAGAGCAGCACTCTCTCCAGATGGAATTACAAAAAGGCAGACTGGAAAATGTATCAACATTACACCAGTGTACTGACTAAAGATCTAAATACAGACAGAGACATCAACAAAATAGTTGATGAATTCAGTAGACTAATAATACAAGCTGCCAGTGAAACAATACCCAGAGGGGCACGGAAACACTACAAACCATACTGGAATAGTGAACTAGAGCAACTGCACAATGACATGGAAACATCTCGAAAACAAGCAGAAAATAACCCCTGCCAGGAACACCACAATAACTATCAGCATGCTAAAGCCAAATTTCAATGGGCTAAACTACAAGCCAGACGGAGAAGTTGGAAAGAGAAAACAGAGTACATGAATCTAGAACGAGACACAAGAAAAGTGTGGAAGCTTGTAAAACAGCTGAATGATGAGGGTACAGAAGGGAACACAAAAATTACCCTGAAGAAGGATGGAAACATTCTAACAGGTAAACATGCAGCAAATCACTTTGCAGACTCCTTTGCAAATGACAACAATATTGAAATTAGCCTAGAGAAACGTCAAGAGACCCGTCTAAAACAACAAAATGCAAGACAAGAAGAGACTGCACATGAAGTCATGGAAATACCCATTACACAAAGAGAGCTAGAGCTGGCAATATCCAAATTAAAAATGAAAAAGTCACCAGGTAGTGATGGAGTGTCTAATGAAATGATTAAGAACTTGGGAACTGCAGCTAAAGCAAAACTACTGCAGATCTACAACATTTGCTGGATCACAGGTAAAGTGCCACAGGCATGGAGAGAAGCAATTATGATACCATTACTAAAGCCAGGAAAAGATGGTTCAATGACATCCAGCTATAGACCAATCAGCCTTACAAGCTGTTTGTGTAAAACAATGGAACGTATAATCAATCTCAGACTGCAGTGGTACCTGGAAAGTGAAAATCTCCTTGTCCCACAACAAGCAGGCTTTAGACAGTGTTACTCTACCGAAGATCAGGCAACCTATCTTTCCCAGGAAATTGAGGATGCGTTTCAAGAAAAGAAACTGGTACTAGCAGCATGGATAGACCTAAAGAAAGCATTTGATAAGGTATGGAAGGAAGGGCTTTTGAAGAAACTGAGAAATTATGGAGTAAATGGCAGGATGTACAAATGGGTCAAAGCATACCTGCATAACAGGAGAGCCAGAGTGCAACTGGATGGTCTTAAGAGTAAGAAGGTCTTACTGCGCCAGGGCGTTCCACAGGGAGGGGTACTATCTCCAACACTTTTTCTGATCTACATCAATGACCTAGTTACTGAACTACCACATGGTATCAAAGTGGCAATGTATGCAGATGACTTGGTAATGTGGTGCACAGAGGAGTATGCAACAGTGGCCTCCAAATTGTTACAAAGAGCTATGAATGCACTGAATTCATGGACAAATAGATGGTGTATCAGCATCAATACAGACAAATGCAGTACTACACTTTTCACTCTTTCCCCAAAACAAAAAGCAGGAGCCATCTATATAAACAATGAGCCTGTGAAAGAAGACATACAGGCTACGTATCTCGGAGTTACATTTGATAACAAACTATCTTGGAAACAGCAGATAAATAAGGCAACCCAAAAAGCAAGGAGAAAATTGGCTATTCTAAGAAAGCTGTGTGGAACTACGTGGGGTGCGAGTGGGAAAATACTCAGTAAAGTTTACCAACAGAGTATACGCCCACATTTAGAATATGGATCATCTGCATGGTGTTCAGCATCAAACACCACACTTCAAGAACTGGATAAAGTACAAAACCAGGCACTTAGGGTCATCACAGGAGCAATGAAATCAACACCAATATTAGAGATGGAGAAATTGTGGAGGATACCAGCACTGAGAGAACGGAGGGACACAAAGGTGCTGATACAGGCAGAAAAATTTGCTTGCATGCCGAGACATCCAATGAAGGACCGATTCCAAAATCTTGCATTGGGACGACTTAAGAGAAGCAGTTTTATCCACCAAGCCAAGCGTATTAGTAGACAAACACCAGACATGCCAAGAGCTGTTAACCCCCTACTGCCCATACCAGAACAGACTCCCTGGACAGAGGAATCTGGATTATCAGTTCAAATACGGACAGAAGTGAAAGGAATAGTTGATAAAGAGGAACAGAATAGTCTACAGCGAAAAACAATAACTCTCAGTTTCCTGGATGAAGAATACCCACAAGACCTATGGATTCGTGTGTATACAGATGGATCAGCACAGAATGCAGTAAAAAATGGGGGAGCAGGTGCATATATAGAATACCCAAATAACACTAGGGATATGAATAAAATAGCAACAGGGAAATATTGTCACAATTATGATGCAGAAATACAAGCAATAAAGTTAGCAATAGAAAAACTGCTGAACATTAATCTTAGCCCGCAGCCTGTAGTGTTTTTGACAGATGCAAGATCAGTACTCCAGGCACTACAATCCAGAAAATTACCACATCTGCAGACCTTATTGACTGAACTCTGCAAGCACCACAGGGTTGCCCTGCAGTGGATCCCATCTCACTGTGGAATACCAGGAAATGAGAAAGCAGATCAGTTGGCAAAGGAAGGTTCAACAGGCACACAACTAGATACACCTGTTACATACCATCATAAGAAACAGATAATCAAATCAATCAGAGGACCACAAGCCCCAAATCAGGATGCCTTTTATAATATGAATAGATATGAACAAGTTATCATTATACGTCTCAGAACAGGACACAATCGACTCCATAGTCACATGTATACAAAATTCAAGATCGGCACCTCAACTACTTGTACATGTGGACAGGCGCCCCAGACTGCTGAACACATACTTCAAGACTGCACTGAATATAGTAGACTGAGGAAAATCCATTGGCCCATAGATACAACACTACAGACAAAACTATATGGGCCACTGCAAGAATTACAAAAGACAGTAACATTTATACAGGAAACGACATTGCAGATATAGACAATGCTTCAGGCGAACGAAAGATAGATAGATAGACTGACAATCCACTAGACACTGACAACATACTAGATACTGACAATCCAATAGATACTGACAACCTACTAGATACTTACAATCCACTAGCTACTGACAACCTACTAGATACTGACAATCCAATAGATACTGACAATCCACTAGATACTGACAATCCACTAGATACTGACAACCAACTGAATACTGACAACCTACTAGTTACTGACAATCCACTAGATACTGACAATCCACAAGATACTGAAAGTCCACTAGATACTGACAACCCACTAGATACTCACAACCTACTAGAAACTGAAAATCCACTAGATACTGACAACCTACTAGATACTGACAATCCACTAGATACTGATAATCCACTAGATACTGACAATCTACTAGATACTGACAACCTACTAGATAATGACAACCTACTAGATACTGACAACCTACTAGATAATGACAACCTACTAGATACTGACAACCTACTAGATAATGACAACCTACTAGATACTGACAACCTACTAGATAATGACAACCTACTAGATACTGACAACCTACTAGATACTGACAACCCACTAGATACCGACAACCTACTAGAAACTGACAACCTACTAGATACCAACAACCTACTAGATACTGACAACCTACTAGATACCGACAACCTACTAGATACTGACAATCCACTAGATACCGACAACCTACTAGATACCGACAACCTACTAGATACCGACAACCTACTAGATACTGACAATCCACTAGATACTGACAATCCACTAGATACCGACAACCTACTAGATACCGACAACCTACTAGATACTGACAATCCACTAGATACTGACAACCTACTAGATACCGACAACCTACTAGATACTGACAACCTACTAGATACTGACAACCTACTAGATACCGACAACCTTCTAGATACTGACAACCTACTAGATACCGACAACCTACTAGATACTGACAATCCACTAGATACTGACAACCTACTAGATACCGACAACCTACTAGATACTGACAACCTTCTAGATACTGACAACCTACTAGATACTGACAATCCACTAGATACCGACAACCTACTAGATACTGACAATCCACTAGATACTGACAACCTACTAGATACTGACAACCCACTAGATACTGACAATCCACTAGATACCGACAACCTACTAGATACTGACAATCCACTAGATACTGACAATCCACTAGATACCGACAACCTACTAGATACTGACAATCCACTAGATACTGACAATCCACTAGATACCGACAACCTACTAGATACTGACAACCTACTAGATACTGACAACCCACTAGATACTGACAATCCACTAGATACCGACAACCTACTAGATACTGACAACCTACTAGATACTGACAATCCACTAGATACCGACAACCTACTAGATACTGACAATCCACTAGATACCGACAACCTACTAGATACTGACAATCCACTAGATACCGACAACCAACTAGATACTGACAATCCACTAGATACCGACAACCAACTAGATACTGACAATCCACTAGATACCGTCAACCTACTAGATACTGACAATCCACTAAATACCGACAACCTACTAGATACTGACAATCCATTAGATACCGACAACCTACTAGATACTGACAATCCACTAGATACTGACAACCTACTAGATACTGACAATCCACTAGATACTGACAACCTACTAGATACTGACAATCCACTAGATACCGACAACCTACTAGATACTGACAATCCACTAGATACTGACAACCTACTAGATACTGACAATCCACTAGACACTGACAACCTACTAGATACTGACAACCTACTAGATACTGACAACCTACTAGATACTGACAATCAACTAGATACTGACAATCCACTAGATACCGACAACCTACTAGATACCGACAACCTACTAGATACTGACAACCTACTAGATACTGACAATCCACTAGATACCGAAAACCTACTAGATACTGACAACCTACTAGATACTGACAATCCACTAGATACTGACAACCTACTAGATACTGACAATCCACTAGATACTGACAACCTACTAGATACTGACAATCCACTAGATACTGACAACCTACTAGATACTGACAATCCACTAGATACTGACAACCTACTAGATACTGACAATCCACTAGATACTGACAACCTACTAGATACTGACAATCCACTAGATACTGACAACCTACTAGATACTGACAATCCACTAGATACCGACAACCTACTAGATACTGACAATCCACTAGATACTGACAACCTACTAGATACTGACAATTCACTAGATACCGAAAACCTACTAGATACTGACAACCTACTAGATACAAACAATCCACTAGATACTGACAACCTACTAGATACTGACAATTCACTAGATACCGAAAACCTACTAGATACTGACAACCTACTAGATACAAACAATCCACTAGATACTGACAACCTACTAGATACTGACAATTCACTAGATACCGAAAACCTACTAGATACAAACAATCCACTAGATACTGACAACCTACTAGATACTGACAATCCACTAGATACTGACAACCTACTAGATACTGACAATCCACTAGATACCGACAACCTACTAGATACTGACAATCCACTAGATACCGACAACCTACTTGATACTGATAACCTACTAGATACTGACAATCCACTAGATACCGACAACCTACTAGATACTGACAATCCACTAGATACCGACAACCTACTAGATACTGACAATCCACTAGATACCGACAACCTACTTGATACTGATAACCTACTAGATACTGACAACCTACTAGATACTGACAATCCACTAGATACCGACAACCTACTAGATACTGACAATCCACTAGATACCGACAATCTACTAGATACTGACAATCCACTAGATACCGACAACCTACTAGATACTGACAATCCACTAGATACCGACAACCTACTTGATACTGATAACCTACTAGATACTGACAACCTACTAGATACTGACAATCCACTAGATACCGACAACCTACTAGATACTGACAATCCACTAGATACCGACAACCTACTAGATACTGACAATCCACTAGATACCGACAACCTACTAGATACTGACAATCCACTAGATACCGACAACCTACTAGATACTGACAATCCACTAGATACCGACAACCTACTAGATACTGACAATCCACTAGATACTGACAACATACTAGATACTGACAACCTACTAGATACCGACAACCTACTAGATACCGACAATCTACTAGATACCGATTACCTACTAGATACTGACCACCTACTAGATACTGACAACCTACTAGATACTGACAATCCACTAGATACTGACAATCCAATAGATACCGACAATCCACTAGATACTGACAACCTACTAGATACTGACAATCAACGAGATACCGACAACCTACTAGATACAAACAATTCACTAGATACCGAAAACCTACTAGATACTGACAACCTACTAGATACTGACAATCCACTAGATACCGACAACCTACTAAATACTGACAATCCACTAGATACCGACAACCTACTAGATACTGACAACCTACTAGATACTGACAATCCATTAGATACTGACAACCTACTAGATACTGACAATCCATTAGATACTGACAACCTACTAGATACTGACAACCTACTAGATACTGACAACAAACTAGATACTGACAATACACTAGATACTGACAACCTACTAGATACTGACAACCTACTAGATACTGACCACCTACTAGATACTGACAATCCACTAGATACTGACAACCTACTAGATACTGAGCACCTACTAGATACTGACAATCCACTAGATACTGACAACAAACTAGATACTGACAATTCACTAGATACTGACAATTCACTAGATACTGACAACCCACTAGATACTGACAACCTACTAGATACTGACAACCTACTAGATACTGACAATTCACTAGATACCGACAATCCACTAGATACTGACAACCTACTAGATACTGACAACCTTCTAGGCACTGACAACCCACTAGATACTGACAACCTACTTGATACTGACAATCCACTAGATACTGAAAACCCACTAAATACTGGCAACCCATTAGATACTGGCAACCCACTAGATACTGGCACTCCATTAGATACTGGCAACCGACTAGATACTGGCAATTCACTAGATACTGGCACTCCATTAGATGCTGGCAACCCATTAGATACTGGCACTCCATTAGATACTGGCAACCGACTAGATACTGGCAACCCACTAGATACTGGCATTCCATTAGATACTTTCAAATCACTAGATACTGGCACTCCATTAGATACTGGCACTCCATTAGATGCTGGCAACCCACTAGATACTGGCATTCCATTAGATACTGGCAACTCACTAGATACTGGCACTCCATTAGATACTGGCAACCCATTAGATACTGGCACTCCATTAGATACTGGCAACCGACTAGATACTGGCAACCCAATTAGATACTGACATTCCATTAGATACTGGCATTCCATTAGATACTGGCAACTCATTAGATACTGGCACCACACTGGATACTGGCACTCCATTAGATACTGGCAATCCACTAGATACTGGCACTCCATTAGATACTGGCAACCGACTAGATACTGGCAACACACTAGATACTGGCATTCCATTAGATACTGGCAACTCACTAGATACTGGCACCACACTGGATACTGGCACTCCATTAGATACTGGCAACCGACTAGATACTGGCACTCCATTAGATACTGGCACCACACTGGATACTGGCAACTCACTAGATGCTGGCACCACACTAGATACTGGCAACCCACTAGATGCTGGCACCACACTGGATACTGGCAACTCATTAGATACTGGCACCACACTGGATACTGGCAACTCACTAGATGCTGGCACCACACTGGATACTGGCAACTCACTAGATACTGGCACCACACTGGATACTGGCAACTCACTAGATGCTGGCACCACACTAGATATTGGCAACCCACTAGATGCTGGCAACCCATTATATACTGACAACCCATTAGATACTGGCAACTCACTAGATACTGACAACCCATTAGATACTGGCAACTCACTAGATACTGGCAACCTACTAGAAATGGCAGCCCTCTAGAAACTGACAACTCATCAGAAATTAGCAACCCACTAAAAACTGACAACCTATTAGAAATTGACAACCCACTAGCTCACTCTGTAAAGCTCTGTATACTGCTTCTAACAGCACTTCTGCAGTCTTTTTTGGTCCGTGTTGTTAACTCTTCGTTCATCTATCAGGGTTTTGTTAATTCTTGGTTCATAATTAAGGGTGTTGTTAATTCTTCGTTTATCATTCAGGGTGTTGTTAATTCTTCGTTCATTATTCAGGGTGTTGTCAAATCTTCGTTCATTATTCAGGGTGTTGTTAATTCTTCGTTTATCATTCAGGGTGTTGTTAATTCTTCGTTTATCATTCAGGGTGTTGTCAATTCTTCGTTCATTATTCAGGGTGTTGTTAATTTTTCGTTCATCATTCAAGGTTTTGTTAACTCTTCGTTTATCATACAGGGTGTTGTATACTCCTCTTTCATCATTCATGGTGTTGTTAACTCTTCGTATACCATACAGGGTGTTGTATACTTCTCTTTCATCATTCAAGGTTTTGTTAACTCTTCGTTTATTATTCAGGGTGTTGTATACTCCTCTTTCATCATTCATGGTTTTGTTAACTCTTCGTTCATCATTCATGGTGTTGTTAACTCTTCGTTCATTATTCAGGGTTTTGTTAACTCTTCGTTCATCGTTCAGGGTTTTGTTAACTCTTCGTTCATCGTTCAGGTTTTGTTAACTCTTCGTTCATCATTCAGGATGCTGTTAACTCTTCGTTCATCATTCAGGGTTTTGTTAATTCTTCGTTCATCATTCAGGGTGTTGTTAATTCTTCGTTTATCATTCAGGGTTTTGTCAATTCTTCGTTCATTATTCAGGGTGTTGTTAATTCTTCGTTCATCATTCAAGTGTTGTTAACTCGTCGTTTACCATACAGGATGTTGTATACTTCTCTTTCATCATTGAAGGTGCCGTTAACTCTTCGTTTATTATTCAGGGTGTTGTATACTCCTCTTCCATCATTCATGGTGTTATTAACTCTTCGCTCACCATACAGGGCGTTGTATACTTATCTTTCATCATTCAGGGTGTTGTTTACTCTTCGTTCATCATTCAGGGTGTTGTTAACTCTTCGTTCATCATCAGGGTGCTGTCAATTCTTGGTTCATCATTCAGGGTGTTGTTAATTCTTCGTTCGTTTTTCAGGGTGTTGTCAATTCTTCGTTCATCATTCAAGGTGTGTCAATTCTTCGTTTATCATTCAGGGTGTTGTTAACTCTTCGTTCATCATTCAGGGTGTTGTCAATTCTTCGTTCATCATTCAGGGTGTGTCAATTCTTCGTTCATCATTCAGGGTGTTGTCAATTCTTCGTTCATCATTCAGGGTGCTGTCAATTCTTCGTTCATCATTCAGGTTGTTGTTAATTCTTCGTTCATCATTCAGGTGTTGTTAACTCTTCGTTCATCATCAGGGTGTTGTCAATTCTTCGTTCATCATTCAGGTTGTTGTTAACTCTTCGTTCTCCTTGTTCTTCCATAGTTTGCTGGTATTAAGAAACTAATCAATACCAGTCTCTTCTTCTCTGAGAAAAATACCTTTGACACCTCTCTAGTTCTGAAAAGGTGCAAGAGTTCATACTTAGTCTATTTCTGGAATGGTGCAATAGTTCATACTTATCTCACCACATAAATGAATCTCTTCATAACGAACTAATCATTTAGCAGAGGTGGCCAGCATACGGCCCATGGGCCAGAACCGACCCACCAAGCTATTTTAACTGGCCCTTGTGATTGATATGAGCATTACTATAAACTCCATTCTCTGAGCTCAATAAATAAAAGGTAGCATATAAATGCACAAACTCTAACCATCACCGGTCAGCTTCCCAATTATAATTTATTGATGAACTTTTCTACCCACCCCCCATCTCACGCCTCTTTTCAGTTTCACCACACCACTCTCACTTACTTTCATTCCACTCTCTTTTCTGTCTTCCACTCTCCACCACTAATGCGATTTTTACATTACAATCGCTTGTGAATGCAAATTAAGTAATTTATAATGGCTTCATTAGGCGATGGTATCTGGCCTTCGCTGTCTTCACATTTTTCAGATGTGGTCCTCAGATAATGATAGGTTGCCCATCCCTAGTTCTATAGTTTAATGTATAACACACACTCGCTCTCACTGGTTATTCTTTGCTCATCTTCTAGTTGTCTACTAGATATCCTCGTTGCTGTATATAATTAGGTATTTACAATTATATCAAGACTGCTATATTTATGATCTTGTTTATCTCCATTTGCATTTCTTAAAAATTACCCCTCATATGATTTTTATACGTAAGTATTTGATGTTAAGAAAAAGAGCTCTTAAATGTTACGTAGAGTCAGTTTAACATATGGATGTGAATCATGGACAATAGGACAACAAACAAGAAAATCACTGGAGTCTGTATAGATGTGGTTTTACAGAAGAATGTTGAGAATACCATGGACAGAAGAGTAATGAAAACGTTCTGAAAGAGGCCAAAGCAAAAAGAGAGCTAATTTCCAATATTAGGAAGAAATAATCATCATTTTTTGGCCACGTAATGAGAAGAGAACAGCTGGAATATATTGTAACAACTGGAAAATTTAAGGACGAAGAGATAGAGGAAAGCAAAGAGAAAAATACCAGACAGCTTAAGAGAATGGCTTGGCAGAAGGTCAACAACAGAAATGATAAATAATTGTCGAGATCGAAAATTGTGGAGAGACATGATCACCTACGTCAGCAGGCCTGGTACTTGATGATGATTTGATATTTTCTCTTAACAATCAAGTAGGTTATCTCCTTTCACTTTATTTATTAACCTAGCAAATGTTACCCTACTTATATTCCGATTGCTTACGATGAATGATGATAGCGTATGACGGGCAACATACGGCTGTGTTCACTTTCTGTGCGGTTTCGCCTTATGTATTTTTGCGTTTGCTAATACTGCTATGATGGGGACGGCAGCTACCTTTCTTTGTTTGAGGGATGAAATATTAATTCGGATGATTCAACTGGCACGGGCGGGTGAGCAATTATGGATTTTAATTCGTTTGAAGTGATACCGGTGCCTTCCATAACCATAGGGAACAGGCAAATAATTGCAATGTTGCGGTAGAGCTGGTAGCGAGGAGCCAGTGGTGGGGTGTGCTAAACACTCCAAAGTATGGTGACAGCTTTACAAATAAGGAACACAACACAATACTGACGTTTCGGCCTGTGACCTTCTTCAGAATGATCTCTCACTTGCATTGTCCGAGTGATTTATTGGCTAGCAGTTTTAACTTCCTCCGAACCATCCCTCTATCACTCTACCGCCATTCTCCCTACCTAATTGACTTATACCGGCTTTCTTATTCTTCCTCTCCTTATCTATTCCTCAGGTATTCACTTCCTCCCTCTTCCTCCCTTCGTTGACCTACCTCTCAACTCTTCCAGTCCCAGGCCATCCATTATGTAGGGTCTATCTCTCTCACCCATCTCCCAGTTCACTAATTTGTCTTTTCATTCACTCTTTCTTTTAACCTCTCGCGGGATCTCTAACTTGCATTGTCCAAGTGATTTATTGGCTAGTAGTTTTGCCCCTCCGGGCCTTTGGTTTTGGACCTCTAGTTTTCCTCTCAAAAGTGACCATCGTTTTCATAGTAGTTTGGCAGTTTCGCCTATCTTTCTTCCCCACACCACTCTCTCCCACCCCCCTCCCCCTCAGATTGGTTTTCCCGCCATACAGGTCCTCTTGTCCTTCTATACTGGCGTGTTTCAGTCACGTGTTACTTTCTAGACACAGCCTTAACGCTCCTAGTCATTCTGATGTGTTCCAGCACGGAGGGCAGACTTGCTGCTTTAAGCTAAGTGAATTTTATGATACATTTTTCTCTTTTTCTATTTTATATATCTTGACACCCATCCTACCTCTTCTCATGTAGTATTCATTTCTCTCTTCTTTCTCCTTTCTTATTTCTACATCCTACTTTCCTCGCCCTCCACTTGATCATCTAACATGTAGTTATAGATAATTGTGCTTCACCATTTGTTGTCGTTGTCCTTGTATTCTAAAGAAGGCCACAGGCCGAAACGTCAGTATTGTGTTGTGTTCCTTCCTAGTAAGGCTGTCACCATACTTTGGAGTGTTTAGCACACCCCACCACTGGCTCCTTCCATAACCATAACCATTCGACCCTTTTATAGTGTTTTCATCCGTTTGTTATTACAAAGTAAAAATATAATTATCGAAACATTATAGTATATATTTTTTTATTTTTAAAATTTTAATTGATGCTATTTTTTCTTTGCCAGTTCATGTGTTTCTTATTTGAGTATCATTTAACACAAATTAATTACCTAATCGCGTAATATGAAATTGATGTTCTTTTGCCTCTAACATTACAGCCAATAAGATTTCCTTACATTATAATATTTCCTCCCCCGCCTCTATTTTCCTTTATCGTAGTTAATTACATCATCTGGCATTACCAACAAACACATTGTTTTGATTGTTGTACAACAAGCTTTTTTCCCCTCATTTTTGAATTCATTTTGAAATATTTTTTTTTTACTAAAATTAATTACTTTTTCGGAAAAAAAGACATTAAAGTTGATTTTCTTTCTTTTAACTTCAATAATTAGATTTGTTTCTTGTAAATTCGATTTGACTATTCCTTATGGAACGGTCTGTAGAAGGACATTAAGTAATCGTTATAGTTTACAGTGAGTTATGTGAACTGCGGCCTTTACACCAGTTTTCAGCTCGGCATTGTTGCGTACTGGATTGTCTCCCTTTTATTTATGACTCAACTCGCTCGATCTGGTTGGCGCAGAGAACAGGTGAAGTAGGTATCTGTGTTTACAGATGACGTCAGGTCGAGGTGCTGACTTCGTCCAGTGTTGGTGACACTAGGTGCTGTCATTCATGTATGGGTTCATGGTGATGAATTCGTTCAGTGTTGGTGACAATAGGTGTCGTCATTCATGTATGGGTTCATGGTGATGACTTCGTTCAGTGTTGGTGACAATAGGTGTCGTCATTCATGTATGAGTTCAAGGTGATGACTTCGTTCAGTGTTGGTGACAATAGGTGATGTCATTCATGTATGGGTTCATGGTGATGACTTCGTTCAGTGTTGGTGACAATAGGTGTCGTCATTCATGTATGAGTTCAAGGTGATGACTTCGTTCAGTGTTGGTGACAATAGGTGATGTCATTCATGTATGGGTTCATGGTGATGACTTCGTTCAGTGTTGGTGACAATAGGTGATGTCATTCATGTATGAGTTCAAGGTGATGACTTCGTTCAGTGTTGGTGACAATAGGTGATGTCATTCATGTATGGGTTCATGGTGATGACTTCGTTCAGTGTTGGTGACAATAGGTATCGTCGTTCATCTATGAGTTCAAGGTTTGTAAATGAATTAGTTGTATGGGGGTTCAAGGTGTGGTGAATGAATTAGTAATACAGGTTTAATTGTCTTTGCGCCTGTCTGTCATCCTGCCTGATGCCCGTCTTTCCGTCTGTCTGTCATCCTGCCTGCTGCCCGTCTTTCCGTCTGTCTATCAGCAATGTAAAGAAGGCAGGAGAGAAAACAAAAAGTTAACGATCTTAATGTAAATTCTGCTCAATCAAAATAAACTCACGAGCTTTTAAAACAAAATTACACAACAAAAACAAAAATAGATTTCACGTTCTGTCCTGCCTACAATTCGAATGACAAAAGACGGTTTTCACAGAAGATTGGCGTCAAGAAAATTGTTTTCAAATCTAGAATGACTGAACTGCTGTGCCAGAAATAGATTCAATGTGAAACGAGCTTGATTTGAAAGTGCTAAGCTTAGATCTGATTGTGTGCTGTATTGACGAGTCCAGTAAAGAGGGCGACCTAGCGAACAAACATATTCTGGTTTAAACGATGCCCCGTAGCATGTATCTTGACATGGGAGTAAGTATTAAAAAAACGTAAAGGTCCCCTCCAGGCCTTGCTATAGCGTATGGTGCAGACAGTGTTATTGACCATATTTTTCATTGACAATAGCATATTTTTGGGTGGTGTGGTCGGTATAACGCCAGACTACCAATACTTCCCTGAAAATCTCTGGTACCCATAATTAGAGGCTGGGTGAACCTCGAAGCTTTGTCGGTCTGGAAAAAAAAATCCCCCCAATGTTGGGGATCGAACTCGGTCTCTACTTATCAGGAAGCGTGCACACTAACGACTCAGCCACCGGGCCTCGATACATGGGAGTGAAGTATTATCATAAAGTTAGGTGTTATCATTTGTATGTTGTCGGTCGAGTATTATTCCTTGTTGTTAACACCTGTTCAACTCAAATAGCGAGGTATCCATTGTGTATCGGGTGGGTCGGAATAGCATCTGCCTGCACTGAACCACGACCATAATGTCATCAAGCCAATGCGCTATCAACTATGCAAAAGCTGCTATGTACTCATAGCTCGATTTCAAGAAAGAAGATTCGTCAAAAATTTAATAAGAAAGAAAGATAAAAACATCATGTGTTCTCCAAATGGTGACATGAATTATTTTGTTTTAAAGCAATAACATCATTTATGTGAAAGTCTCACTTAAAGTAAAGTAAAGTGAAGTAAAGTGAAGTAAAGTAAAGTAAAGTGAAGTGAAGTGAAGTGAAGCAAAGTAAAGTAAAGTAAAGTAAAGTAAAGTAAAGTAAAGTAAAGTAAAGTAAAGTAAAGTAAAGTAAAGTGAAGTGAAGTGAAGTGAAGTGAAGTAGAGTAAAGTAAAGTAAAGTGAAGTAAAGTGAAGTAAAGTAAAGTAAAGTGAAGTGAAGTGAAGTGAAGTGAAGTAAAGTAAAGTGAAGTGAAGTGAAGTGAAGTAGAGTAAAGTAAAGTACCCCCGTCACGCCAAGTGGCGTATAGGGAATATGGTGTTAGTGACCATATATTTTACAGACCTTCAACACATGATTTTTGGGGTAATGTGGTAGGTATTACGCCCGTGCTGCTTTACTTTCCCAGAAAAAAATCCGCTACCCATTTAAGGCTGGGTGAACCCCGAAGCCATCGGTCAGGATCGAATTCTACCTCTTGACCTTTGTAGTCCAGTTTATTAACCACTGAGCTATCGCGGCTCCCAGAAAATGTCACTTGCTCAGGCTAAAGTTTACGTGAGAGTTCATTCATTATGTTCCGTCTCCACATGGAGGGTTGGCTACCTGGAGTGGCATTCATTCATTATGTTCCGTCTCCACATGGAGGGTTGGCTACCTGGAGTGGCATTCATTCATTATGTTCCGTCTCCACATGGAGGGTTGGCTACCTGGAGTGGCATTCATTCATTATGTTCCGTCTCCACATGGAGGGTTGGCTACCTGGAGTGGCATTCATTCATTATGTTCCGTCTCCACATGGAGGGTTGGCTACCTGGAGTGGCATTCATTCATTATGTTCCGTCTCCACATGGAGGGTTGGCTACCTGGAGTGGCATTCATTCATTATGTTCCGTCTCCACATGGAGGGTTGGCTACCTGGAGTGGCATTCATTCATTATGTTCCGTCTCCACATGGAGGGTTGGCTACCTGGAGTGGCATTCATTCATTATGTTCCGTCTCCACATGGAGGGTTGGCTACCTGGAGTGGCATTCATTCATTATGTTCCGTCTCCACATGGAGGGTTGGCTACCTGGAGTGGCATTCATTCATTATGTTCCGTCTCCACATGGAGGGTTGGCTACCTGGAGTGGCATTCATTCATTATGTTCCGTCTCCACATGGAGGGTTGGCTACCTGGAGTGGCATTCATTCATTATGTTCCGTCTCCACATGGAGGGTTGGCTACCTGGAGTGGCATTCATTCATTATGTTCCGTCTCCACATGGAGGGTTGGCTACCTGGAGTGGCATTCATTCATTATGTTCCGTCTCCACATGGAGGGTTGGCTACCTGGAGTGGCATTCATTAATTATGTTCCGTCTCCACATGGAGGGTTGGCTACCTGGAGTGGCATTCATTCATTATGTTCCGTCTCCACATGGAGGGTTGGCTACCTGGAGTGGCATTCATTCATTATGTTCCGTCTCCACATGGAGGGTTGGCTACCTGGAGTGGCATTCATTCATTATGTTCCGTCTCCACATGGAGGGTTGGCTACCTGGAGTGGCATTCATTCATTATGTTCCGTCTCCACATGGAGGGTTGGCTACCTGGAGTGGCATTCATTCATTATGTTCCGTCTCCACATGGAGGGTTGGCTACCTGGAGTGGCATTCATTCATTATGTTCCGTCTCCACATGGAGGGTTGGCTACCTGGAGTGGCATTCATTCATTATGTTCCGTCTCCACATGGAGGGTTGGCTACCTGGAGTGGCATTCATTCATTATGTTCCGTCTCCACATGGAGGGTTGGCTACCTGGAGTGGCATTCATTCATTATGTTCCGTCTCCACATGGAGGGTTGGCTACCTGGAGTGGCATTCATTCATTATGTTCCGTCTCCACATGGAGGGTTGGCTACCTGGAGTGGCATTCATTCATAGGGTTCCGTCTCCACATGGAGGGTTGGCTACCTGGAGTGGCATTCATTCATTATGTTCCGTCTCCACATGGAGGGTTGGCTACCTGGAGTGGCATTCATTCATAGGGTTCCGTCTCCACATGGAGGGTTGGCTACCTGGAGTGGCATTCATTCATTATGTTCCGTCTCCACATGGAGGGTTGGCTACCTGGAGTGGCATTCATTCATAGGGTTCCGTCTCCACATGGAGGGTTGGCTACCTGGAGTGGCATTCATTCATTATGTTCCGTCTCCACATGGAGGGTTGGCTACCTGGAGTGGCATTCATTCATAGGGTTCCGTCTCCACATGGAGGGTTGGCTACCTGGAGTGGCATTCATTCATTATGTTCCGTCTCCACATGGAGGGTTGGCTACCTGGAGTGGCATTCATTCATTATGTTCCGTCTCCACATGGAGGGTTGGCTACCTGGAGTGGCATTCATTCATTATGTTCCGTCTCCACATGGAGGGTTGGCTACCTGGAGTGGCATTCATTCATAGGGTTCCGTCTCCACATGGAGGGTTGGCTACCTGGAGTGGCATTCATTCATTATGTTCCGTCTCCACATGGAGGGTTGGCTACCTGGAGTGGCATTCATTCATAGGGTTCCGTCTCCACATGGAGGGTTGGCTACCTGGAGTGGCATTCATTCATTATGTTCCGTCTCCACATGGAGGGTTGGCTACCTGGAGTGGCATTCATTCATAGGGTTCCGTCTCCACATGGAGGGTTGGCTACCTGGAGTGGCATTCATTCATTGGGTGCCGTCTCCACATGGAGGGTTGGCTACCTGGAGTGGCATTCATTCATTGGGTGCCGTCTCCACATGGAGGGTTGGCTACCTGGAGTGGCATTCATTCATTGGGTGCCGTCTCCACATGGAGGGTTGGCTACCTGGAGTGGCATTCATTCAAAGGGTGCCGTCTCCACATCAAAGGTTGGTTACCTGGAGTGGCGTTCATTCATAGGGTGCCGTCTCCACATCAAAGTTTGGTCACCTGGAGTGGCATTCATTCATTGGGTGCCGTCTCCACATCGAAGATTGGCTAGCATGGAGTGGCATTCATTCATTGGGTGCCGTCTCCACATCAAAGGTTGGTTACCTGGAGTGGCATTCATTCATTGGGTGTCGTCTCCACATCGAAGATTGGCTACCATGGATTGGCATTCATTCATTGGGTGTCGTCTCCACATCGAAGATTGGCTACCATGGATTGACATTCATTCATTGGTTGTCGTCCCCACATCGAAGATTGGCTACCATGGAGTGACATTCATTCATTGGGTGTCGTCCCCACATCGAAGATTGGCAACCATGGATTGACATTCATTCATTGGGTGTCGTCTCCACATCGAAGATTGGCTACCATGGAGTGGCATTCATTCATTGGGTGTAGTCTCCACATCGAAGATTGGCTACCATGGAGTGACATTCATTCATTGGGTGTCGTCTCCACATCGAAGATTGACTACCATAGATTGACATTCATTCATTGGGTGTTATCTCCACATCGAAGTTTGGCTACCTTGAATTGACATTCATTCATTGGTTGTCGTCTCTACATCGAAGGGTGGCTACCATGGAGTGACATTCATTCATTGGGTTTCGTCTCCACATCGAAGGTTGGCTACCATGGAGTGACATTCATTCATTGGGTGCCGTCTCCACATCGAAGGTTGGCTACCATGGAGTGGCATTCATTCACTGGGTGTCGTCTCCACATCGAAGATTGGCTGCCACGGATTACCATTTAACTCTGTCTCTTTTGTTAACGGTGCATGTTGCCATAGGCTCACCTGTAAACCTCTTGATGTTATCAGTTCACTTTAGTCTTCGTCTGCTTCTTCTTCGTCTAGCCTGTACTCGTCTGCTTCTTCTTCGTCTAGCCTGTACTCGTCTGCTTCTTCTTCGTCTAGCCTGTACTCGTCTGCTTCTTCTTGGTCTAGCCTGTACGTTCCATTCAGAAATGACATTCAGTAGCGTGTCGTGTCTCTTCACATGTCCTAAAAAAATAAATTTCACTTCTCTTTTTCGAATTCTCTTCAATAGTTCTTTTTTTTTAATTTTCAGCTGATTCAGAATTTGCTTGATTGTCTTTTTTTCCGTCCACCCAATTCTCTCCATTCTCCTATAGATCCACATTTCAAAAGATTCACATTTCTGCTTTGTTTTCTTATTTAATGTCCATGTTTCTGTACCATACAGGAATGTTGAGTAAATATAGCGTTTTGCTATTCGTAGTATTACTTCTGATGTTATTTTATTTGATGTCAGTATACTTTTTTCATGTTGTTAACATCGCTTTTTGCATTTCTATTCTTTTATTTATTTCTGTCCTACATTTAGCATAATTTGTTATAATGTGTCAAAGATAACTATATTCATGAACTCTTTCAAATGCCTTTCCATCTAGGAGACAAACATAATTCATACATATTATCATGAAAGGAAACCTTCTGAGACTGCAGATGAACAAATCACTTCAGGGGAAGAGGTATGTTTACAACACTTTGAAAACATCCACAAATAATCAATAACATAACGAAACAAAGAAAAAGAGACAGCCTGAAGCAGAATCGAACACGTACTCCTCGACACAGCAGAGCCTTGCCACCAAAGAGAATGCATTACGGTACTCCGGCAACTAAGTAACCTATCTACTTCCATATCTACTTGTATATTGTGTGTGCTTTCTCTGCTAATAATCATATTTTTGGTTTCTATAGATATTGATTCCCAGAATAAATTGTATGGGCACAGCTTTACGCCAGTAATGGACAACACACATAGCGAACGACGCTGCGGCTCAATAGACCTTCAGCAGGAACAATAAACAACACACACAAAGAGATATATTTAAATAAAAGTAAAGTACCCCCGTCACGACAAGTGGCGTATAGGGAATATGGTGTTAGTAACGCGTCACGACAAGTGGCGTATAGGGAATATGGTGTTAGTGACCCGTCACGACAAGTGGCGTATAGGGAATATGGTGTTAGTGACCCGTCACGACAAGTGCCGTATAGGGAATATGGTGTTAGTGACCCGTCACGACAAGTGCCGTATAGGGAATATGGTGTTAGTGACCATAATTTTACAGACCTTCGGCCCATGGTTTTTGCGGAAATGTGGTCGGTATTACGCCCGTGCCGCTTTACTTTCCCAGAAAAAATCCGGTACCCATTAAAGGATGGGTGAACCCGGAAGGCAACGGTCAGGATCGAACCCAGCCTCTTGTCCTTTGTAGTTCAGTTCACTAACCACTGAGCTATCGCAGCTCCCATATACACAAATATGTAAGTAAATAAAAATGACATATCGTAGGTACCTAATAATTAGAGCGGCTTCACATGTCCTGACCCTTTCCCGGTGAACAGAAACGACCACTACACAAAACACAACCAAAACAGAAGTGTGGAATGTTGCGGATGATACGGGCCGAAAAGGCAATGAAGCGGATGATAATTGTTGGAACGTGCCTTCAGAGAAAAGAGTAGGCCATCCTGGAAGACTTGGAATATAGAACACATAGTCAGAGTTATCCTGGACACGTGGTTTCAGAACTTGACGTAATGAATGGACATACCTTTAAATGAGAACTTGTACTAGCGTCCTCACTAGGAGTGACACGAATCATTAAAAATAAGAACATGTTTATAATAAAGGCAAACACGATGTTTGTATCATGACTGACCATCAAAGCTAACCTCAGTGTAAGCAATCACACAACCTATATAGACTATATTCTGTGCCACGAACACGAATTATTATTAAAGGAGGGTGGGGAGCTATAATTAGGTACAAAATAGGCGATAACCTAAGTGCACATTGATGCAGGGGGCGGTAATTCACTGATAAAGACAAAAAAGACCGTTATATTTTCCGATTTTTTTTTTGGTGGTGGTGGGGGGTGGGGGGTTGCTTCTACTTCTAGAAAAATGGTGTAAACATTATTTGAATATTATCAATCACAATATTTATAATTTAATTTTCGTAATCTCGCAAATCAGACGAAAAGGAAATTAAAATATCAGTAAAGTGATAGAAAGATACTCGGTAGATCATGGAATGCGTTCAACAAGACTAGTGCAGGAATAAGAGAAATGACAGCGCATCCAACAATCATCATCATGTGCCATACCGGTTGGCGTAGACGATCATGTCCTTCCACAATCTTCTATCTACAGTGCATCGTATCAGTTCTGTTGTTGACTGTTTTCCATGCCCTGACACCAAGCCATCTAGTATTTTCTCTCTTTGTCGTCCGCGATCTCTCTTTTCTTTTATTTTGCCTGTTGTAACCAAGTATTCCAACTTTCCTCTTCTCATGATGTGCCCGAAAAATATTTATTGTTTCTTTCTGATGTTTTTTAAGAGCTGCCTTTTTGTGTTGGCCTTTTTGAGAACTTCCCCATTGGTCTTTTTTTGCTGTCCATGGAACTTTCAACATTCTTCAGAGAAATCCCATCTCTGTGGCCTCTAATCGTCTTTTCATTTGCTTGTCTAATGTCCATGATTCGCTTCCATAGGCCAGAATCATCCAACAATAGCATTTATAATTAAGAGAAGAAGAGGGCTCAATGTTAGCTATGTCATCAAAAGAGACAACAAGAGAATCTCAAAGCAGGATCTCAAATGGGAACCAGAGGGTAAAAGAAAAAGAGATCGACCTGAGAAACACTAACAAGAATATTGAGGAGAGAGGCAAGAAAAGTAGGCATCAGTTCTCTCGTCAAGATTGAACAACTGGCCCAGATCAAAGTCGTGTGGCGATATACACCGCAAGTCTTGTGCAAGATCTGACGCTCGATAACAAAAATGGTCGGATATAGAGAGTCTTGAATATTGTCCTGACAAAGTATAATGGGGAGATAGACACTTACTTTGCCTAGGGGCTCCGGTACTGACTACTATCTCAACCCTCTCGCAGTCGCCTGTAAGAATTAACACAATTTATTTTACAAAATTCATGAGCCGAATGGAAATACAAAACCATATAAAGTAATTAGAACTTCCACATTGAGCAGACCGCGAGCTAGAGATGTAGCAGGTATGTAGCAATAAGCTATTAGCGTCCAACGGGACAGACACGAAATAGTCCTGTCTCTTCTACTTTCAATTATGTTGTGTCCGTTATTTCCGCAACGTTCGTGACTATCTCTGTTCGCATTCTTGCTTGGTTACTTTTTTGTGGCTTGAAGGCGTCAATTACCCTCAAATCTCAATTCAGACGCCTGGTTATTATTATCATTGTTATTATTATTATTATTGTTATCATTATTATTACTTTAAATATTATTGTTAATATTTTTATTGTTAATATTTTTATTGTTAATATTTTTATTGTTAATATTTTTAAATTAAAGTTATTGCTGTTATTATTATTGTTATTCTTATCATTGTTATTGCTGTTATTGTTACTATTATTGTTATTATTATCATCATTATCGTTATTATTATTATTGTTTATTCTCAGGACATTGCTTCAGTTGTAAATAAAACGTTTCTCTTTGTTGACCGTTGTTTCTGACTGGTATCTTCTTCAAATTAGAAGTTTTTTTTTTTTTATTTTTAACATTTAGCTAGAGGAGCGAACCGTGTACTTTATTATAGCATTTCTCATGAATGAAAACAACATTCTAGTGTCTTCGTTTCTTTTTCCGTGTCCTTGTTAACGACCCGTTGATTACCGTCATATTGTGCCGCCTCTACATCGAAGGTTGACTAACGCAGAGCCCCATTTCACTCTGTCTGTTTCCTTGTTTGTGCACGCTGTCAAAGCTCCCTTGCTCATCCTCTAACTCACTCTTACATGTGCCCCACTCTGTTGCCTGTGACTTATATTTCCCATTTCAATGTGACTTTTTTGTTAGTTACTGTGTCTCTCTCTCTCTCTCTCTCTCTGTCTCTCTCTCTCTCTCTCTCTGTCTCTCTCTCTCTCGTGGCTGAATCTGCTAATTTTTGCGAGACAGATCTGACCACAGAATTAACAAGATGTATTTGTGATGCCTGACCTCATCAACTTTCTCCTGCTCCTTTTGTCTTTTGATTTTAACGCCATTTCTTCATAGATTGTTGCAGTGCCGTTTTTATGTGTGTTCTCTAAGTGCTAATATCTGACGCCAGATCTTCCCAGTATCTTTCGCTGATAGAGAATTCACTCAAAGAAGCCCTACAAACATCTTTATATCTCATCACCGGTCTGCTCTTTGGCCTCTATAGCATTCCTTAAGTTCGCTATACAATGTTTGGGAATACAATTGTTGTCCAAACATCTCACGTGACTCCAATCATCCTAGTCTCAGACTCCCAAGTGTTGCGGGAAGGACGTTTATCTCGTTGCAAGACGTGAGAGTTGGTTATTTTGTCCTGCCATCTGATGTTCATTTTCTCTCGAATGCAAGGCACATAAAACTTTACTCTTGCTCTGTATACGCAGTCCAAATTTTGCATCCATATATAAATGTACTAGGTACACAGCTGTGATCATTTTACAAAATTCATGAGCCGAATGGAAATACAAAACCATATAAAGTAATTAGAACTTCCACATTGAGCAGACCGCGAGCTAGAGATGTAGCAGGTATGTAGCAATAAGCTATTAGCGTCCAACGGGACAGACACGAAATAGTCCTGTCTCTTCTACTTTCAATTATGTTGTGTCCGTTATTTCCGCAACGTTCGTGACTATCTCTGTTCGCATTCTTGCTTGGTTACTTTTTTGTGGCTTGAAGGCGTCAATTACCCTCAAATCTCAATTCAGACGCCTGGTTATTATTATCATTGTTATTATTATTATTATTGTTATCATTATTATTACTTTAAATATTATTGTTAATATTTTTATTGTTAATATTTTTATTGTTAATATTTTTATTGTTAATATTTTTAAATTAAAGTTATTGCTGTTATTATTATTGTTATTCTTATCATTGTTATTGCTGTTATTGTTACTATTATTGTTATTATTATCATCATTATCGTTATTATTATTATTGTTTATTCTCAGGACATTGCTTCAGTTGTAAATAAAACGTTTCTCTTTGTTGACCGTTGTTTCTGACTGGTATCTTCTTCAAATTAGAAGTTTTTTTTTTTTATTTTTAACATTTAGCTAGAGGAGCGAACCGTGTACTTTATTATAGCATTTCTCATGAATGAAAACAAAATTCTAGTGTCTTCGTTTCTTTTTCCGTGTCCTTGTTAACGACCCGTTGATTACCGTCATATTGTGCCGCCTCTACATCGAAGGTTGACTAACGCAGAGCCCCATTTCACTCTGTCTGTTTCCTTGTTTGTGCACGCTGTCAAAGCTCCCTTGCTCATCCTCTAACTCACTCTTACATGTGCCCCACTCTGTTGCCTGTGACTTATATTTCCCATTTCAATGTGACTTTTTTGTTAGTTACTGTGTCTCGTTCATCATCATCATCATCATCATATGATGATGATGATATTATTCACATTGTATTAAATAATTGGAAACACAATTGTTCTGTTTTTAACAATGTCCGTCATTTTTCACAAAAAATAAATTGAGAGACTGACCATAGACCAGTCAAAGATCGACCACAGAACAAGCACAGGACGGCCACAGGCAAGCTGCAGAACATTCACAGACAGACTTTAGATCGACCACAGTGCAGCCACAGAACGGCCACAGGACAGCCACATACCAGCCATAGATCAGCCGCACGACAGCCACAGAACAGCAACTGATCAACCACAAGACAGCCACAGATTAGCCACAGATTAGCCACAGATCAGCCACAAACGGGCCACAGATCAACAACAAAAGGGTGACAGATCAATAACAAGTGGTTCACAGATCAATAACAAACGGGCTAGTCAGTTCACAACAATACGGCGTTGTTAAATTTGACAGCAGATTATCCGAGCTCTTTAAGGTCAAATGTGGGGGCAAGTAGGTGATGTGCCTTTGCTGATGCCATATTCTGAATCTTTTCTGTTGCCCTTTAACACAACGGGGAGCCGCGATAGCTCAGTTGTTAGTGAACTGGACTACAAAGGACAAGAGGTAGGGTTCGATCCCAACCGATGGCTTCCGGTTCACCCAGCCTTTAATGGGTACCGGATTTTTTTCTGGTAAAGTAAAGCGGCATGGACGTAATACCAACCACATTACCCCATAAACCATGTGCCGAAGGTCTGTAAAATGTATGGTCACTAACACCATATTCCCTATACGCCACTTGGCGTGACAGGGGTACTTTACTATTCTTTTTTTTTTTTACTTTTTAACAGAACGATCTTGAAATAGTCCACATCCTAACAAGATCTGACGGCTCCCTATTTAATGCAGCTGATCAGATAACAACATCAAAACAACAAAAGTCCTAATCAATGAGCTACTATTTGTTGATGGTGCAGCACTGGTTGCAGCTCACAATGAAGCTGTCCTGCAGTCAATGATTGACAACCTAGAGCATGTGATTTATTCTCTTTGTCAACAAGTGCTCAGAGGACTGTTTTTCTTCAAAAGGATATAGCCAACCCCACAAACGTAGCACTAGATAATACACCACTTAAGTATGTGAGGAAGATCACCTACATGAGTATGGGTCAACACAAAACTAACACTAAGGACAAAGATTATAAATGATCACAGCTGTGTACCTAGTACATTTATATATGGATGCAACATTTGGACTGCGTATACAGAGCAAGAGTAAAGTTTTATGTGCCTTGCATTCGAGAGAAAATGAACATCAGATGGCAGGACAAAATAACCAACTCTCACGTCTTGCAACGAGATAAACGTCCTTCCCGCAACACTTGGGAGTCTGAGACTAGGATGATTGGAGTCACGTGAGATGTTTGGACAACAATTGTATTCCCAAACATTGTATAGCGAACTTAAGGAATGCTATAGAGGCCAAAGAGCAGACCGGTGATGAGATATAAAGATGTTTGTAGGGCTTCTTTGAGTGAATTCTCTATCAGCGAAAGATACTGGGAAGATCTGGCGTCAGATATTAGCACTTAGAGAACACACATAAAAACGGCACTGCAACAATCTATGAAGAAATGGCGTTAAAATCAAAAGACAAAAGGAGCAGGAGAAAGTTGATGAGGTCAGGCATCACAAATACATCTTGTTAATTCTGTGGTCAGATCTGTCTCGCAAAAATTAGCAGATTCAGCCACGAGAGAGAGAGAGACAGAGAGAGAGAGAGAGAGAGAGAGACAGAGAGAGAGAGAGAGAGAGAGACACAGTAACTAACAAAAAAGTCACATTGAAATGGGAAATATAAGTCACAGGCAACAGAGTGGGGCACATGTAAGAGTGAGTTAGAGGATGAGCAAGGGAGCTTTGACAGCGTGCACAAACAAGGAAACAGACAGAGTGAAATGGGGCTCTGCGTTAGTCAACCTTCGATGTAGAGGCGGCACAATATGACGGTAATCAACGGGTCGTTAACAAGGACACGGAAAAAGAAACGAAGACACTAGAATGTTGTTTTCATTCATGAGAAATGCTATAATAAAGTACACGGTTCGCTCCTCTAGCTAAATGTTAAAAATAAAAAAAAAAAAACTTCTAATTTGAAGAAGATACCAGTCAGAAACAACGGTCAACAAAGAGAAACGTTTTATTTACAACTGAAGCAATGTCCTGAGAATAAACAATAATAATAATAACGATAATGATGATAATAATAACAATAATAGTAACAATAACAGCAATAACAATGATAAGAATAACAATAATAAGAATAACAATAATAATAACAGCAATAACTTTAATTTAAAAATATTAACAATAAAAATATTAACAATAAAAATATTAACAATAAAAATATTAACAATAATATTTAAAGTAATAATAATGATAACAATAATAATAATAATAACAATGATAATAATAACCAGGCGTCTGAATTGAGATTTGAGGGTAATTGACGCCTTCAAGCCACAAAAAAGTAACCAAGCAAGAATGCGAACAGAGATAGTCACGAACGTTGCGGAAATAACGGACACAACATAATTGAAAGTAGAAGAGACAGGACTATTTCGTGTCTGTCCCGTTGGACGCTAATAGCTTATTGCTACATACCTGCTACATCTCTAGCTCGCGGTCTGCTCAATGTGGAAGTTCTAATTACTTTATATGGTTTTGTATTTCCATTCGGCTCATGAATTTTGTAAAATGATCACAGCTGTGTACCTAGTACATTTATATATGGATGCAACATTTGGACTGCGTATACAGAGCAAGAGTAAAGTTTTATGTGCCTTGCATTCGAGAGAAAATGAACATCAGATGGCAGGACAAAATAACCAACTCTCACGTCTTGCAACGAGATAAACGTCCTTCCCGCAACACTTGGGAGTCTGAGACTAGGATGATTGGAGTCACGTGAGATGTTTGGACAACAATTGTATTCCCAAACATTGTATAGCGAACTTAAGGAATGCTATAGAGGCCAAAGAGCAGACCGGTGATGAGATATAAAGATGTTTGTAGGGCTTCTTTGAGTGAATTCTCTATCAGCGAAAGATACTGGGAAGATCTGGCGTCAGATATTAGCACTTAGAGAACACACATAAAAACGGCACTGCAACAATCTATGAAGAAATGGCGTTAAAATCAAAAGACAAAAGGAGCAGGAGAAAGTTGATGAGGTCAGGCATCACAAATACATCTTGTTAATTCTGTGGTCAGATCTGTCTCGCAAAAATTAGCAGATTCAGCCACGAGAGAGAGAGAGACAGAGAGAGAGAGAGAGAGAGACAGAGAGAGAGAGAGAGAGAGAGAGAGAGACACAGTAACTAACAAAAAAGTCACATTGAAATGGAAATATAAGTCACAGGCAACAGAGTGGGGCACATGTAAGAGTGAGTTAGAGGATGAGCAAGGGAGCTTTGACAGCGTGCACAAACAAGGAAACAGACAGAGTGAAATGGGGCTCTGCGTTAGTCAACCTTCGATGTAGAGGCGGCACAATATGACGGTAATCAACGGGTCGTTAACAAGGACACGGAAAAAGAAACGAAGACACTAGAATGTTGTTTTCATTCATGAGAAATGCTATAATAAAGTACACGGTTCGCTCCTCTAGCTAAATGTTAAAAATAAAAAAAAAAAAACTTCTAATTTGAAGAAGATACCAGTCAGAAACAACGGTCAACAAAGAGAAACGTTTTATTTACAACTGAAGCAATGTCCTGAGAATAAACAATAATAATAATAACAACGATAATGATGATAATAATAACAATAATAGTAACAATAACAGCAATAACAATGATAAGAATAACAATAATAATAACAGCAATAACTTTAATTTAAAAATATTAACAATAAAAATATTAACAATAAAAATATTAACAATAATATTTAAAGTAATAATAATGATAACAATAATAATAATAATAACAATGATAATAATAACCAGGCGTCTGAATTGAGATTTGAGGGTAATTGACGCCTTCAAGCCACAAAAAAGTAACCAAGCAAGAATGCGAACAGAGATAGTCACGAACGTTGCGGAAATAACGGACACAACATAATTGAAAGTAGAAGAGACAGGACTATTTCGTGTCTGTCCCGTTGGACGCTAATAGCTTATTGCTACATACCTGCTACATCTCTAGCTCGCGGTCTGCTCAATGTGGAAGTTCTAATTACTTTATATGGTTTTGTATTTCCATTCGGCTCATGAATTTTGTAAAATGATCACAGCTGTGTACCTAGTACATTTATATATGGATGCAACATTTGGACTGCGTATACAGAGCAAGAGTAAAGTTTTATGTGCCTTGCATTCGAGAGAAAATGAACATCAGATGGCAGGACAAAATAACCAACTCTCACGTCTTGCAACGAGATAAACGTCCTTCCCGCAACACTTGGGAGTCTGAGACTAGGATGATTGGAGTCACGTGAGATGTTTGGACAACAATTGTATTCCCAAACATTGTATAGCGAACTTAAGGAATGCTATAGAGGCCAAAGAGCAGACCGGTGATGAGATATAAAGATGTTTGTAGGGCTTCTTTGAGTGAATTCTCTATCAGCGAAAGATACTGGGAAGATCTGGCGTCAGATATTAGCACTTAGAGAACACACATAAAAACGGCACTGCAACAATCTATGAAGAAATGGCGTTAAAATCAAAAGACAAAAGGAGCAGGAGAAAGTTGATGAGGTCAGGCATCACAAATACATCTTGTTAATTCTGTGGTCAGATCTGTCTCGCAAAAATTAGCAGATTCAGCCACGAGAGAAGCTGCTCAGTAAAACAGCATCCAACATAAGACAATAATGCATTACAGACTTCCAAGAAAACATGATTGCTTGCCACCAACAACTCGTCAAAGACATCAACAGCCCTATACATAAGTTACATTGAGGTGAATTTTGTCTGCGCCCTGTTTCCAGTTGCTAAACAGCAATTTGACATTGTATGTTGCACACAAATGGAAACAAACAAAACAAAAATAAAACAAAGCCTTCCGCATGCCGAGCAATAATTTTACGATATCATCGCTGCTCCTTCCAGTTTTACGAGCTCACTCAGCGACATAGATGTGGCAGTTCGTAAATAGTTTCATCTCTGTTGGTATTATCCGGTTTGGTAATCCAGGTGAGCATGACACGGCGAATAAATGGCGAATTTTGGAAAGGATAACATCATCATCATAATGTGCCATACCGGTTGGCGTAGGCGATCATGTCCTTCCACAATCTTCTATCTGCAGTGCATCGTATCAGTTCTGTTGTTAACTGTTTTCCATGCCATGACACCATGCTATCCAGTATTTTCTCTCTTTGTCGTCCGCGATCTCTCTTTCCTTTTATTTTGCCAGTTGTAACCAAGTATTCCAACTTTCCTCTTCTCATGATGTGACTAAAAAATATTGATTGTTTCTTTTTAATGTTTTTATGAGCTCCCTTTTTGTGTTGGCCTCTTTCAGAATTTCCTCATTGGTCTTTTTAGCTGCCCAGGGAACTTTCAACATTCCTCTGAGAAATCCCATCTCTGTGTCCTCTCATTGTTTTTTTATATTGAAAGGTTTACACGATCGAAATAAAACAAAGAAGGTATAAATGAAGGAAATAAAGCATACAATAAACATGATGACTG